>JARFJB010002254.1:3007500-3242500 GCA_036346205.1 Vesta saturnalis | reverse complement strand
CCATAGGCCACCTTTTGATAGATCTACTAACATTATATGCAGCATAAAGCTTGTTAAGGATACCAACTCCCCCTTTATAGCATTATAAAATTAAATTATTTCCGGCTTTCTTTTATATCATCTGGTACTTCATTTGCTTGACAAATGCACAACAGTTTTTTTCCTTTTTTTGGAATGTACGAAACTAAAGTTTCATTTTTTGGGTGTCCAAAAGTGAGGTCAAAATGGTTAGGTCCCTTGGATGATACAAAAGCAGGAGGAATTTCTCTTTTATTTTTACGAATCGTTCCCACGTAAAAAAGTTTTATATTTTCCAAATTTTTTACCAATTTCAAACTCGTACACCAATTGTCTGCTGTTATGTCTTATGTTGCATCCAGATTGAAAAATGGGTTCTGACAATCTCATTACTACATCGGCAGCAGAATTGTTTTGTCTGAAAGGCCCGGTTGTTGGCCACAATAAATTTCCGTATTATCAGCGTAAAATAATTCACTTAGACAGAATATTTGCTTAATGGTATGTATTGCCTGGAACCACATTTTCCGCGAAACCCATTGCAACATTTCATTTACTGTGACATTCTCTCTAAGGTGATAATTAAGTTTTCAGTTTGCAATAATGGCAGTACAGCTAATTTATCAGTGGCACGACGCATTCATCTTGTTTCCTTATTATCAAACCTCAAACATCTTATAATAAATCTAAATCGTTTCTCAAACATAGCCATCCTAGTCCACTACGTATCCGAAAATCAGCTAAATGGTGATGCCCCCCTCGAAATACACCGCAGTTTGGCCAACAACGCCCGGCAGCTTTATTTTGTGGTCTCATTGGAGTCAGCGTGGGAGGAATTTTGTCCCATCGAGTCCTATCCTTATCTAAGGTGAATAACCTCATATATCCTAATATACATATATACAAAATACTTTATAGTAGAACAAATTATAACAAATGGTCCCAAGAAAATCCTCATATTACTGTTGAGAGGAGAGATCAATATGCTTTCTCATTAAACGTTTGGTGCGGTATTATTGTTACCAAAATTTAAAAAAAATTGGACGACCTTCCGTTGAACGTAATTCAAAATTTTAATTATTTTCAACACGACGGGGCACCAGCACACGATGGATTACTTGTGTGTAAATATTTGCAGGAGCGTTTTAATAATTGGATATGGAATCTAGGTCCAATAGCTTGGCCGCCGCGATCTCCACACTTAACCCCCGGGGACTTTTTCTTGTGGGGTGTAATTAAAGACAAAGTGTACCGAGTAAAACCTGGTAATCTAGACGACTTAAAAAATAAAATTCGTGTTGCTATACAACAAATTAGAACCCAAAGTTTATTAAAAGTTCAAAACGATGTCAAATGTGTGTTCAAAATAATGGAGGGCATTTTGAAGCACTTCTCTGATAATATTATCTGTTTATATTTTTTGCTGTTACACTTCATTGTAAGTTAAATTTATTTAGAACTTTTTGGTTCAATAATGTAGTACATTATTTCTTGTTGTTTCCACAAATTTAGCAGTAGAATAAGACCTTATTTTGTTATTTAAATGTTCACGGCACACTTTAATTTGTTTAGTAAATATCATAATTACCTTTTTTTTTTTGAAAATTGTGAGCTAACTAATAACACTAACCATACAAACCTATACATTTTTGAAACCATAAAAGTATAATTCATCGAAAGGGTCCGTAGCCACCCATAGTTCCCTTTAAAAAAATGCATGTTTGGGTTGTAGCTCAAAAAATATTTACTAAAAAAATTTTTTATTCGCATGCTCACATTTTTCGTAAAAGTAGCTATCAAAAGTCTCTCTCATAACTTTTTCCTATTTTGAATATTAAAAAAGATATAGCCGATTGAAGATTTGGAAGATTTTTAGTTATTTTCAGGTACCTTAAAGAGTTGGCAACAATGTTAAATTTACCTGACGGTATTTGAATTATCATGTAATTCTGCCCAACTTTGTTAATTTAACCAACCCTGTATCTCTTATAATAACGAAGATATATATATATATATATATATATATATATATATATATATATATAATATTAGTGTTTAGATTTCCACAAGCATTACTATTAATTAAAAAGGCCATTTTTTGGGATTCAACTTGTATTTTATAAAGTAAAATACAAAGCTCTACGTTTCGGAGACTTCCATGTACCCTTTCTCAAGAGTGAAGTAGTGAATTAAAACATGAAACAAGTTAACTAAATATTAAACTATAATTATGTTGAACAGGCTCTGCAGCGAGTCAATGGTTCAAAATGTGATGAAGAGTTTATACTGTTACTGATCAAATTAGACTCAATGTGGCTCATATTCTCAAAAATTCTCTAAACCTCCTGAACCTAATATCACCAAACAAGAATTAAATAAATTAGCAAAAATTAAAAGTAACCAAGATTTATTAATACTACCAGCAGATAAAGACAACTCTACTGTTATTGTAAATTCTAACTACTGTCACCTAAAGATTACTGAATTATTAACCTCTTCCGATGCAATATAAATCAAAGTGATCCAACAACTTATTTAGAAAAAGTGTTACACGTCCAAACCGCACTAGGCGTCGTGTATGCTTACTAATGTAAGCGGGTTGCCAAGCCAGCTAACAGGGAGATGGGCGTGGTCGAAATAAGAAGTAAAATGAATGATTAATACGCTCAAACACCTTACACCGATATTCAAACAGCTCAGTCCGGGAAAATATGTCTCCAGGCGCCACCACAATCGAAACTTTGCTAAAATAATTGTCTTAAGCTGGGTGTTAATTAACCCTACTTGATTGTGGAAAGTAGGATTGTGCTTACTCAGTAAGGGTCCTAAAACAAACACTCGTCCCAAACAATTCAACTCAAATTCAAATATATTTAGTACTACCCAGGTTATTAGAAACTTTTTGAATACACCTCGTAAACCAAAATTTCCAAAACAAAATTTTTCACTCAACTTTAACTGCATTCACGTAACCAACAGTTATAACACGTTAACTGAATATTTTCTACGTATCCCTCGTATACATATAAAGTTAAATTTCTACTTATTAATGAATAAAATAGTTCTTCATTCAATGGTCGATAATTAATTATTTTAAAATTCCTAAACAAAAGAAAATCAATGTCACCGGCTTAATAATTGTTCCTTTATGATATCCCTGTATCGTATGGGACATGCGTAAATATGTAAGTTCTTAAAACTCCATCTCTTACTTATACTTAATGCAATTTTTAAATCAACAGCTGATCCGTCATTAGTGTACTGCGTTAAACGAAACTAACATGAAAATCTTCTTTTTAAAATTAACCTGGCAAATATAACCTTTCAGGTTGTTCATTAATCTTAAAACCAAAATATGCAAAGTCTACATTTAAATTGTCGAAAACTAGGTCACCAATTAAGTAAACGTCAGAAATGTGTCTCATAACTGGCTAAATAAACAACAGAATAAAGGTTAACGATAAATATATATATTGTCCTGCACAAAAAAGACAATTGTTTACATACACTACAACAGCGTGGTTGAGAAACCACAGTCAATACAAATTTGCGTTTCTGCAAAAATTCTTGCTACTAAAACAGCCAATACAACATAACTCGAGATCTATTACCATTTTCCTTCAACACTAATTAATTAAAAAAAAATTACACAACAATACGCAAATAAACTAACCAAAAGATAATCGTGCTCAACTGAGTTTTCAAAGTTCTTAAATGTAATTCTTACTTAAAGACTGTCCATTCATCCTTCGCTTTTCTTTCTTCTCTCTTCCCGTAAACCAATTATTTGTAGTCCATGTGTATCCTTAGATTGCCTGAAGGCACATAACAAGTACTCCACAAATTCACAAACACTTATTCCTTTCGGTACTCGCGAATAGTCCAACTATACGAGGTTATTACTCCAATAAACCGCAATAATCTGTACACGTTTGGTTGTCTCTATAAAGTTTCTTGCAACCTTTAGGACAATTTAGCCCTTCCCTACACAAATAAACTTTTAATGTCATATAAAATTACTTTAACATTGGCTCAATTTACTACGAATATTTCGGTCACTTAAAGGTGGTCCCATAAATAATTTGAACTAAGAATCATTACAAGCGCACGCGCCGCACTCAACACTATAACGCAACAACAGTTATCTTATTATAAATCTGCTTACGCATTTTTTTTTCTTGAAAATAAACAAACTGATTTTCTCTTCAATCTCAATTTTATTAATTGTTTTATTTATGAATGTCTTATACGATTCATCCCCTTTTGGGTTACGCGGTTGTTTAAACAATGACTGCCTTCAATATTATTCACAAATATAACTCCAACTCAACCCATTCTGAAGTCACACTGCACCTCGCGCGCGCGTCTTCCACCGAGCTCTCACCGACATCCACCAAAAGCAAAAGCCAAAAAGCAAAAAGCCCCCGTCAATCTCTGACTTTCCTATTTATACCTCAAGCCATCCAGCTTTAAACATGTCTTACTTCCTCGCGATATTCAGCAATGGTATTCACTCAAACTTTCTTAGTGCCGACTGATGCTACCATCTGCACAAATACGCTTGTAATTACAATACATCGCCATGTTTGTTCTTACCTGCAAATTTTACAATTACTTTATGGAGAAGCCATTTCTCGTCATCACATTCATTCAGTGGCCACTCTGGACCATTACACAACTTTCAACGTTTATCTCTCACATGCGCTCATCCTTCTTCCGCAACATTTGCAAAAATAAGTGCAGTCTAAGGTCTCAAATCCCATATACGTACACGTATTCTCAAAACTGATTGCACAACATTACGAGAACTTTCTATAATCAACAATTAAACATACCAAATCTTTCTCTACATATTTCCTAAAACATCCTATACCTATACCTTCACATCTTCCGGCAAAGATTACTCCTTTATCCTCCAACATTCCATTCCTTAGCCAGTAGTCAACAGTAGCAAAACATTATCGTCCCATCGACACATTTCTCTTCACATTTACATTCATCAGAATCTATTTATTCCAACACCAATGTCTCTATGACATTCAAATACACGTATCTGCATACTGAATGATATTTCTCCTAAATTGCCAGTGGCGTATCATCCACCCACATACATTATGCATATACACAAAAAAAAATTTTTTTTTCGTTCAAACTCAATACACCCGTACTCAAAACACGTAATACACGTCATTATAACATCTTACATACAGGGTGAGTCAACACAACCTTACAAAGAAAAGTAAGTCAATTAGAAATTCAAGTGAATTAGATAAACAAACGAAACACCAATTAATACCTCGAAAAAAGAGCTGCAGAATTCCCAAAATTTATGGTCTTACAAAAATTCATGAACAAAATTGACCGCTCCGTCCCATCGTCAGCGCCTTAAATTCACCTGCGCATGCTCTTTCACGCTACATGTGTAAAGATGTTCAACCTCTTTGTGAATGTGCGAAATCTTACATAAAAATTCTTATAACTTTCGACATAAAATAAAAGGTTTATCTTTGGATCAAAATGACATTCTCGTAAGTTTCGATGACACTCTTTACCAAAAGTCCAGTTCAAGAAACCATCAAAATTCAAAAAGAAAAACACTTAGTAGACTAAGAGTTACTAAATTTGATCAACCATTGTGTAAATTCCACGTATTTCTTATATAAACAACAATTTTACAAACAAATTAAAGGAGCAGGAATGGGTTCACCTCTTTCGCCAGAGTTTGCCAATGTTTATAAAAAAAATTTCGAAACTAAAGTACTAAATTCATATCAGTTAAAACCTAAATGTTGGTATTGCTACATCGACGACACTTTTGTTGTTTGGTCACATGGAATGGAAAATTTAAACAAAAATTTTTGGACTATCTTAACCAAATTCACAGCAATATTAAATTTACAATGGAAATTGAAGAAATCAAATCCTTCCTTTTCTAGATATACGAGTAAAAAGACTCCCCAATGGAAAATTAAAACATAGTGTTTATCGGAAGCCTACATACTCCAAACAGATATCTATATTCCCTATCACACCACCATCCAAGTACGTCGTTCTACTATTTATCAAATCAAAACTCTAGAGCCGAAGGAATGAAAACCATCATTAATATTTTAATCGGAAATGGCTGCATACGCAAAGAAATAATTAAAATTGTTGTATAAATCCAAAAACCTAAAAATAATTCGAATTCTACAAATCATGCACCTAAAATTCCAATTATTTTACCTTATATAAAAGGAATCGCCGACAAAATTGCTAAGAAATTCCCTGTACAGCTTTCGAGAAACCCTAAATCCAAAATTGCTAATGAAAACCAGGTAGTATATGAAATTTCATGTAATAATAACTGTTTCAGAACTTATACAGGCCAAACTAATAGAAAATTATCTGCAAGAGCTGACAAACATAAATTGGCAATTAAACAACATAACCCTTCTTTATCACACAAAATCAATACTAATAATATTCGTCTTATTGCACCTCTATATAATTTACATGAACGAGTTATTAAAGACACAATTGAAATTCGACACTCAAAATTACACAAGATGATCGTAATTCAAATTCCAACACAATTGAAAATTCTCCCTAAACTATTCTCTTCAAAGTCATTCCAATACCCCGGCCTCTACGAACAGTATAAATTATTCATCATATCTTGGACCATTGACTCACAGCAGAGCCCGTTCGTCATAACTATAGTTAAATATTTAGTTAGCTTGTTTCATGTTTTAATTCATTAATTCATTGTTGACGTAGAATTTTATATTTTAAAAAATTCTTATAAGTAAAGCAAGTAATTATTTTGAAGTTCTTAGCTCGACCGATATCGGGCGTAACTGTTACGATGAAACATAAAATTCATGCTATCTCGTAAAATTGGACGATGAATTATAACTTTAGAAATACCGTCTGAGAGCTTAGATGATACCGTACCATTTTCCTTGGCGACATTTTCCCGTATCTCACAATAAAGGAAGGGTAGGCGAATGCATTTTACAATATTTACATTTTAATATTTCCTGAACCACTCAACGAATTCGAATATAGGTAGTCTCGTTTGATAGAACAATTTATAGTATTTTGAAGGGTGTTTCTTGTTGGGGCCTATAGTTTTAAACCAATAAACCAGTTGGTGTTTTCTGCACCGATTACACGTTTTTGTGATTTTTTGGGAAAAAACTAAATAGAACGGTACTATTTATTTGACAGACCGTTACACGGCTTAAAATTACCTAATTTTAGTAAAAACTTCTTCGCGATAACCCACCTGCTCTGCATTTATACGAGAAAATGTTAAAAATTTGAATACCGCAATCGGAAATAAATCACATATCCATAACATAACAATATTAATACGTAATGGAGTTATTCCAATAACACGATTCGAATATTACTTACAGAAATGCCGAAGTACGTTTCGGTCATATGTCGGACAACCATCAAGCTGGAACCACATGTTCCTGGTTGTTTCCAAGGAGATGTCTTTTAAAAGTGTTTACTGTCAAAAATGGCAGTAGATCGGAAGTAACAGATAAAAGATGGGATGCTGGTAGCTCAGTGGTTCTAAAGGGGTGGATGTATTACTAATGTTAGTGTTTAAGATAGCTTCTCACATGTGTGGCACAATATGGGCCGTCATAGATGGATTGGGCACCAGGGTGTTTATAATTATACAAGTATGGAACGCAATACTCAATTATAAATGTTCGCAAGTGGTCTGAACAACCAAAAACTCGTGAATCCGGGAATAACAGTTGCTACACTAATTCCTGAAAAGCTTCAAAATAATATTTGCACGTACTAGCAAAATAATGTCGTACTACAAAAACACCTGATGGACGTCAGTAATCTTACTTACATTAATTTACCTTACGTTATACTTTAAATTTTATAACCAAACAAAATTATATCAACCAACTCAAGAATTCTCTCTCAAATTGCACGTTAAAATTTAACTGAAATATTGAAAAGTAATCGAACGTTGTCTGTAAAATTGTGTAAATAAACAATTTCTGCAAACAAATAAGTCACTCAGTAACTTGAAGGCAACTTGAAATTTCGTTCAAACGTAATTGATAATGCACTAGAAAGAAACGGAGTCACAGTTTACAATATAAAGGAGATACTACAAGTTCACTGACACCATTCCTATATTATCAAAAAAATTAAACATAACAACCGGCAAGTTAAAATAACATCGTCAACAATTTCGTAAAATATATTGTTAGAATTGGAGTGACGCTTGCAAGTTCGTTTCCCGCAAATGAATCTACTGAAACCTTATTTTACGCAATACCAAAACAAATCCGAAAAAACTCCGGTCACCAACGACTGAACAACTCCGGCAGTTACATGAACTTGAATATCAATTCTGAATAAAATAATAATGACTCACAATATGATATCAGTAAATCGTGGGTGGAAAATACATTATGAAACTAAGATTACATCTGATGCTAGTAAATAATTTATAAGCAAAAGTATATTCATCCCTTTCAACAAATACAAATAATAAACACACTTTATTAGAATTGTCAAAAACACAACAAAATAAATGTACGAAAGCATTTACATTAAGTTTGAGATTTCCCCCTTTTGTTCAACATACCTCTCTCTCACACTATACGCAGGTACAACTACCAACTCATATCTCTAGACAATTTTCATCCTCCGCGTGACATCACTACATGTTCATTAGGCTAACTTACCACCAATGATATTGAAACTTAAGAAAACCACAATCACTGACACAACTGCGAGGGTTGCAAGCTCGTCTTATCGATCCGTCTATGTGATTTTCAACCCTTCGTAAAGACGTTTACAATATCAAGTTGGGGAAAGCCAGACGTCACTGGCAGGTTGAAAAATAGTTTAAAATAATCAAAGTATGCAGTCAACAAACCCCATTCTACGTGTATGATTAAACGGGGTGGGTTGGGTATTACAGAATCAAATTTTGCAGTAAATTTAAAAATCTGTATTGCTTATCAGGCTACGCATGTCAGGTTAGGGTCCTCATAACACTAATCCGATGTACAAATCAACCCCCAAGAATTCCTCTAAAACGAACTTTAAATGCTTCAGCAGTTCTTAGGCAGCATAAAACACGGTTCACATGCATTTATATCTTATTAGTATTATAAAAAGCAAATTACATATCTTCATATTTACATCCGCAAGGATATTATGATATGAATAAGATTACATTATACAACAATAATAGTATACACATATTTACTAACAAGAATCCAGCTAAGAAGTATCTATTATTCTAAAATGCCTCCCAGATAAGGCGTCATAAGAACCCTTAATTAAATATCTTTCATCGTCATGACGACTTAAGGCTACTCTTGTTTAATTAATACTAGACACAGTATGTCTATCATAATTAATCTCTGTTCTACAGTTTTCTCTATTAAATTATTTAAACACTCCACATAATCATAAAACGTTATTCTATTCTTAACAATATGTTTCTTCGCCCTTTTAGCTTTCTTCGTAGCGTCTATACCTTCAATACTGATATGGTACATTTTAGACCGTAATCCAACAAATTCCATAATTATTTTACCATTTAGTTCGTCTTTCATAAGTCTTAACACTTTCTTGTTCACTTGGGATATACCGTAAACATTGCTTTACGTAGTCGCTTGTATCAAATTTTTATGACAATTTCGACGGATAAAATCGTACATATCACATTCGATGGAAAAGATGACCGAGTCTGTATCTGTCCAGGAAGCTTTGCATTTCGCCCCAAAAAGAGGCTTAAGTACTCATAGCGGAATTTTTGTTCTCGAAAAATCCTATATAGCCATATCAACACAAATCGACTTATTAAAGTGCATCTCGGTTTTATTTAGCCCAATTGCTACTAGATTCTCGCTAAATACCATTGAAGACTTGAATTCGGGCTTTGCTAGTAAATATTGGCCCCCGTATCTCCCCTCACAGTTATTAACTAATTTAACAATATTGTTTGCGGATATTCTCCATGGTCTTTCCGAAAACAGCGTTGTCCATTAATTTAAACAAATTCTTTTAAAAATCGTTTTTAGCGGTTGTTCGTAGTTTCGTGTTAAGGTCGATCTATGATTTAAACCATTCAGATTGTTGAAATTGCAAGATTATATGAACTTTTATTAATTTTATTCCATGGTTTAAAGCTTGTTTCAAGTTCCTATAATGTATGGCGTATAGCGTTTTTTATTATATAGCGTAGCCATTAGCTTCTTTTCCTTAGATCCTCGAGCAGACGGATGTTCAGGACAGAAAGGCAAGTCAGCATGTAAATCGTGGAGCTCTTGAGGATATTCCAATTCCACTTGTAATACGTATCCAGTAGACGTATTATCAGATACGCGCATGACGTCAAAAGTGTCATCGTAATCTATCCACTTAGTCACCATAAAGCAGATATTGAGACACAGCCTTCCCGTACTGGTTATTTATATCATCAGACATAATAAATCTACATGGTTTAGATGGATCGTAATCAAGAATTACTTATTGTTAGCTTAAAGATACCTATGTGAACATTGACTGAGTCCGCCCCTGATTGCTCGTTATAAACAACATCACATCCACGTCTATCAATAATTCTAAATTAATATCAGTGTGTTTAAGCATTCTTTGCCATGTAAAAACGCGAAGCGTGTACGAATGAGCCGGGTTAAGCTTATTTTATTTAAACAGCTACTTCTGTCTGAATATTCACCTAAATTGTTAATTTTAAATCCATTCCAAACGTTTTGAGCGTGTTTGTAATCCACATCAAAAATATTGCTATCGGTTAATTTGCTCTAAAGCCTAGATTTTTCGAGAAGCGTAGTTTTATGGAATTTTTGATCGCAATTCGGTAGCTAGAATCAGGTATTTCGATAAATAAGTGAATAAATCAGTTAAACCAGAAGTCATAAACGGGTAGGAATCTATTAATCGGAATTTTATTATGCTATCTTATAATAAATTAATATTAGCCAAGTTGCTTTGATATGTATGAATCTTTGCGATATTGCAGGCTCACATTCCATTAATACAAGTAATTTGATTGTAATCTCATTATATTTAGAATTTACATCAGTTCTACATACATAAAGACAAAATTTACATCGATTGGGGCTTGAATCTCGAGAGCGTAGTTGGTTAGCGCGGTACTCTAGCAAAGTACAGGTCGTAGGGTCAAATCCTACTCAAGGTAAACTTTTATTTATGTATTTATTGTAATTAATAATAATTTCTAACTATTATGCTATCGTCTAAATTTTTTGTAAATGAAATATATATTTCCTTACCGACAGCACATCTATACGGCCTTCTAAGTTCTCATCTAAATTCCTTATCACGAATTTAGTATTATATCCAGAAAGGTTATACATTATTCACGGGACCACGTAAATGTCTTTATAACTAAGGTAGCATCCCTTATATATAGAACCCCGATACACATCAGTTAAATGATCATGATATCTAACCCTTTCGTCCCCTAACGGTTTTTCACAAATATGACAAGTTACAGCATTGTCGTAATTAAATTGTTCCGCAGGCGTTAATTTTTCCATGTGTAAAGAACATAAAATCACATTTTCTGAATCTTCGGCGAAATTTTCTTTCTCGAGTAAACTACTCAATACGATCGTGACCTCGAAGGCTTCGATAAACCGATAATGAATCGGCATAGGAGCATTTGACGGAGCATCCAATACTATATGGTTGATGAACTTGATACTTATTTTTGTCTTTACGTGGCACAAGCAAACACACCAAATCTGCATAAATAACGAAGCGTGCTTTCAGTTTGTCTTAGGATTTTTAAAATAAATTAACTTATCTTCCTCTGTACGCAATGAAATTTTACAGCTGTTCATTTTTAAGCAGTTTTCGTAATGTTTATCACAGCCGGTTCTCGTATGAAGGTAATGTAAGCAGCGATCACAAAAGTATTATTTGTGATCATTTTTACTCAATTGTGACGACACTAACCGAGATAAATTCTTAATACACACAATGATACGTAGTATCATGTAATATTGTCGACTTAATTTGTTCCACGTGAAACATTACTGCTTCCATTTTTGAAGTTTGAGATCTTGACAGTATGGAACAGGTGTGAGGAATGAATAGTGAGCTCCTCTCTGCATTTTATATAGGGTCCAGATTTTCCTGAGCTGAAAATCATAAAGATATAGAATTATACCAACAAAAAAAAAAGCAGTGATTGCATTCACAAACCTTAAAATATGTTTACCACGTCTAATCCGTGGATTTAGGTTTAATACCACAAGCATGAAGCAATATTTCAATATTTATTTATAAATTTGAATCAATAACAACTTGCAACATGTGATCAACAGGTTGATAGTTTTTAAATAACTGAAACAGGAAAACTAATTATGCTGAGCTAACAACTCTTGATAAGCTTCAGGTAACGACTCTACCACTGTATATACCTAACTCCTATGAGCGACCGCTTACTTTCTAGACAACCCTAACCGACACTAGGAGTCGGTACTCTCCCTGAACATGAGGGCACAGACGTGAGAAAACAGTCAAACATCCGCTATAGGCTTCAAGCTGTTAGCAATTTATATCCAAAAAACACCCCTCATAATTCAAAGGAGCTACACAGAGGTCTGAGGTACAGATTTCCGTGAGGAGGAAATTCGATAAGAGCAAAAACTTAACTGAGTGTCAAACATTAGAAGGTTTGACACTATAACTTACCGAAAATGGTATTAAAGGAAGTAAAATGGAAATGGAAAATGGTTGAAGCGCCGATAAATACTACTGAATTATTTCTAGTTATTACGGTCCTCAGAATTCAAGGACACTACGCAGAGGTCCGAGGTTAGTAGTGTGAAGCATGGGTAGGTCTACCGTCAAGTGACGGCTTTCCATAAAGTGGAAATTCCCCGGACTATGCATTAGACAAGCCCTAGTGCCGATAGGTTGCTTCTCGAACATGTTGGCGTCGAATCTCACTGTGGACCGAACGCCACAGACGAAACGACTGCTCAACACATTTGTGTAAGCCCTAGGAATGACCCACCTTTTCGACCGATAGGATAGGATAGGGATAGGTTGATGTTTAATACTTTCACTTTCATAGACTGAGGGTGCAACCAACTCGAACACAGAATAGTCTTCGCTATGTAGAAGTGTGTTGTCTACTAAATTTGTATTATAAACTTATAAAACAAAGGAATAATTGATATAAGTAATAAACTGGCATAGACATATTTGAGTTAATCTTATACTAAAACAATATATGGGGTGTTAGGTAAAAATGCGGCAAAATTTCAAAGGGTTATTTCTAGGCCTATTCTAAGAATATTTTTTCTTATGGTGGTTTTTAAAAAACCCCTTTGTTTTGAAGATACAGGGTGAACAAAATTTGCGACAGTAACAACATTTTATTATCAAAAAGTACCTGTAAAGTTGCGTAATCTACAATAAATGGGAACAGTGCATTTAAACATAGAGAACGTTTCTGTTCTAAAATGTATAAAAGCTAAAAAAATTATTTTGCAATAAATCACTTTACTCTGCACAGCTTGATAACGCGCGCCGTTATATTTTACTAAGGAAAGCGAATAAACTACATGCTGTCAACGGAGATAATCAAAACCCACACTAAACAGTTGTATACCTGGTGTAAATCAAGTAGGGGCCGCCCCTGTAACTTTTGAACGGGTCGTTAGATTTTGTTCAAATTAGTGTCAGTTTGGGACTTTTTACATAAAAAACAATATGGCCGACTTCCGGTTTCACTGGAGATGACACAAAAGCTGAAAATTTAAATGGAACACCCTGTATGTTTTTACATATTTGGATTCTAGGGCTTCAAATGCACTCAGATCATCTGTCAACTGTCAACTCAGGCGCCATTTTAATTTTATTTTTTTAAATATTTTTTTAATTTTAGATCATTATGTCATGTAAATTATAGATAATTGACGTAAAATTACCCCCAATAGAAACATACATGGACCACCCTGTATGTCAAATAGCTCTTTCAAGTACTAGTAAAACGATATGCACAGTAATTTCCTTAGTTCCTAAATAAAGCAGTAATTTTTAATTTTCTAATTTTTATTAACACAACGTGCTCCTGGAGCCGACTCTGTCAAAGTAAAATGGCGCTTGAATTGACATTTGGCAAATGAACTGTATGTATTTGAAGCCGTAGAATTACAAACATGTAAAAATATGCAGGTTGTTCCATTTAAATTTTTACCTTTTGTGTCATTTCCGGTGAAACCAGAAGTCGGTCGTATTGTTTTTTTATGTAGAAAAATCCCAAACTGGCTCTAATATAACTCACCGAAACTTGAACAAAATCTATCTACCCGTTCAAGAGTTACAGGGGTAGCCCATATTTGACTTACACCCGGTATACCCTCGAAGCGCAGCGAATTTAAAGATGTCCCAATGATCACACTGATAATTACCAGCTTCGTTAACAGAGTGAAGTACTTAATAAATCATTATGTGTACTGACCTATTCACAAAAAGGGGTTACTAAATTACAGTTAAAATTTTTATAAAATACCTATTTAAAAGGCATGTTTTTTTATGAAGACGTGGCATTTAAACATAAAATTATGAATTTGAGACAGTCCTCGCGATCGTACATAACTAAACGTATTTAGGGTATTCCCTTAAAAAAACACTTGTTAATTCTAAAATATATATCTCCCATTTCGAAATAATAAGGTCGGTCGATTAACGAATCAAAATGATTCTTTTTACGGAAGAATTGGAATAAATAAAAAAATTAGGGTTAACTAGGTAACCACCCCTTAAGTAGTACCTACTCTATACAACGGCGAATAATGACAGTATTGTAGCTCCGTGAGCTTCGCGATATTGTGAAATCACTTGAAGATATAAATGTGAGCGCGTTAGTATTATATTTCAAGTTAATTTACAGGTAGTAGGGATGTATACTCCATGCCAGCCGGGGAGGTACCACCACCCTTACCATGGGCTCCTTAATATTGGGTCTCCGATTTTCTGAGCTCGGTAAGAGCTGCCGGTTACCTTTTCCATCATCCTTAATCTATTCTCATCCTTATTCTTCCTTCTCGCCCTCACTGTCTTCCTATCGGATTAAAAAATAAGATGGCTGTGGTTTCTAGGGTAATAAATTCCGGACGTAAAATCCTGCCCCATTCGGATGTCCGTGAGGGCAGGGCCCAAGCGACCTTGGTCATCGAAAGTATCAACTTTATGATTGCAACATCCGCGGTATCAGGTCTAATCGTAATGCTATTCACCAACATTTTGAGCAATTACAACCTGATATTTTGTTTCTATCTGAAACACAAGTCTCCTCTGAAAGCTCCGAGTCACCCGACTTGCAACTTCCTCAATACCACCTTCACTCTAACTTTCGATATAAAGGAGGCGGATGTGCCAACATTAAGGACATAATTTCTTGCAAGAGGGTTTCTTCCTTAGAAAATAAAAATTTTGACGTGATTTGGTTTAAACATTCTGGTCCTAATTTTGTGAAATTCTACTGTTGCACTTATAGGTCTCCTAATGACAGTAACTTTCAAGACATTTACGATTACCTTAGTATGAAAGTTGACTATCTCCTATCTCAGTTTCCATCTTGCGATATCTCAATTGTAGGCGATTTCAATGTTCAAATAAATTGGCTTCAGTTTTCATCTACTACAAACTCCGCTGGTCATAGTGCAGAAACATTTGCTATTTCATGTGATTTCTGAACACACAAGAATCCCTGATAACCCTAACCATACTCCACATCTTCTAGATCTCTTTCTTACTACAAACTCTCTTGTTTATAAAACTTCCGTTCTTTCGCCTTTAGGTCTTTCCGACCATTGTCTAATGGAAATCATTTCTACTGTACTTAATTCCACTGTTGTTCGCAAAACCGATAGAACCATGTGGTGTTTTAAGTCAGCTCCATGGAGTGATTTACGGGATTTCTTTGCAACCTTTCCATGGCATGAATATTGTTTTAAGTCGTCCTCTTCTTCGGATATCGCTCTTTCAGTATCTGAAGTCATCCTTATGGGAATGGAGTTATACATTCCCAAAAAACAGTACTGTATAGGTCATTCACGTTCCCAACCCTGGTTCAATAAGGCAATATCTTTAAAAAATAAATATTACATTAAATGGAAATCTAATAAATCGGTCGACAGTCATGTAGAATACGTTGGTGCTAGAAATATATCTGCAATAGTGTCATCACTAAAACTAAAAAGTTGTTCGAACAACGAAAATGCAATGAACTGGCTACATCTCCTTTAGACAGTCGTAAATTTTGGTCTTTAACTAAAGCCATTAGTAAAAACTTTGGAACATCTTCATTTCCCCCACTGACGTCTATTGACGAATCGGTAGTTGTTGATTCCGTAGACAAATCCAATGTTTTTGTGGATTTGTTTGCACCAAACTCGTGTCTCAATGATTCTGGAAAAGATGTGCCCCTAGTCAACTCTTCTTCATACGCTATGAAACCAATTCATTTTCGGTACAAGCTCATGGAATCGATTATCAATAGGCTTGATCTCAATAAGGCGACGTCCAGACGGTATCCCAGCTATTGTCTTAAAGAAATGTTCCCCCGAACTAGTACCAGTCCTATCTAAGCTCTATACGATCTCTATGTCTTCTGGGGAATTCCCTTCATCATGGAAGTTAGCAAATGTTCAACCTATTCCCAAAAAAGGCGACAAGACCGATCCCTCAAGCTACCGACCAATTTCCATCACTTCCATTTTGTCTAAAATCATGGAAAACGCCATCAATCAGCAACTGCTCACGTTCCTTGAAACTAACAAACTCCTTAGTGACCACCAATATGGGTTTAGGCAAAGTCGTTGAACAGGTGATCTTCTTTCATATGTGACCCAAGTTTGGAACAATACAGTAGAGCAGTCCGGTGAAACAGTTGTAGTCGCTTTAGATATCTCAAAGGCATTTGACCAAGTTAGGCATGAGTGTTTACTTGCCAAACTCACCTCGTTTGGGTTAAATGATACGCTCATCAACTGGGTTTCTAGTTTACTTGATAAAAAACGGATACGTGGCGTAGTTGATGGCTTTTTTTTTTCAAAAGAAGTTAGCATTAACGCGGGCGTACCACAGGGATCCGTTATAGCGTCTACACTTTTTCTGCTGTACATAAATTACCTTATCTCTTCAACAACTAGCCCCATCCATTGCTTTGCTGACGATAGCACTCTTCACTGTAGTTCATCTCAGGCTACTCATAGTGATAATCCACCTTCTATGTCAAATCAAGAAATTAAAGCTGAAATGGCAAATTCAATCAACAAAGACATTCGACGTATTCTAGAATGGGAAGCAATAATCTAGTTAAATTTGATGCTAACAAAACTCAGTGTTACCTTATGTTCGCCAAAAAAGATCGATCATTTCCTGTTGTAAGTATGAATGGCTCAGTTCTTAAGCTTTCAGACTCTATTACTCTGTTGAGTATGACTGTATCTTTAAATCTCTGATGGGTTGACCATCTTCTGTCAGCTACCAAAACAGCTGCTCGTAAAATAGGCTTTTTGTACAGATCTAAGCAGTACTTTACCTCGCGAAAACTCGTTCTGCTGTATAAGGCCCAAATTCGGTCTCATCAGGAATATAATTCTCACCTCTGGGTTAGTGCTCCCCAATACGCTCTCGATATTGTTGATCGTATCCAAAAGAGAGCGATTAGGCTTATAAATGACCCGTCCTTAACTTCTCACGTACAGTCCCTTGAACATAGAAGGATGGTTTCAGTTCTTTCTTTGTATTATCGTTATTACAAAGATTATTGTGCTGCTGAATTATATTCTTTGATACCATCTCGGGCTATCTTTGCGAGAAACACTCGGTACGCTCATTCACATCATCAGTATGCAGTACAAATCTCTACTTGTCGTACCAAACGGGCACAATCCACATTTTTCTACACGGCTTCTAAACTCTGAAATGATCTTCCTAGTTGCTGTTTTCCTCTCACTTATGATATGAGAAAATTTAAGGTAGCCGTTCATAGGCATCTATTAGCAATTTATTATCCCTCTATCCATCCTCCTAAGTGTTCCTCAGTGCTTTAGCACGATAGGCCTAATTTAGCCTGTTCAGGTCCGCAATCATAAAAAAAAGAAAAATTTAAAGGTAAACTACACATAATGGCATTTACTCTTCACACATCTTATACTCGAGAAAGACTAAGGTAATGACTTGAAATTCCTCTCTACTGTAAAGAAAGAACGGGAAATCATTGAAAACCAGGGTTTACGATATCATCAGGTGCACTGTCAGTGCAGCTGATGATATTGTAAACCTCATGGATACGATGTGTGAAAAGTAAGATGCACAAATGACAATATGTGTAGTTTACTTTTAAATGAACTGGAAATATAATTCTAACGCGCTCACATTTACATTCTCAGGTGTTTTCACGATATCGAGAAGAGAGGTACTCACGGAAATACACTATTGTCATCATTCGCCGTTAAATAGGGTAGCTACTACTTAAGGGTTGGTTACCTAGTTAACCTTTTTTCCTATTTATTTCAATTCTTCTGTACAAAAGAATCATTTTGATGCGTTAATTGACCTACTTTATTAATTCGACTTGGGAGATATATATTTTAGAATTAATAAGCGTTTTTTAAGAGAATACGCTAAACATGTTTAGGTATATAAATAAGATCGTGAGGACTGTCCCAACTTCATACTTTTTGTTTAAATAGATAATTTATAGAAATTTAAACTGAAATTTAGTAACCTCTTTTTGTGAATAGGTAAGTATACAGAATGATTCATTATGTACTTCAGTCGGTTATTAAAGCTGGTAGTCCTCAGCTATAGATATGGTGGCTTTGGGATTTTTTAAAGTTAACATGTATTTATGTCTATTAATCTCTATCTGACAAGAAGTTTTAAACGTCATTCCGACATAGATTATTGATCACAGAATTATCCTAACAAAATTGTTATGAAAATTACTTCATTTCATTTCCGTTCTTTAGGTTGGAAGGTCGTGTGGTGTTCCATACCAGATATTTGTACAGATATTAGAAATAACATGGAAAGTTGGCAAAAATCGCGTGTACGTTATTTATTATACAAATTAGTTGCAAAATTCCATTTTTTATTAAATATCTCATAAAATTAACTTTGCCATTCGAAAGAACAGGTAATTTTACATAAAAAGAGTGTATAAAGTTATTCTCTTAAATAATAAATGTGCCAGAGGTTTACCAGTGGTCCTATTTTTAAAACACTCTCGCTGTTTATTTATTCCGAAATAATGCATGTTTTTGAGCTAATTTAACTTTCTTAATATTAATTCACGTTATGTAAATTATAATACAAGAATTGATACTAATTAATATAAATTTAAAGCGGAAGAGTTTTAAGTTTTGATACATTAATACACGCGTGGTACGCGCCGGAATCAATGTGCCCTATGGAAACAAGAAGTTTACTGCAAATGGACACTCATCACTCGGTGTCCCAAACCGACCGTAAAATCGCATGTGGCGAAGATACTGGTAGTCACCCGAACTATACTCGCATTGCATGCGCCAGATATTTAAAAGGATACTTTGATACCAACGTTATAAAAAAACGTAAGAATAATAAAATAAAATATTGCACTGAATTACATGCGAATTTCTTTCTGTGTTTATCTTGGTGGTTGCATGGGCACGTGCCCTTGTACCGTTCAGTACAAACCGACAATGATTATCAGTACAATCATTAGGGCATATTCAAATTGGCTGCGTTTCGAGGGTATATACGACTGTTTAGTAATGGTTTTGATTACCTCTGTTGACAGCATGTAGTTTATTCGAAATTCGCTTTCCTTAGTAAAATATAACGACGCGCGTTATCAAGCTGTGTAGAGTAGAGTGATTTACTACAAAATAAATTTTTAACTTTTATACGTTTTAGAACAGAAACGTATTCTATGTATAAATACACTGTTACACTGTATATTAAAATTTCCGCATGCTTATTCTAAATTCGAATTCCTTATTAAAAATACGAATCTGCTCTCGTTAATGAACTTCTTGGTAATTACTGCGAAATTAACATTTTCGATTTTATCCAATATTTCGGCGTAGTCGTCTTTTGTGAATTCTATGTGAATGATTCTCGGATCATTATTTTTTCAATATGACCATCCGGTTTCTTTAAGTTCGCGAATTGCCGAAGGGTGCACTTATTGAACGGTGGTTACACTGATTGACGACCCAAACAATTTTCATTCCAAAATTGGATTATTTAGAAATACGGGTTTCCGTGGGTTAATGAGTTACTTTGGTTAATTTATTGCGAGACTATTGAATTTTATAGATTTACACGTTTTGGTACATGGAAAATTTTCGACATTTAGTCCAACTTTGCTGTGACGTCCCCCACATACTGTCAATACCTGAACGTTACTCTATACTCGAATTCCTTATAAAAAATACATGTCATTAAAGAAATTGTACCAAGTTTATGATATAATCAAAATGAATAACTCTATGTAGGTACTCAAAGCCATTTTCAACGTTGTATTTTATTGAGACTTTAAAATTAAATAGATATTTCTCTCGAAATTACACATTTATGTTTATATTTTTTGGGAATGTTTCGTTTCGTTTTTTACATAATGTTACATATACAGGTAATTAACGTGTAAAGAACACTTTTTTCATATGTTTACAAGACCGATATGCTAAAAATGTTTTATTGAAAAGCGTTCATATGTCGTTACCAGTAAACGAGTACGAATTTTTTATATTCAATGTATACCAATTCTATATTGTTATTACTTAGAACAATCATTCTTTTGGTTTATAAGATTATAACACAAATTTAATTAACAGCACACATCTACACAGCGAAGACTATTCTGTACTCAATTTGGTTGGAGTCTCAGCCTGTGAAAGTAAAAGTGTTACCATGGTCCTATCCCTATCCTGTTCTATCGGTTGAAGAGGTGGGTCCTTCCTGGGGCTTACTCAAAATGTTCCAGAAGGAACCTGTCGGCACTGAGAGCTTGGCTAATACATAGTCGAGAAAATTTCCTCTTTAAGGAAAGCCGTCACTTGATGGTAGACCTACCCATGCTCCGCACTACTAATCTCGGACCTCTGTGTGGTGTCTTTGTATTACGAGGGGCTTAACAGTTATAAATAATTCAGTAGTAATTATAGGAGCTTCAACTGTTTTTCCATTTCCATTCCATTTCCATTTTATTTCCTATAATACAATTTTTGGTACGTTAAACCTTCTCATGTTTGAGACTCAGTTATGATTTTGCTCTTATGGAATTTCCTTTTTACGGAAATCTGTACGTGAGATCCCTGTGCAGCGCCTTTGAATCATAAGGGGTGTTTTATAGACATATATTGCTAACAGCTTGAAACTGAGCGACTTAGATCAACTGTTTCCCACGTCAGAAAATATAGATTGCTAACAGATTGAAACTTAGAGCGACTTAGATCGACTGTTTTCCCACGTTAGTGCCCTAACGTTTAGGGAGAGTGCCAACTCTTAGTATCGGTTAGCGTTATCTACAAAATAATCGGTAATAATAATAAGAGTTAGGTATATACAGTGGGAAAATCGTTACCTGAAAGTTTTCAAGAACTGTTAGCTCAGCATATTTTTCCTGTTTCAGTTATTTAAAAATTATCAACCTGTTGATCACATGTTGCAAGTTGTCATTGATTTAAATTTATGTATAAATTTTGAAATATTGGTTGATGCTTGGGGTATTAAACATAAATCGATGGATTAGAGGTGGTAGAGTTATTTTAAAGTTTGTGAACGCAATCACTGCTTTTCGTTTGTTGCTAAAATTCGATATTTTTATGATTTTCAGCTGAGGAAAATCTGGACTATATAAAATGCAAAGAGAAGCTCACTATACATTCCTCGCAACTATTGAATACAGTGAAGATCTCAGATTTCAATAATAGAAGCAGTAATGTTTCTCGTGGATCAAATTAAATAGCCAATTTTAGATGCTAATGATCTAGAGCATGAAGCTCTAGTTTCCGGAATTAAAAAATGCAATAATGCATTACGATGAAAGAAAAAGATGACAAAAGCAAATGAATATGTAAAAGCCATAAACAAATGTTTAACGCGTTGGAAATATACGGTGATGTATTCAGTCCACGAAAGCAAACGGAGGGCAACCACGTGAAATGGGAAGTAATTTAGTCTGCATTTCGAGTGCATATACGTACAGCCGTCATCATAAACCTGAAGCATACGGACCCAAAAATGTTCTTAGAAGACCATTTTTAATAGAAGAATTTCTAAAATGTTGAAAATGGAGGAAGCTATTAAAGTAAATATGGTGTTTTGCAGTGAGTTTATTCTGCAGAAAGCTAATCAAGAGATTTACGAATTAAAATATTTTAACGCCAAGAATGGTCCTATTTACCGAGACACCGATTTACATGAATGGTTTGCTGTAAACGTTCAACAAGCCATTTTAAACGATCTTGAAGACTTCCAGGAAAAGAGAGATGGTGAGCGTTATCAACTATAATCAATCTACAAGTTAACGTTAATAAATTCACATCACAGCCTGGATCCTCGAATATTAAGCCGCCTGCTCAAATAAGGCGTGCATTAGCGTACAGAATAATGATGATAAATGTTTTGCGAGGGCGGTGTTCTCAGGTTTACATCCGGTTGAAAAGGATCCACACACAACGGCTAAGTACCCCGATACAGCGATAAATCTCACAAGAATTCAGTTTCCCTTGACGATTAAACAAATTCCGCACTTCGAAAAGCAAAATGATTTATCAATAAATGTTTACATTTTAAAGAAAGCTAAGAACAGATTTACATCCTAAGCAATACACTACGTATCATTATGTGTGGATCAAGAATGTATCTCGGTTAGTGACGTGACAATTGAATAAAAATGACCACAAAAAGAAAACTTACAATCGCGGCTTACATTACTTTCTTACGAAAACCGGCTGTGATAAACACTACGAAGACGGCATAAAAATCAACAGCTGTAAAATTCGACTGTCTACAGAGGAAAATAGGTTTATTAATTTTAAAAATCATAACGACAAACTGAAAGCACTCTTAGTTATTTACGCAGATTTGGAGTGTTTGCGTGTGCGTTTAAAGACAAAAATATATATCAAGATCATCAACCATGTAGTATTGGATGCTAACTCAACTGCTCCTATGATGATTCATTATCGTCTTATGGAAGCTATCGAAGTCACGACTGTATTGAGTGGTTTACTCGAGAATTAGAAAATTTCGCAGAAGATTTAGAAACTGTTTTTTTGGTGTCCTTTGCCCATGGAAAAATTAACCCCTGCGGAACAATTTAATTACAATGCTGTAACTGGTCATATTTGTGAAAAACCGTTAGGAGAAGAAAGGGTTAGAGATCATGATCTTTTAACTGAGGTATATTTTGGCGCCAGTCATAAGGAATAAAAAACGAAAAGGCCACGTATTTCATTCCCTCCCCAAGGTGAGGGCGGTCTGCTCTAGCTTTCCGAGCTCCTTCAGCCATAATCATGGATTCTCAGGATACATACATACATTACGTATATATGCATGGTGGGATTAAGAATGGGTGTAGTCAGGATAGGATTGGAAGGAACGGAGTTAGGGTTCTGAGGGAGAAAATACTACCCCAGCATTCGCCTAAGTAGCCGCAAGTCATAAGGGATGCAACCTTAGTTATCAAGACAGTTACGTGGAGCCGTTAATAATGCATAACCTTTCCGGATATGATAGTTAATTCTTGACAAGGAATTTGGCTGAGGACCTGGAAGGTCGGTAAATAAGGAAAAATATATTTCACTTACAAATCATTTAGACGATTCATAGATTCATACAGGTTTATGGCTTCGGGTTTAGCTGTTTTAGTTACATACTTATCTGAATACCCGATTCTAGCTGCAGAATTTCGTAATCTAAACGAAAAACAGGTAAAACTAATAACACGTAAAGGTGTTTACCCATACGATTATTTCGATGACGATCAAAAATTTCATGAAACAATGCTCCCCGAAAATCTAAGCTTTAACATATTAACCGATAGCAATGTTGTAGATTACAAACACGCTCAAAACGTTTGGAACGGATTTAAGATTAAACATTTCGGTGAATTCGCAGACATTTATCTAAAAACGGATATTTTGTTGTTAGCTAACGTATTCGAGCAGTTTAGAAGTAGTTGTTTAAATGATTATAAACTTGATCTGGCTCATTCGTACACGCCCCCCGGTTGTACATGTCAATGCATGCTTAAACACACTGATATTGATTTAGAATCATTGACGAACGTGGACGTGGTGATGTATATATAACGAGCATTCTCGAAGCCAACATAAGTACATGCCTTATTATGATCCATCTAAACTTAGTAGATTCCGAAGAGAATAACAGTAATTTTATCAAATAATGATAATTTTCAAACTCATTTTACACAAAAACCGTTGCTGATATCGACATACGCAAAGACGACATTTTCGGAATCAATTCGGAAACGTTTCTAGTATTTAGCCAAATTGCATTTAGAAATAATCAGATTCATTTAGTACATAAAATTGCAAAAAGGTCGTACAAAATTTCTTAGGGACTTGATACCCTTTTGATCCCCCTGAAAAGGACGCA
Organism: Vesta saturnalis; assembly: GCA_036346205.1. Classification (NCBI taxonomy): domain Eukaryota; kingdom Metazoa; phylum Arthropoda; class Insecta; order Coleoptera; family Lampyridae; genus Vesta; species Vesta saturnalis. The sequence continues at coordinate 3,217,816 of JARFJB010002254.1, read as the reverse complement.
TATGATTCGAATAACGAAAAATGGCCTAGCTCATGTTACTCGGCGTGAAAAGTTATGTATGTTCCCTTTATTTCGTCTCTTTATCTTTTATCGTTTTTGGAATAACTGGACAAAATCAGTTAAATTCGAACCCTTTCAAGGGCCTGTAACTTTTTAAGGGTGCGTTTTAGGGCACATATTTATATGAACATTTTGTCTTATTTTAATGAGTTCTACATGCAGTAGAAATTCGGAACCCTATTTCACAAACACTGTATATATATATATATATATATATATATATATATATATATATATATATATATATATATATATATATATATATATATATATCTGGTAAAAGTGAGTTATGAAAGTTTAATCAGTTCTGAGTGGCGTAAATGTCCTTGATCGCACTTATTCATTAGAATACGTATTAGAAGATCTTTACACTTCCGTAGCAACAAGTTCGTACTTATTAGTAGCATGTTTAATTAACGATACCTTATCTACTCCATAACTTTTATCAAACATATGTAGGGTTACGGCAGACTTGTACCAAAGTTTGTGTTTGATATGAGTTAAGTGTTCTTGAAAGCAAATTTTGAAAGGTAGTTAGCTTGACCTACATATATTTGTTCACAATTTCTACAATTAATATTTTATAAATTCCCATCCTATCCTGCTTATCCTCTTAACCTTTACCTGAAGTTTTGACTGTTTTCGGATTAATTTTGGAACAGATTTTGTATAGACGTTTTGTGAAAGCGGGATAGTTTGGTAATTTTAAATACTTCCTTCATTCTATGAGTTGGTTTCCGAACCATATCATTAACCACCTCATCTGAAAACCCATTGTGTGCGGTAATTTCTTAAATAGTAAGCAATTCTTTATTACAAGGTTAAAGAGCTGTGGATAACTTTCTTAGATTTCGACGAACGGTATCAAATACGGTACTTCCTAGAATGTGTTGTTTTCCTGACATTCAAAGCCGGGTAATACTATGCGGCCCATTGTTTATGGTATTAATGCTTCTAATTATCTGCTGTCCAAATATATTTATTGATATAAATAAAAAAATTCCAATAGGCTCCTGTAGAAACTCCGTGTCGTATACGGTGCGGTACCCCCTATATATATATATATATATATATATATATATATATATATATATATATATATATATATATATATATATATATATATATATATATATATATATTATATATATATATATATATATATATATATATATATATATATATATATATAGTGTCCGAGATTCAGCATGCATGTATTGCTATATTCGTTAATATTGAAGATAGAATGTCGGTTAAATGGGGAAAGTTTTTGAGAATTTTATGGCTATCATCATGGTAAAGTCAGATTTGAAATAACTTTTTTTGTTTTTGAAATAATTGAAGAAAACAAAAATTGTGCATTTTCTACTACCCTCTGTAGCTCTTTGATTTGAAGTCTAACAACATTTTGATTTGTACATTATTATGACACTTTTAAAATACAATTTTAAAAAAAGTACCAAAATTTATCTACAGTCATTTGTTTTTGAAATACATACACTAACTATTGTTTTTCATATGGACGCCATCTTGGATTTTTACATTATCTAATAGTATTTTTTATCACCTTTTCAACGATGTATCTATTCGGCCAGTTTCCAGTTGGAAAGATTTATTTTCTGCCTTTGGTAGATTATAAATCGATCTTGTCTGTAAAACACCGCAATACCTAATACTCTGATACTTCCTTGAATCGCAAGCCCGCGAAAGCAAATATCCTTACACAATAACCTCCTAATAGAATCAGCCCTAAGGCGTACGCCTGTCGAAATGACTCTTTTACCTTTGCTTGTCCTAAAGACGTAGGCGTGTTAGATTTGGCATCCTTCTATTTAACCAATGGTGCGTATGGCGCGTTTCGTTAGGCAATTCTTCCTAAAAACACAATACCTAAACACTTACACGACCTACCTTCAGATATGAGATCGATTGCATAATCGTGCCAAACCTCCATTTCTGTCAGATTTTCCTGTAAAACCGGTATAAATTCTGACAACCCGTCATTAATACTGGCATTACTTTGTCTGTATCCAGAATACCTAATAACGCAATACCCGACGCTTCCTGAAAGAAAATAAATTCTTTAAATCGTAAATCTACTTCGAAAAAGAGAAATTAAATTACTTTCATTTTATACTTATTTAATTTGAAAGTAGATATTCCAATTTAAATCTCGCAAAAGAAAAAGGAATTACGTTCATCTAATATTTCCCCGTAAGCGATAAAACTAATCGCATAGGAAGTAAAACATTAAAACTCCTGTGTATAATTTCACCTTTACGTAAATTACCATATTTCATGAAAGCGTTTAATGCAAGCTCCGCATACATCTTTAAACTTACATGACAGGTTACTTTTTTAGTATAAACGAAAAGAATAATTATTGTAACTCCTAAAACTCTGAACTGCTACATAAATAAATGCTGCATTCGTAATCCAATTTTAAAGGCAGAGATCAATAACACTTCCTTACCTAGTGACCGAAATATAAAATCATTGCCTTTCTTAAAGCCATTAACTGTATCAGTCTATTGTATAAAATTTTTGAGGACAGAATAAAATAAATACTCTTTATATTTACGAATGTTTAGATTCTTTTTAAATTAAATTTTAAGTAAACTGCAATAAGCCAACCACATTGAGTGGAGTGAATAAACTATTTAATTCATAGTAATCATTTAACACTAAATAAAATTCCCAAGGGAGTTGCTACAGTAATATAGGTTTTGTACGTTAATTATTTCATCTACAGGTAACCGTTCTGTCTGGAGAAAGGGACGTCGCCCTATGCTACCTTTTAGAAGATAATTTTGATTTTATGTTGATTGGTTGATATATTTATATTTTGTTTGTTGTTATTATTAGTATAAGCCCATATTTTAAAGTTAAGTTAAATATTAGCATTATACCCAAATAGGTAACAAAATAGTACGTTAGTTACGGTTTTAAAATTGTCAATGATTTATGCGGATCTACCTATTCAGGGCCAAAGGAACCAAGCTATTAATTAATAAAAAGTAAACTCACTGTATTTACAGATAAGGGGCATTACAAGTTAAGTTAGTTTACCACGCCGTTGTTGCGGAAAGTTGATTCGTCGGAAAAATGAAACATATTTATAGAAGTCATCTTCTCCCCCAACTTTTTGAAGACTCAATACACAGAAATCCAACCTCCGGTGGACGTTTCATCCAGATAAATTCTGATGAAGTTGTATATGATAAGGATGGTACTTATGTTTTTATCAAAATTCTCCAAACACCTGCTTGACTAATTCCAGTTTGTCTAGAAATTTCTCTTGAACTTACATTTGCATTATCGACCACTGAGCCTAAAACTAAGAACTCACTGTCCTCATTATTTACAACAAATCATTAGTCCGTTTCTTATAGGACACACTACCAGTTTCACATAAAGTTTGTAGTAGTTCCTCAAAAGCTCTTTTGTATGGATGTGGTCGATCGAGATACCTTCCTGTGTATACCCTTGACACTGTCAAACAATTTCTAAAACATTCACCAAGGATAAACGTCATATCAACTCCTTGAGAATAGTGTTTCATTTTTTTAGTCTTAAAATAAAGTGAGAATTTACGACAGTATTTGACGGAACACTAAGGTTAAAAGTAAACAAAATAAACTTCCATAGAATTTGGAGAAAAATCTTAATAACTTTTTAATCGTTAATTTTACACATACATGTATTAAACATAGTTTTTGATGAAAACTGAAAAGTTATTTCACATAAATAAAAATTATACAGGGTGGTCCATTGAAGTTAAGTGGGTTTTTGATGAAAAATTAAAATAAGAATCCTTTCCCTAAACACCCTACACAAATCCTACACAGTGCAAATGAAAGCCTTAAAGGTCAGAATAAATCGATATAAATTTGTGTTACTCAAAGGCAGAGGTTTCCGTGTTTTAGCTCTTGTTTAATTTGAATGCTTTTCCTAAATTACAATTTTCTCAAAATTGGTAAGCGATAGGTATACCGAACATTGAATAAAGTTAACTTAATTTTTAACATATAATCTAAAAATGACATAAAATACAGGGCGTTGTAGCTAAAAAAAAACCTAACATTGATGTATTACAATTTTCTGAATCACCCTGTATAATTGTAATAATAAAAAAAAATAGTCCTTATCAATTTACATATATGATCAAAAAATTAAGCTGATAGTATATATATATATATATATATATATATATATATATATATATATATATATATATATATATGATCAACTTTTTTTTTATGACAATAATGCAACAGGCAAAAATGACGCTCTCGGAATACTTTAACATAGCCTTCTAAAATTATCATTCGCATAACATGGTCCTGTTGGCCACTTTAGGTATAGGAAACCCAATATAAGATCTAAAGGTAATTTGTTTCTCTATCTGAATCACTTACAAAATACAGGGTGTTCTATTTAAAATAAATTAAGTTATGGGCAATCAAAATATTAAGTCATTGCACCACCATAGAAAACACCCTATACAACGGAATATAACTTTTAATTTTTCGGATGATGGTAGATGACCTTGACAAACGTTTGGCAAAATATTTTTAATTAATCTGTCACAATGTGGCCGCTGCAGATTTTATTCGCATAGGTCATATTTTTCCTGAAAAATGGAATAACTCTGTAACAGCTAATCCTAACTATAAAAACAAAACGTTACCAGATAGGCAATTTATGACAGAATAACTATATATATATATATATATATATATATATATATATATATATATATATATATATATATATATATATATATATATATTACAGACAAGATCGATTTATAACCTACCAAAGGCAGAAAATAAATTTTTCCAACTGGAAACTGGCCGAATAGATACATCGTTGAAAAGGTGATAAAAAATACTATTCGATAATGTAAAAATCCAAGATGGCGTCCATATGAAAAACAATAGTTAGTGTATGTATTTCAAAAACAAATGACTGTAGATAAATTTTGGTACTTTTTTTAAAACTGTATTTTAAAAGTGTCATAATAATGTACAAATCAAAATGTTGTTAGACTTCAAATAAAAGAGCTACAGGGGGTTGTAGAAAATGCACAATTTTTGTTTTCTTCAATTATTTCAAAAACAAAAAAAGTTATTTCAAATCTGACTTTACCATGATGATAGCCATAAAATTCTCAAAAACTTTCCCCATTTAACCGACATTCTATCTTCAATATTAAAGAATATAGCAATACATGCATGCTGAATCTCGGACACTATATATATATATATATATATATATATATATATATATATATATATATATATATATATATATATATATATATATATATATATATATAGGGTACCGCACCGTATACGACAGGGAGTTTCTATAGGAGCCTATTGGAATTTTTTAATTCTTATTTCTTAGAGCATATACAGGGTGTTTAGGAGCACAATTTAAGAATTTTTTTATTTATATCAATAAATATATTTGGACAGCAGATAATTAGAAGCATTAATACCATAAACAATGGGCCGCATAGCATTACCCGGCTTTGGATGTCAGGAAAACAACACATTCTAGGTAGTACCGTATTTGATACCGTTCGTCGAAATCTAAGAAAGTTATCCACAGCTCTTTAACCTCGTAATAAAGAATTGCTTACTATTTAAGAAATTACCGCACACAATGGGTTTTCAGATGAGGTGGTTAATGATATGGTTCGGAAACCAACTCATAGAATGAAGGAAGTATTTAAAATTACCAAACTATCCCGCTTTCACAAAACGTCTATACAAAATCTGTTCCAAAATTAATCCGAAAACAGTCAAAACTTCAGGTAAAGGTTAAGAGGATAAGCAGTATAGGATGGGAATTTATAAAATATTAATTGTAGAAATTGTGAACAAATATATGTAGTGCAAGCTAACTTCCTTTCAAAATTTGCTTCAAAGAACATTTAACTCATATCAAACACAAACTTTGGTACAAGTCTGCCGTAACCCTACATATGTTTGATAAAAGTTATGGAGTAGATAAGGTATCGTTAATTAAACATGCTACTAATAAGTACGAACTTGTTGCTACGAAAGTGTAAAGATCTTCAAATACGTATTCTAATGAATAAGTGCGATCAAGGAAATTTACGCCACTCAGAACTGATTAAACTTTCATAACTCACTTTTACCAGATATATATATATATATATATATATATATATATATATATATATATATATATATATATATATATATATATATGGTGTTCAATTTATAATGTTCAAGTGTGATACTGGTATTCTAAGATGCAACACCATGACATATTTAAAGATTTTCTCTATCTAAAATAGTTAAGGAACCACATAAGAATTCACTCTACTCCGAAAAAACCACTAATTGTAGTTATATTCACTCTGTACAATATTCAGACCATAACTCAACTTGGACGCGCATTCAATTTTTCATTATTGCACAACGTTACAAAATTTCTCCAAACATAATGCTTTCAATATAAAAATCTTTCTACTACATTCAAATATTCTGTCATATGACACCTAATGCTTCATTAAACTCCAATGACGTATCAATTACACCAACTTACTTTTTGCATACACAAAAAAAATTCAATTTATTTACATTCAAGATACGTTCCATATGTCATTACTATGTTATCATGGTACTGCATGTACACGATTTGTCAAAATAACCTTACCTAACAATGATCACATTTTGGAAAAAAAACTGATTGTCCTTAGTACCTTAAATCGAACCGATGAATCCGTAATGACCTCTGGAATGGTTTTAATTATAGATTAGCCAATGATTCCTTTTAAGGAAATATTGGTGTGCATATATAGCCCTAATAAATCTCATAAGAATGGCATTAAAGTTTATAAGTTGTGTACCATAAATGACTGCATAAGTGACATCACAATATATTCTGGTAGTATTTGGTGTGCTATGCCAACACGACATTCCAATCTACAAGGTGGAAATTAAAGGAAATGAATTAATTATTTTTTTAGGATATTTAAGAAAGCTCCTTTGTAATGTGGTCATACACTCATAATGAAAACAGGCAACACTGTAAAAGCAATAACAGTAATCTATGACATCCGAATTATCGATAATACACTTTAAGGATTCTCAGCCTTATTAAGTTAGCTTTAAACTTGTCTTGCTTTCTATTCATATCCACTATCAAGAAAAGGTATGGAAAATTGAAATACGCTAACCCATTTTCCTATAAGGTTAATCGTTGTATAGGTATTAAAGAAACCTGAACTATCGCTTTAATTCCACTTTATGAATTCTCTGCTCCCCTACGCCGATGAATTTCACCCAAAATCTCGCACACGCACACGCACACGCACATGCACACGCACACACACACACGCACACACACACGCACACGCACACGCATACTCACAGGCATACGCACACGCACACGCACACGCACACGCACACGCACACGCACACGCACACGCACATGCACACGCACACGCACACAAACACGTGCACCCGCACGCACACGCGCACGCGCGCGCACACGCATCCCAACACGCAAACGCACACGCACACGCACGCGCACAAGCACACGCACTCGCACACGCACACGCACACGCACACGCACACGCACACTCACACCGAAGAAGGGTTTGATGATTCTGATGATGCTAGTAATAGAAGAATAAACATTACCTATAACTCAAAGATATGCATGCATTAATGATGCAACGATACGATTGGGAAAAGATGAGACACAATTCAAAGTAGCAAACATTTCTGTGACTATACTTTATTTAAGAGTAGGGGAACATTAGTGTTTCGTAATAAATTTCATTTGCCAAAATCTTTTGATAAGGAAACTGTTTATTAATTCTGTAGGGTTTACCTAATAGAACTTAAGAAATCGTTTCTTAAGTTATTAATAATTACATGTATACGTATAATTGCTTCGGTGAATAATAGGGATGATTGCATTTTGTCAGGGTATTTTGAACACCCTGTATACGTATTGGGTAATTTTGTTTATAGTTTTATGCATTTAGTTAGATTCCGTATATACACATTTTTTTTGTTTTTGTCAAATTATGTTTTATAGTAAATTTGTTTTAACGTGTGTAGCGAGCTTTAGGGATGGCAGGTGTATGGTGAGCTTTAGATTCTTTGTTTGTGAAATTATTATTCCGAAAATTTAGGTTGTTTTTCCTTATTATTTCTCGTTTATAGAAGTTTGATTAACGTTTATTTGTAAATAGTTGTATATAAGTTTAATTAAGGATCATTTCGTTTGTTTTCCGTAAAATATAATAGAAAGTTTTGTAAAAATGACGTAATTTATAGAAAATTAAGTGATTTAAATAAATAGTATAGGTTTATCTACGTATGATGTCATGGTAGCGCCATACAGACGCTTATTTATAGTCGTCCAGTTTATTATTAGGTATTGTGGTTTTGATTTATAGAGATTGCATGTGGGCCTTATTGTTCGTACTTTAAGGTAAACATACAGAGGCTGTACAGGATATTTTAGCTGACGTTTAGTTTTGAAAATTTACCGAGTCCTTACGGACGAAAACGAAATTTAGGTATTGGGGTACTAAATTTTCCCCTTCCGTTTTTTTTAATTGGTTGAATTAACTTAGATAAGAGTTTTTATGAGTAGTGGGATTAAAAATTCAAAGATGGATTTTTGTGAATACTTTGGGGCATTCTAAAACTGTTCACGCTTTCGAGTAGTAGTTGTACCGTGAAGATTAGGGTTACGCTTTAAGGGGGTGGTTTAGAACGTTGACATTTTGGACCTTGTGGTGTTTATCGAACGTACTTTTTTGTGTAGTAAGGGTAGTTTAACTACTTCTGAAGAAGAACCTGTAAAGGGATTTTATCAAAATTGTTCATTCACCAAAGTATTATACCTAGTGCCGATTTCGGTTTTACGTCAAGTTACCTAGAGGACATCGTCGTGTTGCATAGTGCTTCTGTGACCTCTTTGGGTTTATATCGCTTCTGCGGATATTAACATCATCGTTCTTCCAAGTGCCTCTTATTTACCGTACAAAGCGTATTTAAAGATAAAGAAACTTTCGCAATATATTAAAATTTAACGTTATTTAAATCAAGTTATTAACATTTTGGATTATCAGTGGAAATAAAACCAGTTAAAAGATTTAAGTTATCAAGCAAGTTTGAACGCTCAAATTATTAGTATTTTAAAAGAAGTTTTTCATTTATGCAATAACATTTTAACGCGATTCAAGCAAGGGATCGTTTGTGTATCATAGTACAATAGTCAACGATTTCATTCATCATTTACCAGAGCAGGGAGAGTTCATTTCCGTCAGCCGTAACCGACCACCTGGTTATCTTCCACATATATTGTAACACAGGAGTGGTGTAATTCTAGACCTTTAAGGTAAAATAATATTGTTTTTTATTGCATATTTCAAGATTTATTATTTTGTGTGTGTTTCGAATTATTTTTTTTTGTGTCAATGAAGGTCTGAAAGCGGTGTCGTAATCTTTTTTTTTGTTATTAAAGTAAGTTGTTTAAATTTATTTAGCGTAATTAATTAATAGTTTTGACGCTCCGCCTTTACCCTTTGTTATTTATTTTGATTTTATTAGTAAAGGGCAATCGACCCTATTGTTGTGTGGATATATATAATCCACGGTTTATTTATATTTAGGTTAAACGATTTAGTACGGCGTAAGCAGATTCTGATCAGACATCCTGTCGCCTAATAAGCCTTTGTAGTTTTTTTGTCCATACACTTTATCGTATGTTTATATTTATCCTTATTTTATTTTATTATAGCTTTGTTTTGTTTTATAAATGTGTTTTACTTCTATGGAAACCATTTTGTGTTACATAAAAGTCTTTGTTGCAAGTTACCGGTAATTTAGTTTTAACGTAACAAAGGTAGTTTTTTTGTTTTATTGAGTAATAGCGTTATTAATATCTAGTAATTTTATTTGATGTTTAGTTGAGTATTAATTCATTTAGGGTTCATTTTATAGATTTTTTTTGTTTTGATTATTATTTAATGCATTATTTACACTGAGGTTTAGTAACGTAAATTTATTGAGTGTTGATCACGCTTTTATTTGACAAGCGTGTAGTGTTTTTTTTAAGCCCGATTTTAGGTGGGTTGCTGAATTGCTGTCCAGCACACCTGGAATTGATTACGAATAGGTAAGCGCATGTTTTTTGGATGTTTAGACACGCTATGTACTCGTAATTTTGGCACGACAACCCTTATTTTGTCTATCAAATATCCTGGCGCCCTTAACCGAACCGATTTTGACTTCATCCCCTATTTTGACTGACGTACGATTTATTATTATGGATGTGCAAAATTATTAACATCAATCCACGATCCGCACGCTGACTAGTCGAGGCAAAAAGGGGCCAATTTATCTGTAATCCCGTTCTACCACCCGTTTATACCGTTACAATTTCCCTACTTAAAAGTTTTCAAATTTAGTGTTTCCGTGTGTGAGCGCGAGAAACACGTTGACAACTTAATTAGTCTCGGTAGATAAAAAGAAAATTGTAATTAATAGAGCCTATTGGAGCAGCGACACAGCTTACTTTGTTGCACAGCTTAGCTCTAAATTATATATTTTCCGGGTGATATTATATTTTTTGTTACATTAGTATTGACAAGTTAATGGTGTTGAAAGTGCTACTAGCAATTAGCAGAGTAACAGAAAATATCTTACCGACGCGGAGCTTAAAGCAAGTTTTTGTAATGATGGTGATTAAGATTTATGGTATGCGGAACTGGATTTAGTAAGGTTGGGGTCAGTATCTGAGGACGAAGTCTCTGCTGTAGCACAACTATCCGCATGCCGCAAAGTGAGGTTAGATAAATTGAAGAATACGTACGGAATATGAGGACTAACTCGAGTGGGAACCCACAACCTCCACTTTGCCAGAGTGGGACTCTTCCGTCTGAGCTATCGAGGAGGCAAGTCACAATCGATTCAAACTGTATGTAGATACTTCCCTAGTTAAGATGTATTATAATTTTTGTACACACAATGAAGAATCACAGTCAACATTTTGTGAATGTCATGTGAGCCCTAAATTCGCTAAGGTTTCGCACATCTTTACTCGGCTAGGTATAAATTTTTAATTCAAAAGTCATACCTGGCCGAGTAAATATGAAAAATTGCAATCATTACATTATTAATAATTAAAAATAGATAGTCAAGACCCAAAAATTAAAATAAAATACCTCAGATGCCTAACCGTACCTCACAAACATCACAATAACTTTATTAGTTAAGAAATATTATAATCTTAAGTCCGAAGAAGCGTAAATAATTACAAGAAACGTTGCTTTAAGTTATATTTTTTTACTTGTCCCCTCTGCTAATTACTGTTTAATAGTATATTCATGTTTAATAAGTTAATAAATATTTTGAAAACAATTATTTTGTGATTTATTAATAAATATTACCCAGGTAGGATAAAATAAACGACATGGCACTCATATTTACCACAATAGCGCCGGGATCACTCAGACCCCTCCCGATGACTGACTTCTCAAGATGCCTGTATGTAACTATTAAAAAAGGAATTCATTGTCTGGATTCCATGTTAGTTATAGTTTTAAAGAACTATCATACTATTAATAGTTCATAAACCCCATTGCGTTGACCTAATAAAATATAAAAATATATTGTTATATTTCAACCATTAAATCTAACACATATTTAAGTATATGCATGGATTATGAGTGATCTAAATAAATACTAGCGCCATCTCTTAGTTACCAATGTACGTAATCAAAACTCTCACTAGTAGAAAATAATTGAATCAGGTATAATATGGCCGAGACTTATTTCCGAATTAGAAATACTTTGCAGCTTAAAGTTATCGCAATTTTTGGAAACCGGTGGTCCTACGACGTAGGGCTTTAAAATTAAAACCGGTTAATGAACAAAACAAAGCATTTTTGTGCGTGTTGAGTTTGGTTTTTGATGTAGGTACCTTCACAGATAATAATCTGTCGGTATGAAACGAGAGAGTGCTTATTAGGCAATTCCACAAAAAAACCGGAGCACGGTATAAATTGAGTTAGCTAGTTTCAACTTCCAAAAATTATTCATGCTACTATTGCGTATGACCGCATGGCTCAAAAGCAATCTGAAACGTTGGGATTACTTATATATATTTATGACATGCAACTTAACTGGCGTGAAATTTCCCGTTCGTTTTCATAAAACTGCACATACCTATATAGGGTTTAGGTTCGTTTCACGTCTTAAATTTATTTAACTAGTTCCAACAAATTATTTCTATTGCCATTGCATACATCGATATGATCCAAAAAGAGATAGAATGCTAGAACTACTTTTCATTATAGGTCAAATGTTAATGACATACATTACCTATACTCGGCGCACGATGACATACTATGCCTAGTTACATGAAGCGACATTATTTCAGTAATGTTTGATCTTAACGTGTTTCCACCTATTACCAAAAAAAACGCATCTTTAAAGAATGAACAAATTTACAAAGTTAAGACGAAAAATGGACATCCCAATCTTCACTAATGTATAATTTCTAGGGCGCTCTTTTTAATTCTCCCGATATACAAACAACTATTACCATCCACATCTGTCCTACGTAGATCTACTTACATTTCTAAAGTTTTAGCCTACCTCCTTCTTAACCCATTAACGACCAAACAATTCTCTTCTAATACATATATTTCAAATTGATACAAGGTGTAAAATTAGTGAGTAATTCTTATGTGGCTCCTTAACTATTTCAGATAGAAAAAATATTTAAATATGTCAGGGTGTTGCATTTTCGAATACCAGTATCCAACTTGAACATTATAAATTGAACACCATATATATATATATATATATATATATATATATATATATATATTATGTGTGTGTGTAAATTGTATTTTATTTAAAATTAACTTTTAAAGTACATACAGTAAAGATTAACTCGAGTGGGACTTGAACCCACGACCTCCACTTTGCTAGAGTGGGGCTCTTCCATCTGAGCTATCCAGGAGGCAAGTCACAATCGATTCAAACTTGAACTGTATGTGCTTCCTTAGTTACGATGTATTATAATTATTATATACAGCCCCACTCTAGCAAAGTGGAGGTCGTGGGTTCAAGTCCCACTCGAGTTAATCTTTTACTGTATGCACTTTAAAAGTTAATTTTAAATAAAATACAATTAATGATTATTAAATTGAACTTCTGTTCGTTCACTAAACCAATTTCTATATGTATATATATATATATATATATATATATATATATATATATATATATATATATATATATATATATATATATATATATATATATATATATATATATATATATATATATATATATATAGTTAAAAACGCCCTAGAAATTATACATTAGTGAACATTGGGATATTCATTTTTCGTCTTAACTTCGTAAATTTGTTCATTTTTTAAAGATGCGTTTTGTTTTGGTAATAGGTGGAAACACGTTAAGATCAAACATTACTGAATTAATCTCGCTTTATGTAACTAGGTATAGTATGTCATCGTGCGCCGAGTATAGGTAATGTATGTCATTAACATTTGACCTATAATGAAAAGTAACAGACGTGAGTGATTCTCCGTACATGTAACTATTTATCGGAAATTTCAAGTTCTGTTGCAAGTTTATGTAGGTAGTTCTAGCATTCTACATAGATTCTATCTCTTTTTGGATCATATTGATGTATGAAATGGCAATAGAAATAATTTGTTGGAACTAGTTAAATTAATTTAAGACGTGAAACGAACCTTAAACCCTATATATGTGCAGTTTTATGAAAACGAACGGGAAATTTCATGCAAATTAAGTTGCATGCCATAAATTTATATAATTAATCCCAGCGTTTCAGATTGCTTTTGAGTCATGCGGTCATACGAAATATTAGCTCCGGTTTTTTTGTGGAATTGCCTAATAGGCAATCACTCGTTTCATACCGAAAGATTATTTAACTATGAAAGTACATCAAAACCAAACTTAACACGCACAAATTCATTGTTTTGTTCATTAACCGGTTTTAATTTTAAAGCCCTACGTCGTAGGACCACCGGTTTCCAAAAATTGTGATAACTTTAAGCTGCAAAGTATTTCTAATTCGGAAATAAGTCTCGGCCATCTTATACCCGATTCAATCATTTTCTACTGGTGAGAGTTATACTTACGTACATTGCTAACTAAGAGATGGCGCTAGTATTTACTTAGATCACTCATAATCCATGGATATACTTAAATATGTGTTGCTTTTAATGATTTAAATATAACAATATATTTTTATATTTTGTTAGGTCGACACAATGGAGTTTATGAACTATTAATAGTATGATAGTTTTTTAACACTATAACTAACATGGAATCCAGACGTAGAAGTCAGTCAGGGGGAGGGGTCTGAGTAATCCCGGCGCTATTGTGGTAAATATGAGTGCCACGTCGTTTATTTTATCCTACCTGGGTAATATTTATTAATACATCGCAAAATAATTATTTTCAAAATATTTATTAACTTATTAAGCATGAATATGCTATTAAACAGTAATTAGCAGATAGGACAAGTAAAAAATATAACTTTCAATCAAAGTTTCTGGCAACTATTTACGCTTCTTCGGACTTAAAATTATAATATTTCATAACTAATAAAGTTATTGTCATGTTTGTGAGGTACGGTTAGGCATCTGAGGTATTTTATTTTAATTTTTTTGTCTTGTCTATCTATTTTTAATTATTAATAATGTAATGATTGCAAATTTTCATCTTTACTCGGCCAGGTATGAATTTTGAATAAAAAATGTATACCTAGCCGAGTGAAGATGTGCGAAACCTTAGCGAATTTAGGGCTCACATGACATTCACAAAATGTTGACTGTGATCCTTCATTGTGTGTACAAAAATTATAATACATCGTAACTAGGGAAGTACATACAGTTTGAATCGATTGTGACTTGCCTCCTCGATATCCCAGATGGAAAAGTCCCACTCTGGCAAAGTGGAGGTCGTGAGTTCCCACTCGAGTTAGTCTTCATGTTCTGTACGTACTCTTCAATTTATCTAACCTCACTTTGCGTCACGCGGATAGTTGTGCTACAGCAGAGTCTTCGTCCTCAGATACTGACCCCGACCTTACTAAATGCAGTTCCGCCTACTATAAATCTTAATCACAATCATTACATAAACTGGCTTTAAGCTCCGCGTCGGTCAGATATTTTCTGTTACTCTGCTAATTGCTATCAGTACTTTCAACACCATTAACTTGTCAATTCTAATGTAACAAGAAATACAATACCGCCCGCAAAATATATAATTTAGAGCTAAGCTGTGTAACAAAGTAAGCTGTGTCGATGTTCCAATACGCTCTATTAATTACAATTTTCTTTTAATCTACCGAGACTAATCAAGTTGTCAACGTGTTTCTCGCGCTCACACACGGAAACACTAAGTTTGAAAACTTTTAAGTAGGGAAATGCAATCATCCCTATTATTCACCGAATCAATTATACGTATACATGTAATTATTAATAACTTAAGAAACGATTTCTTAAGTTCTATTAAGTGAATCCTGCAGGTGGAGAATTAACAAACAGTTTCCTTATCAAAAGATTTTGGCAAATGAAATTTATTATGAAACACTAATGTACCCCTACTCTTAAATAAAGTATAGTCACAGAAGTGTTTGCTACCTTGAATTGTGGCTTAAGAACAAACTGTTGGACTGTATGTCTCATCTTTTCCCAATCGTATCGTTGAATCACTAATAGATCCATATTTTAGAGTTATAGGTAATGTTTATCCTTCTATTACTAGCATTTATCAGAAACACCAAACACTTCTTCGGTGTGCGTGTGCGTGTGGATGTGCGTGTGCATGTGCGTGTGCGTGTGCGTGTGCGTGTGCGTGTGCGTGTGCGTGTGCGTGTATGTGTGCGTATGCGTATGCGTATGCGTGTGCGTGTGCGGTGCGCTTGCACGTGCGCTTGCGTGAGCGCGTGAGTGTGCGTGTGCGTGTGCGTGTGCGAGATTTTGGGTGAAATTCACCTGCCTAAGGGAGCAGAGAATTCATAAAGTGGAATTAAAGCGACAGTTCAGGTTTGTTTAATACCTATATAACGATTAACCTTATAGGAAAATGTGTTAGCGTATTTCAATTTTCCATACCTTTCCTTGATAGTGGTTTTGAATAGAAAGCAAGACAAGTTGAAAACTAACTTAATAAGGTTGAGAATCCTTAAAGTGTATTATCGATATTTCAGATGTCATAAATTATCGTTGTTGCTTTTATCATGTTGCCTGTTTTCATTATGAATGTATGACCACATTACAAAGGAGTTCTCTTAAATATCCTAAAAATTAATTAATTCATTTCCTTTAATTTCCACCTTGTAGATTAGAATGTGTCATGTTGGCATAACACAACAAATATATCCAGTATATACTGTGACGTCACTTAGGCAGTCATTTATGATACACAACTTATAAATTTTAATGCCACTTTCATGAGATTTATTATGTCTATATTTGCAAACCAATCTTTCCTTAAAAGGAATCATTGACTACTCAATAATTAAAACCATTTCAGAGGTCATTACAGATTTATCGATTCGATTTAAGGTTCTAAGAACAATCAGCTTTTTCCAAAAAGGTGATCATTATTAGGTAAAGTTATTTTGACAAATCGTGTATATGCAGTACCTTGATAACATATGGAACGTATTTTGAATGTAAATAAAGTGGCACGAATAAAATTTTTTTTTTGTGTATGCAAAAAGTAAGTTGGTGTAAATGATACGTTATTGGAGTTTAATGAAGCATTAGGTGTCATATGAAAGAATATTTGAATGTTGTAGAAATATTTTTTATTGAAAGCATTAAATTTGCCTATTTATGTTTGTAAAAATTTTGTAACGTTGTGCAATAATGAAAAATTGAATTCGTGTCCAAGAATAACGTTGTTAGAATGTGTTGAAGGTTGTTGAACTGTGCAGAAATAGAGATTGCCCACATGCGAAATTTTCATAGGAAGGTGAGTTATGGTCTGAATATTGTACAGAGTGAATATGATTACAATTAATGGTTTTTTCGGAGTTGAGTGAATTTACAAATTAATTGAAGGTGGATACGTTTTTCTTACTCTGCATAGCGGTGATTTCGTTTCCGATTTCGACGCGGCAAAGCAACGCACGAAATATACTATCGCGATAGGAACATTTTGACATTATCGGGAAGGTATAGGTAATATGGCGCGCAGACGGTATAGAAGGGAGTTTAATAAGTGTGAGAGAGAATGTTTCGGTTAAAGCTTGAATTAAGGCGTCCGCACACGCGTTTTTAAGAGACCTTAGAATGGACAGTGTTGGATTTTGTTTGTGAAAAATTTAGTTCAGCAGTACGTAAATAAGTGTCTGTAGTAGCCCATAACGTATATATGTGTATTGAGCGCGAGTGAAGGTGAGAAGGAGTGAAGGTTGATATTTTTTTTTTATTATAAGTAAAAAGATAATCGCACTTTATCTATTTTGATGTATTTAGTATACAGGATTTTGGGGGAATTTTTAATATATAAGAATTGGTTTTTGTTGTGCTTTTTGGAACGTGTTTGTACATATTTACAATTGCAAGTTAACCGACATATATATATATATATATATATATATATATATATATATATATATATATATATATATATATATATATATCGACGATGTCAATGCAATACCTCTTAACTGCAAATGTGACTTTATTCAGGAAACACGTTTTATAAATAATTATGAAAAAGCACTAAAATTTTGACTTTGTTAATTTGAGGCTCAGCAAATAACTCTATGTTGGTTATTTTTAAACATACCTATCGACATTTTAATTTTTTGAAAATTGATGGCTAGTTACGAGGAATTGCATTTATAATTCTGTCAAAAAGTTGATGATACAAGGTATTGCATGGAGTACTGAAATAACTACAATTGCTCTGTTATTATTAGTATTAAAAAACTTTTATTGTATCCTAGCCTACAAAATGCAATACAACTTTACTATAATATTTCAGAATTGCAGTTATTCTTTATATGGTAAAATTATCGTAGAAGCTCCAGAAACTTCTATTAATTTTCAACTTTATTTTCTGAAGATGAAAATACTTTTTTTTTGTAATAGCTAACTTTGCCCCAAATAATACTGGTTACTCCTCAATTTTTTTCGGTAGGTGCTTTGGTCTGTGTGGCAATGGCGAAAATTCTTCATCAAGGTCCAGTTTGTAACTAATACAACCTTCCTCATACTTCAGGGCCTTAATTTCGGTAACTGTGGGATCGTTAGTTTTTTTACCAGGTCTAATAGAATCATAAACTAGGTTAGTATTAAAATTTTGAAAAAAGCTGTATGTTGGGCTTATCACTTCGTAAGGTTTTGAATTGCGACGTGCGTCCTTTGTTATTTGAAAATTATCATTAGTGATTTCTATGGCGCGATTCTTTAATCTTTTTTCAATTGTCGTACGAACGCTGTCACACTCCATTTGTGTATGTCCTTTTACCAAAAATGTTTGCACAATAGTCACTTTGTATTGATAGGACAAGCTTAATAGAGCATTTGCCAATACACTATTTCTATTTTGATATGTGCATCCATCTGAATACAACACCATCGGTTTAATATCTTCATTTGCAGAAATGTAGTGAGTTATTAGAAAACTAATGACCATCGACGCAAATGTTGATGCTTGCAAATCAGCGTCCGTTTCATCAAACCAATAGCATGTACCATCTTTTGTATTAGGATCAAAAAATGTGAAGTTGTGACACACTAATTTTGTTTTGAAGTAAAGTGAACTCGCTTGTAATGACGGACAGGTTTTTATAGCCTGCAGGTCCATAGTTAAAACATGAATATTTCCCTTTTTTGCTTCCTCTTTGTCGTTTTCTTTTTCTTTTTGAGCCCGATCCTTATGTTTAATATGAAGTTCCCATTTATTTTCATTCAAATTCCCTGCCTCATATTCCACGCATATATCACAGCGATCTTTCCTCGGTTTGAATATTCTTATATTTAATTTATTTACCCATTTCATGAATGTGTTTCTGCTAACTATTTTCTGAACAAACGCCTCAAACAAGTCCGCTACACTTTTAAAATCTTGTTCTAAATAAAGTTTTTTTGTATCCTTGCGACAATAGTGACTTGGCAGTTTCGGTAACTGCTCTAGAAATGATTTTATGAATTCATCAGATTCTGTTGGTTTTTGCCGTTTAGGAAGTCTTTCGCTATTTTTAGAAAAATTAATTCCAAATTGGGACTTTAATACACTGCTTCTCACCATCCATTCCCCTACACCGAGTGTATTTAAAAACATTGTTTTGCACACAGGAACAGTTTTTTGGCCAATGTTTAAATTATAAAAGAATGAAGATGAACGTCTTGATATCTCATTTGTAGTTTTACGTTGTGTAGGTCTCTGTGATACCAAATTGCATATAAAAATTTTCCTTTGTTTCCAGTCCATATTGTCCCAAAAATTGGAGAAAATTTCCGTTCTAACAGTTTCACTGATTTCGTTGCACTTATTTATTTTTGACACTTCACATGCCTTTGACTTGCATCTTTTCTTGATTGTTATTTTAGTCATTTTGACATCGTGGAAAGTATTTTTTTGATTTCTTGGTCTCCTAAATACTAGGTATTCTTTTCCTGCCATTCTTAATTGTTGATTAACTTTTCGTTTAGATCCTGCTTTATTTTCCGTATCATCCTCATTACTAGAACCTCCATGATCACTCACTGCTGCTGGATCTTTCTCATTTTCATGGTTTTCGCCAAGTTTTTCTTCATCTATATTTAATTCATGAACGTAATTTGCATGTTCCGTTTCCATGTTTTCAAAAACAATTTCTGCATTTTCAATAAGGTGTTCGAAAGTTACTTCGTTTGCTTCGTTTGCCTCGCCTATAAGAACGAAAGTAAAGCTTTATTTTATCATGTGTTCATATATTTTAACAGACGACATACCTTCAGAGTAAATGTTTTTTCAAACATTTTAGCTTGATAATTATTCAAATTAATATCTCCTAAAATTATAATTTTTGGCTGATCCTGATTTGAAATAAGATTGCAATATTTATTTGAGGTAGCCCCATCCTCAGCTGAAGACACTACTATTTCGGTATTCTCAATGGCAGTTAAAGGAGTTTTTGTTGCTGTTTCGTTTTTTTTTTAAGTTGGGGTATTATTTATGTTTTTTAAAATATCTGTACATTACAGAATCACAAAAACAAAATAGTTGGAATGCCGATTTAGACAAAATAATTTAATAATTGTCCTAAAGAAATAGCTGTTACCTAATTTATTTAATTGGGACTTTGTGTACATCCCAACCATTCTTTGTCCACGCATTTTTATAGAATTTTATCTCAAATTAGATCATCAAAACCCTCCGAGTTTCACGAATACAAGCACAGGCAATAGCAGATATCTGCAGTTGAGGCTACAAAAATTGTCGAATGCAATAACACGTATCTTCATATTTCTATTTTAGGTACATTTTTCTATTTAAGGGTGTGAGATTATAGGACAAACTGGCATTATGGTTTTTCTACATACATTAAATTGCAATATAGACTTACCACAAGTTAAAAAATGTACACTAAAACATGTAATAAATGAGCACCAACTTGTAAAATTCACTATCATTCAAATCTGGCATACAGATACGAGGTATTGCACAATGTTTCGATAATCACGCGAATCAGCCGATCCAATGGGAGTGCCATAATGCATTCTAGGAGTGGCAATACGTGTTTCTCTATCTCAAGCTGCATAAAGCCGAAATTCGTTAAATTTGCAGTTACGAGGTATTGCATTGACATCGTCGATATATATTATATATATATATATATATATATATATATATATATATATATATATATATATATATATATATATATATATATATATATATCTCCATTATTTAATTTACCTTTGTTGTTTATTTAGCTTAGCATCAACCCGTGTAAATTTAATTAATGCGTTACACCTACTAATGATTGATTTAATCTTTGAATATTTTGAGCTTAATGATTGATCTGAAATTTCTTTGTGAGCTAGATCGATTACAATTTAAGTATTTTGAACTATTTGACAGTCAGTAAAATACAGAGCACGAATAACAGAATATTTTTGTTAAGTATAAATTACAGATTTGAAGTATTTAAACCTATTAATGAATGTTTTTAGAAAGTTTTCAGAAAAGACAAACATATTATTTATGAAGAAAGTACTGATCGTTATATTTTGAATTTTTCAGGAACTAACGAATGTTGTGGCGATTTAAAAATTATTAAACCGAAGGATACTCAAAGGGTATTCAAATTAACGCTTTATTACTTGAAATTTTTATATGTACAGGGTGTGATCAATAAGTTTACGGGAACGCATGTGTTTCAAAACTTTCTTGAGCTTTTGGTTAAATTTGTTTTCAAGTATGATTGAGTTTAAGTTGTGACTATTTATTTTAGAAAAGTTTAGGATTGTGGTGCGCATAGACAATTTTTCTTGGACTGAGTATTCTGAGTTGTAGATTTATGGTAAATGTAAGGTGTTTGAAACTACCCTTCGATAATTGTCCTCCTTATATCGACTCCGCCCATTTCCACTGTAGCTGGCTTGGAAACCTGCTTAGTTCGGTAAGCCTGCACGATACCTAGTGCGGTTTTGATGTGTAACAATTAATAGTAGCACTAAAAAACGATGCCCTTTCATTGGGTTTTCAATCAGTTTGTTATGGAACATGGGGTCTTTTGACCGATACGCATGAAGTGTTGGTAATTGATTTAGTCCCATAAAAAGTAAATTTCCAAAGAAAATTGAAATATCGTATTGGTCAGTGTCAGTAAAAGAGCTCAATCGAGACATCTGTACACACCGTGTGCTTAATGGTGTTGTTATAATTACATCATTGCTGCTTTCTCAATTTACTGTAGGTTTTCGGGGACCGATCCCGCACTGTTGTGTTACTCTTTCTCCTATACTTTGGCATCAGTTTCCTAACACCCACACCCATTGACAACTTTTTATGATATATATATATATATATATATATATATATATATATATATATATATATATATATATATATATGTATAATCTAAAAGCCATTCGTTTCGCAAGTAATAAAAGTGTGCAAAATCAGACGGTCATAGGACCGGTAATTGGCGTAATAGCAACTTAAAATCACATTATACCCAATAACTACCCATAAACCAAGTAGGCAAATATGCAGGTTGTTGTTATATTTTGACGTATAAGGTTTTGTGTTTTTGATCGATACCTTAGGACGGAAGACGGAGACCAGAATTTAACCTGTACTTGTTGTGCACGTTCAAAGAGTAAAAACTTCTAAACAACGGCTATAACACACTATGTGTACATTTCCGATATAAGAATGTAGCCCCAAAATTTAGTTTCAATCAGTTCAATCGATCACGTTCCTCAGGTGCGCACTTAAAGTCAGTATTTTGTAACACGGTTATAGATCAAGTTAAATGAGTATTCCTCATTTCCTCGTGAGATTCTGTAAAAAGCACTTTTATAGAAGTATGATTTTTTTAGAAACCGTAAGAGATACGTAAAAACGTATCCCATAAAAAGTGTCTAGAATATACGTTTTTTATGTCAAATAATATTTTTGTTAGACAAATATTTTACGAGGAAACGTAGGTGTTAATATTTATAACATTTTTTTTTAATCAGACTTTGTTTCTAGAATAATTAGATGGCGATACTGATATATTTAATAACTATGAAACAATCGTTCTAGGGTGGCTTTGATAATAGTTATAAACTGGAACACGTTTCCTCTTCTCTGTCGAATACTTTTGCGTAAAATCATTGATTTAAACGTCTGTGGATTTCTCATTCACTATTTTACATCTCTAATACCTGAAATAAATAGTTGTGGGTGAGCTCTTGGTTTTACGGTTTAAGCTTAGATTGAATCTTTATAGTTACTCTTTACAAATAACTGCAACACTTGAGCTCTGATTTTTTTAGTTATAGTAAATTAATCACATAGATATTCTCTAATAGTTTCACACCTATTAAATTAACCTTTTATTTTAGCGTAACTGTCCATTCTCCATTGCGGTTTTCTACATCCCATTTTTGTTTCCTCCTCTTTGCATTCTCACTGTAGACAACATTGTGGTTAATTAAACGCTATATATTTCAGGATTACATTACTATATTTTAACGGAACGTAGTCAAGAACTGTTATTGCTCGTGGAGCGAAATAATGCAAGTGTTGGCGTCTATGGTAATCTTGCTTCGCGTTGTTTTATTTTCTTGTTTAACTTAATATACGGCCGAAACGTTATACGTCAAACAGTGTTGTAGTAATTATTTTATAAGCGTCTATCGCAGTCAATTAGTATTTGTGTATTTATAAATTATCACTTCGTTTCTCATTTTCACGAAGCAGTGAGAATTAAAGCTATCTAAATTCGTTATATTTTCATTTAAAGGTCGTATTTAATTGATTACTGTTAAGCCATATTATCAGTATAAAGATTCATATTTTACACTTATCTAACTTGTCAGTCGTACAGTACTCTGGTAAATAAAAGCCTTCTTGCCGAAGTTTTCTAGCTCAGAAAAGTAGCATATTCCTCGTTTCTAGGCCGCAATCGCTATGAGTTTATTCGTTGGGGCACTGTAATGTAAATAAAAACGTGTTATTTATATTAATTATTATTATGCTGATCGACAAAGTCTATTTCGATTTTTTATATTCCGGTAGCTAAACCGAGATGCAAAGAAAAACCTTCTCCCGAAATGGTGGATGCAGGGACATCAAACATGTCAAGGAGGATTGAACTATGCATTCAACAGAATGGATTTCATTTTGAGCAACTTTCATAGCTGGTTTTTAAAAATACTCTAATTTTATTTGCTACTGTTAGGTCAGTCTTAAAATATCACATTTGTTCATTATCATTAGATGTAAAAATAAACTGTTAAATTTTGTGATTATCATTATTTCTTTATAAATACTGATTTAAAGACTATTACAAAAGGCTTATAGATGATGATCATAGATGAAATGTGTATGGTTAGGAATGCCATAGCAGTGTATTAAGATTATACAAAACATACAACGAAATGTAGTAAAAATTTAATTCATTTCAGTAAGAAATCATAAAGATGATGATTTTTCACAGACGAAACGTAGTAGAATAGTCAAGAATTTTATATCATTGTATTAAGCTGTAAGAACCTTATAAAAAATTGTAGTAAAAAATCCCGGTCCGTATTTAAAAAAATATTGTTGAGGGTGGTCCTGAAAAGACAAAACGTCGTATTGAAATGTTTGGTATGGCAAGTTGTAGTAAATTTTATTTAAAAACAAAGTTTAGAATAATTTTCTGTTATCTGTTATAATAACAGCGCTAGTCTTATAAAACGAAAATGAGCATTTTCGGATTTTGTCGAATATCTCCGGAACTAGTCGGAAAAAACAAACTTCTTTATACTCATGTACTACCCAACAAATTACGAAACTTATTTCTCATTTAACCGATACTTTATCTATTACGGTTTTCGATATCTCTGTATACGCAAATTAAATTCGGTTCACCCTGTGTATATATATATATATATATATATATATATATATATATATATATATATATATATATATATATATAGGTTAGGTTAGTTAGGAATTAGAAAGAAAATTATAGTCAGAGTGATATTGAGAACAAATAATAAAAGGGCGCCACAAGCTTTTAAAGAAAAAGGTAAATTATTATTTCTGTAAAGCTTGAACCAGGGGAAGAAACAGGAATATAAAATAAACAACAATTCCCTTAGTAACCGGAATTTATTTCAAAATTTCAATCAATGTACTTGACGTGAAGTTTTTCCCCAAAAATGACTAGACAATTTATATTATGTATTATTATATTTACTACACTAATAATTATTTAATTCCCTCAGGACTTGACGGGTTGCGGATACATACGGAGCACACAATTTATCACAACGACAGATTCATAATATTAAATTAGGTTAGTATAACTAGATTACCGTTTTCCCCAATGAAGTTATAAAATTCATATTTAAACCATGGACTATACTGATGAGGGTGAGTAGCGATATTTTAATTAACTTAAACATAAACCATAAATCGGAGGAGCTAAAAATAAGGTAATGTAAGTACTTTTAATTTCATCGGATGACGTCGTTTTACCTCTTTAGATTGAAGGTGAACTCTACGTGGTTTATTAACAAAATATGGTTAACCTTAAGTCTTGAGAATAGCGATTTAGGGAATTATAGTATCTAGACACTGAAATAAATTAAAAATTACAAATGAAGTGACGTAACCAAAATAGCTACCCCTTTAGCGAAAGCAACATATTTATATATCCACCATCCAATAGCGATTAATACATATGAACCAAATATTTGCCTTGTAAGGTATAGACATTTCTTATATTCGAAAATTCTCTCCCAGAATTAAAAAAAAATGCTTGCACATTTCACAGAAATGGCTGCTCGATAGAATCACACCTCAAGCAAAATTTAGCAAAAATGTTTTCTTTGTCAAAAACATTGTTACCGAATTTGTGTTAACACTGTATCAGTAAAATAAAGGGTCCTTGATCAAACTTGTTACAGGTACTGACCTCTAGTTGTAATTCAGCGGGATGTAACAGAGATCCTGAAAAAGGAGGTTTTGAAAACGACAAGTAAACCGTAGAAATCCTCTAGATGACGCTACTATGTCCATTTTATTTTTAGATAAAGGCAGCAATATAGCAAATACAGCAACCTAGAAAATTTGTACTATTGAGGCAAGTAACGATTAAAACATTAAATATCAATCTTCAGTTTTCAATCCAAACACAGTTTTCAATACAGTACCTATAGAAAATTATGAAGTCGATGCGAATGAATCAACTATCGATTTCTGCATGTTACAGGGTTATTCTCTTTCCAAACTCTGCTTTAATTTGTAATAAATAGAAATCTAATAGAACGGGCGAGTTTCATGCAGACTAAGTTGGTGTTAGAAATACCTTTGTGCAGTCGTAAATGTTGGTCTATAGCTAAAGCCATTAGTGAAAACCTTCCCATGAAATCTTTTGACATTACTTGCATCAAACTCGTGGCTTAGTGATTCTGGAAAAATGCACTCCTAGTCAACTCTTTGTCTTACGCTATGAAACCAATTTATTTTCGGTACAAGCTCCTGGAATTGACTATCAGTAGCCTTGATCCGAATAAATCTAATAGCCCAGATGGCAACTATTATCTAAAGGTGTCCCTTGAGCTAGTGCTATGCTATTTAAGCTCTATTCGGTCTCTATAAGGCAAAGTTGAGCTTACCTGAAATACAATTCTGACCTCAGGGTTGGTGCTTTCCAATACGCTCCCGATATCGTTGATCGTACTCAATAACGAGCATTTAGACTTATAATTGATCTGCCTTGAACTTCTGACATACATTTCCTTTAGATAGACCTTTAGAGTTGTTTCAGTTCTTTGTATTATCGGTATTATAATGCCTATTACGATGCTGAAAATCATTTTTTGGTACCATCTCGAACCACTTTGCTAGGAATACTCAGTTGGCTCATTCGCACCATTAATATACAGTACAATTATCTACTTGTCGTTCCAAACGGGCACAACCCACATTCTTATACACGGCTTCTATGCTCTGGAATGACATACCTAGGAACTATTATGCGCTCAACTATATATAAAACAATCTAAGGTATTCTTGGCAATTCAGCATCCTCCTAAGTGTTCGTGAGCGGGGTTGGCTAAATTTAACCCGTTCAGAGCCACAATTTTTAAAAATCTGGTGTGAAACACATGTACTTGCAACCTACAAAGTGGAAATTTAAAAAAAATGAAATATTTTTTTAGGATAACTATGGTACACCTTTTTTATACGTTCGTAACGATAACAGGCAACATTGTAAAAACAAAAACAACCATCTATGTATAGAGCTTAATAGACATAAATAGCCCGCTTCTACAAGATATCAATAATACAGTTAAACCATTTCCATTCAAATTTAATTAATTTTTAGGCTTATCTTGAGTTATTAAGAAACTTTATAAAAAAAGGTATGTAAAGTTAGATATTGTTTAAAATATATGTCTACACTTTTTCTTATAAAATTAATCGGTATTGAGAAAATGAGAAATTTGCATTAACACTTAAATTCTACTTTAGGAATTTTTTCCCGCTAAATTACGCGTCGTACGAAAAATTACATAGAACATAATTAATCTAAATATCTAAGGTCTATACCTACGTACTTTATATCTTTGAAATGCGCAATTGTTCTAGAAATATTTGATAAGAACAAAGAAACTGCCCTTAATAATTCCCCAAACCCGCTGGATTTCTCCCAATATCTAATCACACACGCACACACGTACACATGCACACACGCACACTCGGTGCACACATTCACAAACGCACACACGCACACATGTCAACACGAACACACGCACACGCACACGGATCGCAGTCGCACACAAACACACACACACACACACACACACACACCACACAGACACATCACAACACAATACATGCACGTCACCGACACGCGCACGCATAGCCACACGCACACGCACACGTCATACATACGCATTCAGCGCGCACACGTACACTGCAAGCACACGCACACGCACACGCATACGCATTCAGCACACGCACAAACGTACACGCACACGCATACGCACTACGCACATGCAACGCAACGCAACGTACGTATGCACACGCATTACGCACACGCAACGCACGCAACGCATACGTACACGCATTGCATTACGCAACGCATACGCATTTTTGCACGCATACGTCTACGCATACGCATCTACGCACACGTTACAGCATACGCATACGCTATACGTCATACGCATACGACATGCACACGCATACGCATTACGCACATTTGCACACGCACATGCATTCACGCATACGCAAACGCACTACGCTATTACGCACGCACGATACGCATACGCATTACGCATTACGCACACGTCACATTTGACACGCAACGCACACAGCATACGCACACGCACACGCACACGCAACGCATACGCATACGCACACGTTCTATACGCACACGCATCGTACTGCATACGTCACACGCACAGCACACGCACACGCTTCTACTTATGACGTACACGCATAACGCACACGCATCACGCATACGTACACGCATCACATGCTACACGCAACGCACACGCATACGCACACGCACACGTCACGACAGTTTTCACAGTAACAGCACACCAACACCATATCTTTATTGCATACCACACGAACGACACCACACACGCACACCACTACCACACGACACACACAGCATGTACACTTACACGCACACAGCAACAACACCTATACACACACAATATACACGCACATTTTGCACGACAACACGGACACGTACCACACATCACACACACACACATCACACAGCACGTTAAGAAAATTCACATTCACACACATAATGTACATATCACAATCACACACACTTTTTACACACGTACACAGGCATCACACACATCACACACACAACCAACCATTCATAACACAATAACACATTTTCAACAATTCTACACACACACAATTCACACAAACACACATTTTTACACAAACCCACACAAACACAGCACACACACTCACACACACACACAAACACACACACACATACACACACACATCACTTAACACACTCACACACACACACACACACACACACACACACACACACACACACACACACACACACAAACACACACACACACACACACACTTAAAAGTTACCGAATTTGTGTTAACACTGTATCAGTAAAATAAAGGGTCCTTGATCAAAATTGTTACAGGTACTGACCTCTAGTTGTAATTCAGCGGGATGTAACAGAGATCTTGAAAAGGAGGTTTTGAAAACGACAAGTAAACCGTAGAAATCCTCTTGATGACGCTACTATGTCCATTTTATTTTTAGATAAAGGCAATATAGCAAATACAGCAACCTAGAAAATTTGTACTATTGAGGCAAGTAACGATTAAAACATTAAATATCAATCTTCAGTTTTCAATCCAAACACAGTTTTCAATACAGTACCTATAGAAAATTATGAAGTCGATGCGAATGAATCAACTATCGATTTCTGCATGTTACAGGGTTATTCTCTTTCCAAACTCTGCTTTAATTTGTAATAAATAGAAATCTAATAGAACGGGCGAGTTTCATGCAGACTAAGTTGGTGTTAGAAATACCTTTGTGCAGTCGTAAATGTTGGTCTATAGCTAAAGCCATTAGTGAAAACCTTCCCATGAAATCTTTTGACATTACTTGCATCAAACTCGTGGCTTAGTGATTCTGGAAAAATGCAATCCTAGTCAACTCTTTGTCTTACGCTATGAAACCAATTTATTTTCGGTACAAGCTCCTGGAATTGACTATCAGTAGCCTTGATCCGAATAAATCTAATAGCCCAGATGGCAACTATTATCTAAAGGTGTCCCTTGAGCTAGTGCTATGCTATTTAAGCTCTATTCGGTCTCTATAAGGCAAAGTTGAGCTTACCTGAAATACAATTCTGACCTCAGGGTTGGTGCTTTCAATACGCTCCGATATCGTTGATCGTACTCAATAACGAGCATTTAGACTTATAATTGATCTGCCTTGAACTTACATACATTTCCTTTAGATAGACCTTTAGAGTTGTTTCAGTTCTTTGTATTATCGGTATTATAATGCCTATTACGATGCTGAAAATCATTTTTGGTACCATCTCGAACCACTTTGCTAGGAATACTCAGTTGGCTCATTCGCACCATTAATATACAGTACAATTATCTACTTGTCGTTCCAAACGGGCACAACCCACATTCTTATACACGGCTTCTATGCTCTGGAATGACATACCTAGGAACTATTATGCGCTCAACTATATATAAAACAATCTAAGGTATTCTTGGCAATTAGCATCCTCCTAAGTTTCTGAGCGTTGGCTAAATTAACCCGTTCAGAGCCACAATTTTAAAAATCTGGTGAAAAATGTACTTGCAACCACAAGTGGAAATTTAAACAAAGAAATATTTTTTAGGATAACTATGGTACACCTTTTTATACGTTCGTAACATAACAGGAACATTGTAAAACAAAACAACCATCTTAAGCTTAATAGCATAATAGCGCTTCACAAGATACAATAATACAGTTAAACATTTCCATTCAAATTTAATTAATTTTAGGCTTATCTTAGTTATTAAGAAACTTTATAAAAAGGATGACAGTATATTGTTAAATATTCTACACTTTTTCTTAAAATAACGATTGCACAAACACGAAATTTCACAACCACTAATTCACTACGAATTTTTCCGCTAAAACGCGCGACGAAAACAAGAACATCAATAATCAAAATCAAGGCTAACCACGACTTATACTTGAAAGCGCAATTTTCTAAAATATTTGAAAGAACAAAGAACCCATACACACGACCCACAACCACACGCAACACACACCACACACACGCACACCAAAATCACGCCACGACATGAGTACGTACACGACAGCAATGCACACGAACACGGTGGTACGACACGACACCACACCCAACACACACACATAACACGCAACCACAACCAAACGAAAACGTAGTCACAAGCCAAAACGCAACACAACAACAATTACAGCACACACATACAACCACACATCACACAGCCACACACATCACACACGCTACACATCACACGAACACTTCAATCACACACGACACACACACACATCACACCGCACCACACACTACTCACACACACTCACACACACCACACGTCACAACACACTTTACATCCACACACACGAACCATAACAATTGTTACACACACTACCTACAACCATCACCTTTACGGACAACAATAAACTATCACAAAGGTTCAAATTCCAACAGCACAACAACAAAACGTACTTACACTACACTTACAGCATCACTACACAACAACTACACTTCTACTTACACTAACACACGACACACAGACACACACACACACACACACACATACTCCACCACTACACTACATTTTCAATCACAGCACACACACTATCACACAACGGACACAACACACACACCACACGACACGTAACTACACACCACACACACACACACACAACACATCACACACACACACACACACACACACACACTACACACACACACACACACACACACACACACACACACACACACACACACACACACACACATCACACATCACACACACACACACACACACACACACACACACACACACACACACACACACACACACACACACACACACACACACACACACACACACACACACACACACACACACACACACACACACACACACACACACACACACACACACACACACACACACACACACACACACACACACACACACACACACACACACACACACACACACACACACACACACACACACACACACACACACACACACACACACACACACACACACACACACACACACACACACACACACACACACACACACACACACACACACACACACACACACACACACACACACACACACACACACACACACACACACACACACACACACACACACACACACACACACACACACACACACACACACACACACACACACACACACACACACACACACACACACACACACACACACACACACACACACACACACACACACACACACACACACACACACACACACACACACACACACACACACACACACACACACACACACACACACACACACACACACACACACACACACACACACACACACACACACACACACACACACACACACACACACACACACACACACACACACACACACACACACACACACACACACACACACACACACACACACACACACACACACACACACACACACACACACACACACACACACACACACACACACACAACATCCACACAGACATTTTAAAAATTATGGTGATGATGAAGAAATATATATATAATATATATATATATATATATAATGTGTTGTGTGTGAGATGTAGTGTAGGTTGTAAGATAAAAATAATAGACAGAGAACCGTATCAAGACCTTAAAAAGTGAGTAGTAATGCCGAAAGTAATAAGTCATAATCAATAATTTTAGCGCGCGTCAGTAATCAACAACCCACAGATCCTTCAGGCCGAAAACGTTCGTGGAAGCGCTGTACCTATGAATGAAAATGTTTTTGGATTATCACCGGTAATTAAAATACTTATCTTTTTGGTATTAAATCGTGTATTTTTTTAATATTTTATATAATTCTAAACGTTTCGATAACAATTGCTTTTATCGTTCTCAATAAATGGTAGTACCATTAAGAATTTGTTTAGATCAATTTTACCTTAAAACCATTACCGCTTTAAGGATAATAATTATAATTATTATCGAAAGGTTTAAATTTGCGCAAAGCAAAAATAAAAAGGTGTACGGTTTAATACTTCAATTATTAGCTGTATGTAGTTTACAGAAAAGTAGTTACACCTTTCTTACTTTATGGGTGTAAATAATGGTACAATCAGATTATGTTAATCATCAATCTAAGAAAACCTATACTCCACCATCGTTCACTCAGTTTTTTTAAGTAAAGGCACCAAAATATTTTTTATTGATAAGCGGAACAAAGCGACACTATCAACTGGAAAAGTTGTAACTTTAATGCGGTGCTGCCAAACCTATAAAATATTAAGGAATTTTTTTGAGCGAAAAGGAACGTTACCACCATTTACCACAAAAGTGGAAAGACGGTTAAGGAATAATTCAATTTCACTAAATAATGTGAATATTTCTAATGATTGTGCACGTAACGTTTTTTTAACGTTATCCTTAGGGCTTTAACGTGTATTCAAGGAAAAAGCCTTAATCCTATTTTACTAAGTACTAATTAATGCCATTTTCGTAAATTTTTGCTGTTAAAATTATAATTTTATACAAATACAATTTTTTTTTCTCAGGTTGCGAACAATGTAACAGCATGGATACAGATTAATACTAAACAAAGTAGCTGCAAAAGTATTTCCTGAAAAACTGAGTTTGCCTTTAAAAGGCTTTTCTATAACAATAAAAAAATACGTTTTACTAAAATAATTAAATTTAGAACGTAAGTATAAAAAGTAATATAACAGAAAATCTGATATACTTTGAAAAGCTGAAAAATTTATTAGGGGAAAATAATCTACTTATTGTAATAGGTTTAAGGACTTACAGTTTCATATTTTCGTTTACATAATCAAAATCACCAAATAAATCTTTTTGTGGTTTTACAACTCTTTGAAATTTTTAATTAAAATATGAATTTTCATTTTGACGAATTTGGTTAGAGACAACCTTAGAATGTCGAAAACAATGGAATTTTCTTGTGTAAAGAAGATCTGATTTACAAAGGTTTTAAAGATAATAGAAACTTGGATTTTTAAATAGAACAGGGAATCCTTTTGTACCCTTTATACTTAGAAATTCACACTAAAGACATCCAATGTCAAACAAAGGCTTCAGCGCAATAATGGGATTGTTATTGGTGTTGAGAGTTAAGATTCTTCATAAAAAGGATTTCTTTCTTTGTAAAATGAATGTATTTGGTGTACTGGATGGAAGAAACACTGTTTAACGGCACAATAAGATTATGAAACAAAATAATTTTTCTAGAGCGAGGGAAATATTATAACCCACTTAAAAACTCCATAAAGATCAATTTAATGACGATTGTGAACATTTATAACAGTGTTTCTTAAAAAGACAGATGTCACTACAATACTTGTTCGATTCTTTCTCTTAAAACTAATTACATTTTTAGCCCTAAAAGCGGGATGAGATATTGACAGAAAAGCCGTATTCTTTTCCTTTTTATTTAATTTTTAAAAGTTAAATTGGCTCATTTATTCAGGAACGATGTACAAGAAAGGGTGACAGCAATAAAAGTCTTTAATGACCTAATTAAACCTGGAACTTATTGACTCTTCGTCTGAATGCAAGAAAGCTATTTCAAACAATGCCAATGTTGACATTTTAAAATTCTTTGTTCTACAGAATTAAAGATATGATGTATTAAATTTAAACAAAATGGGAAAAATATAATTTCTGCTTAATATCCTGTCGTATTAATATTCTCAAAATTGATCCACATTGACAATGACTGACAATATTATCTCTCTTATTTTTTAACCAAATTTTGTGCTTTAGAGTACAGAGAGAGAACGTAATCTTTTAATGTCATTATTCATTATATTTTGTTTGCGCAAGAAATTTCATTTCAAACGAACTGATCAAATTTAAGATTTATTATGATCTCAATATATTATTTTCTTTTCCTTTTAATAAACTGAACACGCTGGTTAGTTGATACTGTAACGGTGAACGCAAAACGTTAATGACGATTCAAACTCACGCTTTATACAAAGATTTATGTCTGAATATGAATTATCATTCATTATAAATGTATTAACTAATGGAGTAAGGTTTGACGACAGACGGTAGCTCCAAGGTAAGCAACGACAGTGACGGTACTGCAAAACAAAAGGCAGACAAACACACGCGCATGCATGCACGCACGGACGCACGTACCCATACTCACACACACACGTACACACACACACACATGCACACACTCACACGCGCACACGCGCCCACGTGCGCGCTACGCACTCACAGCATCACACTCACAACTCACACTCACACACTCACTACACATCAACACATTCACACACTCACACACTACACATCAACACACCACACATCACACACCACATACACAACACTCACACACCACACACTCACACATCACACACTCACACACTCACACACACATCACACACTCACACACACACCACACACACACACACCACACACACACTCACACACACACACACACACACTCACACACACACACACACACACACTCACACACACACACATCACACACACACACTCACACATCACACACACACACACACATCACACTACACACACACTCACACACTCACACACTCACCCACACACATCACATCACACACTACACATCACACACTCACACACTCACACACACACACACCACTCACACACCACACACACACTCACACACTCACACACCACATCACACTCACACACTCACACTACCACACACTCACACACCACACACACATCACTCACACACTCACACACTCACACACACATCACACACTCACACACACTCACACACACACACCACAACCCACACTCACACACCACACACACTCACACATCACCACTCACACACTCACACACTCACACACTCACTCACACACTCACACACCACTCACACTCACACATCACACACTCACACACTACACACCACACACACTACACTCACACACACTCACACACCACACACCACACACTCACACACTCACACACACACACACTCACACACTCACACACTCACACTCACATCACACATCACACACACACCACACTCACACCACTACACACTACACACTCACACACACACCAACTCACACACTCACACACACACACCACACACTCACACACTCACACACTCACACACCACACACACACCACACCTACACACTCACACACTCACACACCACACACACCACACACTCACACACTCACACACCACACACTCACACACTCACACACTCACACACTCACACACCCACACACTCACACACTCACACATCACACACCACACACTCACACACTCACACACTCACACCACACTCACACACTCACACACACACACCACACTCACACACACACTACACACACTCACACTCACACACCACACACTCACACATCACACATCCACACACTCACACACTCCACATCACCACACCAACACACTCACACACACTCCACGTACACACACTCACAACACCACACGCACACACATCACACACTCACACACACACACACACACACACACACACACACACACACACACACACACACACACACACACATACAGAATGCTACGTTGGGCGTAGATTACTATCATTGCAGATCAGTGTGTTAAGTTTAACAAGATTACTTAGAATAGATGTTCCTGAACTCATTATTAGTATGGGAGAAATAGCTAGAGAGATAGAAAGAAATGGGAAACGAAGACAAAATCATGTGAATCTTCTCTCCTGCCCTGCACTTAGCTATTCCAAATTATTCCACTATTAACTCTTAGTACATTTCCGCGCTTTTTTCGTGCTGTTGTTAGCATCTTCTCTTATGTGTAGGACATCAACGACATTATCTTGTATTGGTGTACCAAAATGAAACTACCGTATTTGACCTAATAACGGATGAAAACCACCGAATTGTTTCAGAAAATAATTGGCTCTGTACTACAATATATAAAATGAAACTCTACCCCTGAGTAACCTACCAGTACTTATCAAACGCTTAACCAGCCGCCTCTAAATGTACCTAGGTGCTTAAACACGAACACTAATACACAGACACAAACAGAAGCATCCGAGGGTAAGCTAAGAAAGACTAGACTTGCAATCTCATGGTCGTGCGCCATTTTAATAAACGTTTATTTATTTGTTTAATTTATCAATGTACTACGTTGCTTTACGGTAAGATAGCTTTAGGTCGAAATTGATTATTCTTTAATATTAACTACCCAAGTTTAGTTACTTAGCCCATTACAACATTACCTGTAACAAACATAAATTGCAATCCAAGGAGG
Source organism: Vesta saturnalis (assembly GCA_036346205.1). Taxonomy (NCBI): domain Eukaryota; kingdom Metazoa; phylum Arthropoda; class Insecta; order Coleoptera; family Lampyridae; genus Vesta; species Vesta saturnalis. Next base: position 3,180,932 of record JARFJB010002254.1, on the reverse strand, counting down.
AGTTCCGGAAGAGCGTTGGATAGTCCCTGGATGGTGATTTGTTAAAGTTTATACGCCTACGATGTAAAAATTGATTAGTAACCCTATAAGGTGATATATAATTATTAAGAAAAATATTCAATCAAAATACTTTCTGAATTCGTCTCTGACCAGTAGGTAAAAATATCAATGAGACCTTTAACGTGACAATATGCCTGTTAAAATTGTTTCAGTTTCTTTCTTTAAATATTTAAAAAGAAAATTTCAATATTACCAGTACGAGGACAAAGTGTTATCTTTTCTATAGAGGTTTACTCCAGGGCAATTTTATCCAGAAATAAAATAGGTAGTTTTAATTTTAAGGATTACCATGTTTATAAGAAGAGCTTTAATTCATTGCCACTTATCAGGTAAGGTTAATTAAGGAATAAATTTAACCAAAACAAGAATTGTGAAAAACTACGTGAATTTTGGACATGCGTAGGTACAATAACCACTCCAAATGGATTGCTAATATATTCTGGATTAACGGGTTGATATTTTTCCTTGCAGATTATCCATGTAAGGTAACTAAAACCGGTCATTTTTAAATTTAAGGCGGATTCTCGCTCGTACGCAGTGCGCGGATGCCGCAGAAACTCACTGGTGCAGAAAGTGAATGCCGTGTATTTGAATGGTGCCGTTTCGCATCCCGCGCGAGACTATACGACGTAGCCCGCATCAGTTGTCTGTGGGTCACAGCAACGTAATAGTTTGTAAAAATTCAACTTTGACCGCAGAAGTACGCCGTCGTCGCGCACGATCAGCTGGCAAGTGCACGTGATGTTTTGTTTTCAAACGATTTAAAATTATGGGCAGAAAATCATTTGTTTTTATTTGCTTTTAACCTCAAATCAACCTTTCAACGCGTAAACATAAACACAGAGAACTTGAGCGGCTTGCTGCCAACTGCGAACGAGCGGGAGTGGTGCACTTTGGTTCCGTATTTCGATGCATTTTTACGACTGTCTACGCTACGTAGCGGCATCTACTTTTACGGCACGTATTTCTGCGTACAAGCGAGAATCCGCCTTTAGATTCTTACGTATGTAACTCTCTATTTACAGTGTTAAAACTATTATTAATTAATTCACGATGAAACTAAATTATAATACCTACAAGATAGAAAAGTTAATAAACTAATCACGGGTTTATCTTGACGGAATGGGGTTAATAAAAATAAAGTTATGTACCATGCTTATTCTTTGTAGAATACGAAATGCATACGAATACTGAAAATGCAAACACTTTCGTTGCTGCTAGAGGGTGTTATACACAATGGTTTTATTCTTAATAAAGCTTTGAAGCAGGAGAATTGTAGTAAATATATAACCGGTGTTCATTTCTGTACGGCTGGTTTATAATAAAATAAGTTTTGTCTATTTAGGTGATAGCGAAATTGGTTTAAAACGGGAAGTTTACGCTAGACAAAAACGCTTCACACTTCAACGCGTATCATTATCGAGAAAAAACAATAACCTGTAGTTAGGGTAACAAATCGTTAAGGTAAAACAGCAAACTTGATGTAGATTATAGTTCTGTATTTGAAATATCTGTTAAAGACGAGTCTGTAAGATCAACCTGTTCGTGCATTAAAAGCACCTCCTGCTTATATTTACAAACTTCGAACAGGAGAATTACGTAAAGTGAATGGATGTAATATTTACTTTTATAACGTAACACTAGAACTAATATTTTGTTATAAAAATTAAATATATAGGTGGAGTACAAAAACTGAAAATGCCCTAAGACAAATTCCAGTGTCTGTTAGCGTGACGCGCAGTTTTATTCAATTAGTGTGTGAGGTGACATAGGTACTGGTCTAACGTAAGCGTAGTTTATTGTTTTACTGTAGCCGAGTATACACAAAGGAAACTCTGACCAATGAACTTTCAACATTTTTGTAATAACGACAGATGGAATCTTCACTATTTCTTGGTTTTGAACTCTCACAACTACGGAAAGTTCTTACTTAAACGCTCAAAGGAAATACCTTATGCACTTTTTACATGTCACCTTTTCGTCTGATGAAGCTGATGATATCAGTTCGGTTTGGACAATCAGTATCTGCAGATCAGACTAGAGTTCTAAATACATGGGTGTGAAACCGCCGAAATTGAAATTTTGGACGGTTAACGGTCTTCTAGAGACGTTGCCTTTCTTGTAGGTTGCAACTGCGTGGCTTCGTTGTGTGCTAAGTTTTGGTTCTGAAACAGCTAAGGTTGATTTCTCGGTGTGTACCACAAATATTAATTTATGAGGAGTTTAAAGGGATTAGTTCTTTCGAAGTTTTCTGGCAGTCTGAATCTCCAACAAAGTTGTGTATCACATTTAGGCTCTATTATGTTACGTAATCAAACCGCACTAGGCGTCGTCAGGCCTACTGAAGTATGCGGGATGCCAAGCTAGCTACTGTGGAAATGGACGGGATCGATATAAAGAGTAAGGAGTTTCAAACGCCTTACATTTACCATGAATCGCCAAATAACACTAAGTCTAAAGTTGTAAGATATGTTCTGGTGCATATTCCAAAAATATTTTTAATTATACAGGGTAGATCATAAAAGCTTAGAAGTAATTTTAAATTTTTTTTAAATAGAAAACCCTGTATATTATTACATATTTAGATTCTACATGCAATTTTAGACACATTTTATGTATAATGTCCTATACCTAAGTCGAACAGTTTCTGACAAATTTCAAATGTTTTGTCAAAAATGACGTTTGCAGGCCAAAACATAGGTGGAAATCTTTTCTAAACGAAGCCTTTATCAATTAGTTATGGTTGGGTTCCTTGGAAATGGGGACCTACTCTAATGGGCTGTATTGATATTTTTGTGATACATTCATACAGGGTGATCAAAAATGGACAATAAAAAGTAGATTCAAAAAACCTATGAAGTCATTTTTTTTAAATGGAAACCCCCTATTTTTTTAATTCTATCTTATTTAGCATTAAAAATATGAGTGACTTTGTATAAGAGTGTATATTCCAAAACATTGTAGTTTTTGAAATAATGACAATTTAACATTTTTTATTGTAAAAAGGCTATACGGCTTTCAAGTTTTGTTGTTAGTTAGCCGTGACGGCGAGGCGTGGCTTATAAAAATAATAGAGATCATCAGAAACGTCATTATTTAGTGTCAGTTGATAATTTGTGAGATGCATTAGTGTATTTTATAGCAAATTGTAAATAATGAATTTTTCGCAAGCCGAGATGGTTGATATGATTTTTGTTTTGGGAGCTAGTGACAAGAATACGCTCTAAGCAAGAAGACTGTATCAACAACGGTTTCCAGAGAGACGGAACCTGAAAGAAGGGCATTTGAAGAGCTTTTGGAGCGTTTTGAAAGAACTGGCAATGTGTTGTATGAAAAAGATACTAGGGAAAACGTGCACAGACTGAGGAAAATCAATTAAATTTACTATTAACAGTTACCGAAAATCCATATATTGGACAACAACTCATTTCTCAGCAGGTTGGTGTTGAACGACGTACGGTACAGCGGATATTGAAGTCTCAAAAAATGCACCCCTATCACATTCAACTACTTCAAGAGTTGGTTCCTGAAGATTATCAAAGCCGGCTGGAATTTTGTCAATAGGCTCAAAACAAAATAAACCAACAAAGAAATTTTGTTCATTTGATTTTATTTACAGATGAGGCCACATTTCACAGAAACGGAAGTGTAAACAGACACAATTTTCATTACTATTCTACCGAAAATCCACATTTTGTAAGATATACTTCTCAAACTAGATGGTCCTTACATGTTTGGGGAGGTGTTGTCGGTAATCATGTAATTGGACCATATTTTTTTGATCAACGAGTAACAGGGGAAGTATACTTAGACTTTCTGCAAAACCATCTACCTAATTTGTTGCGTCAAGTACCACAGAATACGCAACAAGAAATGTGATTTCTTCATGGTTGGGGCCCCAGTACATCATACAGGTCCGATAATAACTTTTTTAAATGCTAGATATCCAGAATGTTGAATTGGGAGAGGAGGGCCTGTTGCTTGACCTGCTAGATCCCAGATCATACTAAAATGGACTTTAGCATATGGGGGTACGTCAAAGAGCAGGTTTATAAATTACCGCCTACAACAAACGAAGACATGAAGATTAGGATTAGAAACTGTTTTCAAAACATTAGTGTTGAAATGTGTAGAAATTTAAGCAGCGAATTTGAGAGACGTATTGCATTGTGTATTCAAGAAAGAGGCGGACATTTCGAACAACTTATTAGGTAGTACGTATTTGACGTGTTTCTAGTACTTTTATCTGTATAATTAATTACAGGTTTAGTTACATTAGAGGTGTTAAGTTTATGATGAGGATTAGGACATAATTTGTTGAATTAAAAAAATATTGTCTTTACTTTAAGTTCGTTTAATAAAATAATTATTTATATGGGGTTCAATAAATTGTAATATTTCGATCTGAAGTGCTCGATTTTTTTTGTTTCGCCGCGCCCCGCCGGCACGGCCAACTAACAACAAAACTTGAAAGCCGTATAGCCTTTTTACAATAAAAAAATGTTAAACTGTCATTATTTCAAAAACTACATTTTTTTTGGAATATTGTCCGTTTTTGACCACCCTGTATGAATCTATTACAAAAATATTAATACAGCCCAGTAGAGTAGGTTCCGATTTCCAAGGAAACCAACCATAACTAATTAATAAAGGCTTCGTTTAGAAAAGATTTCCACCTATGTTTTGGCCTGCAAACGTCGTTTTTGCCAAAAAATTTGAAATTTGTCAAAAACGGTTAGACTTAGGTATAGGACAATATACATAAAATGTGTCTAAAATTATATGTAGAATCCAAATATGTAATAATATATAGGGTTTTCTATTTAAAAAAAAATTAAAATTACTTCTAAGCTTTTATGATCTACCCTGTACAACTTTTGTATTTAATTTGTTTTGTATCTGTTTAAATAAAGGAGATATGGGACTTTGTCACACTAATGCGCCACCCTGTATATATATATATATATATATATATATATATATATATATATATATATATATATATATATATATATATATATATATATATGCAAGTTGGTCAATATATATCCATCAATTAGCTTGCTATTGTTTATTTGTTTAAATTATTGTTGAATTTGTCATCAATACCAACACGGACTAGTACCCGGAACATCGATTCAACATATGGAGGACGAGGAAATTTAAAATTTAACGCTTCAATAGCAATTCTTGCTCTATATTTGCCATTTACTTTATACTTTATATCTGATTTAACCCTTTTAATTGTAAAAGGAAGACTGACTAGTATTTTCCTTTCAATTTACATTAACTTCTTTCACTTGTAAATCTTTAAATACTTTATCCCCAATATGGTTTGTTTCAGTCAACTAATATTTACTACAGCATTAATTGGTTACAAATAAAAAAAGCCTAGCACAGACCGTTTTAGGTTCTCCGCACGATTCCCTATATTCTAGCTCTCTAGCCGAGCTACTTCTCTATACTTAGGAAAAGGCCATGTATTTCATTCCCTCCTCAACGGGATGGGCGGGCCGCTTGAGCTTTCCAAGCTCCTTTAGCCACAATAATGGATTCCCAGCATACATACATACATTACGTAGATATGCATGGTTAGATTAAGGATGGGTATGGTCAGGCTAGGATCGGAAGTAACGGAAGGTTCTAAGGAGGAAAATACTACCCCAGAATTCCCCTAAATAGCCGCACACGGTGTGCGTATACGCAGTCATCATGCCGCTATATGTGTATGAGAAAAACCCGCTGAACAAACCCCATACAGGGTAAACGGTAACGCGAATCGACCAATTACGTCCCGGATTCTAATCCGATCGTGTCACCACGCTTAAATACCTTCGGACGTCCATCTTCCTAAACGTCATAAAATCTTAGCGCTAAAATAACAATCAACCTATGGCAAACGATCCTCTATTGCTCGTCTTTGCCCAGTGGAAATTCTGAGAACGGAACAGGACGTGAGAGATACGAGGAAAACGTACCCGTCTTGAATTGCTCTTTAAAAATACCCACAACTCTTCAAGAAAACCCTTATTCACATGCATATTCACTTCCTAGACTATCCAGACCTAGATGCTTTTTATGAAAATGTCCCATAGAGGCGGTTTGTCTTACCGCACAATTTAACAAATTCTAGCATCATTTTCCCGTGATATATTCCTTTCTACACTTTACCACAATATCAACATATCGTATATTCATTCATTCATACATGTATAATCATTTTAATACGAATTCTTTAGTAAACAGTAGCAAAACACCCAGTTGTACTTACCATTATCGTCTCAATAGGGGTGTTACCAACACATTACTTTTCAATAGAATTCAAAAATTTTTTATATGACACATAATGCCTTATTAAAAAATCCAGTGGCGTAGCATTTACAATAACCAAAATACGATGCACCCGTTAATACAAGACAGCGAAATAATCTTACAATTTGTAAAATATGCTTTTTGATACGGATCCAGAACTAATACCGTCAATAAGCATCTGCTGTATGACAGATATCAAAAGTATTTCTTTACGCTCAGAAAATTACGGATAATAGTCGGCAAATTCTTTTTTTTTGCAGTTGATAAATGATTCTGTATTAAAATATGTAGAATCCAGTGAAGACGAGTTTGTGTATTTACAACTGATCCCGAAGATGAAAGCGTTTAAACGTATGCTGATTATTTTGTTGCAAGTATCCATAATCCTGAACGAATGTGTTCAACTAAGTGTAAACAGCAAAAAAAAACGTCACTCTGGGCTACATAAATGGTTACCAGTAGCCTGACCTCTTTGAAGCAGTTTTTCTACCTTACGCGGATTATGTGAGTGGCAAGCTCTTAGTATGCAAGCAGTAAAGTCACAAAAATGGATTTCCCAGAATACAATGCCAGTCCCTTTTATCACTGCAACCTCAAACCTTTCTACAGTTCTCTAAGCAATAGCTGTGCCTATATAAAAATCGAAAACAAGTAACTTGAAGAACATAATTCACTTCAATATACCCAGAATTATTGAAGATTAAGTTTAAACCGAAGCTCCGCCACATGTAACCAAAGAACGACGCTGAGGAACGGAACCAACTAAATACCTAAAGCTGACATATTTACGAATCACACTATCCATTTACTGTACATCTGTAAAGCGTAAGCGGTCTGACAGAAAATATGTTTTCTTCATTACAAATCCTGCTTAACGCCGGGCTTAGAATACATTAAAATTATATCCAATACCAACTTTTTATTTAGAATAAAACATAAATTATTGGTAAAAATGACTTTAATACGGTCTCAGCATCTTTTGTCTTGCACAGAATTGACAACAACTCTCTTTCGACGCAGTAGAAAAAAAAGACAGTAAATTACAAAAACTAGAAACTAGAAACTTGGAGATTTTGGTAGTAGAGTTAAAAGTAATTATATTTTTTAGCCAAAAATTTAGTATCTTTTGAGAACATTAGCTTTTGCTTCATCTACAAGAACTACAATTGATCATTTTTGAATCTACGTCACTTTTCAAAGTAATTTTTCAATAGACTATTTTAAATTTGATGGGGAAGGTTTGATGAGCTACGAGGTCAATGACATATATAATGCTGGCATGCCCTCAGAGACACCTTCGTTGTACTCAAATAAAGTCGACATGTTGAGAATTGTTGAATCCTGGTAGCAAAAGTAATGGCTGCCCTAATAATCATCCATTGTATCTTCAGCAACTGCCATTAACGTAGTGTTAAGATATCATTTTTCGAAACTGAAAATTCCTTATTACATTATAAAGCTAAGAGTAACATTTAACGTGCATTTTCTTATATTTAGAAAGCACTAGGTATTAAAAATCAGAATTAAATTTTATTGCGACGTTTGCTTGCTTATTTTCGTACAGTTGACGTAAATGTGTGATTTTATTTAACCCGTAAGGTTTAACATAATTACATTTTAAGCTAAATCAGTTACCGAGTTGAAGGTAGTATAAACAAAGAAGTAACTTCAAATTAAAGAATTTACGCCCACTTCAATGAAAAATTAAACAAGCTGTCGGAAATTAAGGTTCAATGCAGATTTTGTTTTAAAAATTTCAATCAATTTTTGATTCTGAAGATAAGTGAAAGAAATTCAAAGTTGGTCTTTTTTTGTAATTAATTCTTGACTGCGAAATCCACGATTTGAACAAAATTGAAATTGTTGTCATGAATTACACATGGAATATAAATTTTGAGGACCGTTCAATCACCGTTAATTAAGTAACCAAAGCGACTATTGAATGGAGTGGGTTTTAGAAGTGCTTTTAAACAAAATAAAGCAATGATCAGTATCACGAAGTGTACAACGTATAGGGAAGAATTACGTAAATACTTTTTTGGAAATAGGTGTGCCATATTGGTGTAGAACGAAAAGGAATTACTGGTCTCGGAAGTCTCGTAGAAGTAAAAAGCTGTTGATCTATTAAACATTGTTCCTGCATTTTTCTGAATGTATATTGTTGGTTCATTTCCACTACCCAGTAAGTTAAGTACTTAGCTTTTAGGTTTTCAATGGTGTATATTTTTATATTCATATTTATACAAATCTATTCGTTTCGCTCACAATTACAGTTATCATTAAAACACCAATTATTTATTATTTATTATTTACTTGTAATAAAGGTGAAGGATCCCCTTTTTATATAACCAGTAATTTCTTTATTTTTGAATTGGTTTGTTAATCCTCGTAATGTTGTATGAGCTTTAGTGTTAATGCATGAACGTAAACTTTGTTATAAAATCAATCTGTTGTATATCTGCTGTGTATATATTAATGCAAAACTTACCTCGATTAAGGTAAATTATTTGACGTGACAAAAAATCTTGTGTTAATTTAACGTAATCTCCAAGCACAAAAGTAATTTTTTTAGAATTGAATCGTATTTAATTTAATGCTTTACCATATTCAGTGATGGACAAAATTCATATACGCAGGATCTATTACAGTTTAACTAGTTTGCTCAATTTGTTTCAGTTAGAAAGAATTTGGGATTAGGTTTTGTGTTTAAAACGATTTCCACATTTGTAATCAATGACTATATCGTATTTGACGTTTTTTGCGTTTTCTGTTTATATTCGCTCGCAAAATTGCAGTAACACCAACCCTTTTGATGATTTTTTATTATTGTTGTGTGTGTTTGTGTGAGTGTGTGTGTGTGTGTGTGTGTGTGTGTGTGTGTGTGTGCGTCTGTCTGTGTGTTTGCGTGCGTGCGTGCATGTATGTGTACGTGTGCATGATAATTAGCTTTAACCCATTAGTGCATGAAGGTTAATTATGCAGTTTTTTTAAATTTTTTTGCTTAAAACTTCCCTTTATACTCGTAATTAACTAAAAAATATGCTTGTATATTTTATTTTACTTTAGGTACAGAAAAAAACAGGTGTCCGTTTAAACGGACGCTATGCATAATGAACCGTTAGGAACTTACATATTTAAACTTAAAACTATTGCGTATGAAATTTCAAAAAACAATTTTTAGGGTGTAGGCCAATGTTACATTTACGGCACATAAAATGAGCTTTTTTTCCACACTCAGCACAACGTCTTTCAGTAGAATTGTATTCTACCAAATTATTCCGTCTGTCATATATTGATTCTTGGGAAGGTGGTTGTGTAATTCGTCCTCTGTTTGATGGAGTACCGTACGTCGTTAATAATTGTAATGTAATTTCTCTACGAAATTTTAACAAACTTGAAGCTCGATCATCTGTGGGGCATACCTCTTTCATAAGATACCATGCGTTTGTTGTCGATACATCCAAGAAGTATACAAAAATTGACCACCACCACTTTCTCTGCCGAATCCTAGTCCTGTATGCCGCCACTGCTTGGTCTATTTTATCTACCCCTCCCATTCCTTGATTGTAATTACTAAATACAGAGGGTTGCTTTACAATTATCCTAGCCTTGCAATCTCGGGAGTATCTAGTGCAGGTACCTTCAGTTACTCGATCATAATTAGTAATGCATGACACCACTTTGTTGTCTTTCCATTTTATGACAGATATTTTATTTTCACTATCGGTAGTAACTTTATAGAATCCCCTATCTTGCTTTTCGATACTTTTCTTATCAGGAAGTAAGCATTTACCAGTTCTACCGTCTTGGATTGTAGCTGTAGCGTAATAACCTTTTTCTGCTAAATGATACAGTAATTTTGCCGACGAAAAATAATTATCAAAAAAAAAATTTGTGTCCGCTTTTAGGTGGAATTTCAGCTTGTTCAATTAGTAACATTACAGTATCTCCGCCAAGACCAAACGCTTTGTTTTTGTTGTCACTTTTTCCGGAATATATCTCAAACGATACCATGTAGCCTTCTGCTGTACAGAGGGCCCAATTTTTAAAGCCAAAACGAATTGGCTTTCCTTTTATATACTGTTTGGCATAATGGCTCCCGTAATAGGGAATCATGCTTTCGTCTATTGATATGTTTTCCTTTATATACGCATGATATTTGAATTTTTCGTTAAGATGTATTACCATAGGTCTTAGTTTGTACAGACGGTAATTTTTATCGATATGGTCATTGTCATTGAGAGGGAAATTTCTTAGAATTCGTTCGAATCTATTCAAACGCATACTATTCTGAATAATCACTGGCACATCTGGTAAGCTTCAAATTTGCAGCGTATTCATCATCACTGAGATCTTCGTCACAATCTGTTTCTCTTCCTTCTTCGGGTGGCAACGCATACATATCAAGCTGCGTATCATCGTCATCCTCTTCCAGAGCTTGGAGGAGCTAATTTAACGATAATCTAAAAAACGTGCGAATCTAAGAAACTAATTATGAATAAGAAAAAATTTTTTTATAAAATATTACCGATTGGCATAGTGTCTCAGAAGCATAGTGTCCGTTATAACGGACGACGACAGAAAAGTACTGTGTATGCGTAATAAAAACATTTTGCCAACTCAGATGTTCAAGAACATGAAAAGCAAATAGTGCTTTATAATATAACCTAACCATAACCTCGAAACACTTGCATGTATTCAATAAAAACTTATTACACTTACCCCTTGCTCCTACTGAAGTATAATGACGGATCCATAACACAATAACACTTATTACACACACACAAGGTGGATGAATTTTTAAGTAATTAATTTTTTACTCCTAAAACATTGACCAAGCATGTAATGTATTACCATGAAATAAGTGAGGTTAAGATATTACTCCTCCTACAGTTAAAAAATGGCGCGTCCATTTAAATGGTCTTTGTATTTCTTCGCCATTGCCAACCTGAATTAAAGTTGCGGACAGGTGAATAGATATTTAAATAAGATTGTTTAGTTCTGTCTCATAATAGGCGCACTTTACTTAAATAAATTACCTTTCTGCAAGTTACGTGGGAGTAACACCAAGCTTTCCTAGTAACAGATTACGGAAATAACTGGTATTTTCATCATTTTCATCAATGTGTAGTGTCTGCTTTACTCCTAACTTGGTTATTTTATACACACACACGCACGCACGCACGCACGCACGCACGCACGCACGCACGCACGCACTCACTCACTCACGCACGCACGCACGCACGCACGCACGCACGCACGCACCCACCCACCCACACACACACACACACACTCACGCGCACGCGCACGCGCACGCGCACGCGCACGCGCACGCGCACCGCAGCACGCACGCGCACGCACGCACGCAGCACGCACGCCCGCACGCACGCACGCACGCACGCACGCACACGCACGCACGCACGCACGCACGCACGCACGCACGCAGCGCACGCACGCACGCACGCACGCACGCACGCACGCACGCACGCACGCACGCAACACCACACACACACACACACACACACACACACACACACACACACACACACACACACACACACACACACACACACACACACGCACAGATATATATATATATATATATATATATATATATATATATATATATATATATATATATATATATATATATATATATATATATATATATACGGACAAAACAAACTAATGCCAAATATTTAATAGTAAGTAATCACCTTGTGACTTCACAAAACAGTATTAAACTTTGAAATTTTTGGAGTAAGAATTTAGATGTTTTGGAAGTATACGAAATTTATAAATATAAACAAAAAGTGCCTTTAACGAATGGATAGGTCGACCTTTAACGGATACTTTAGCTATAAATTTATAATTTACAGGTTTGCTGTTTCCACTTGATGATTTGTTACCATAACTACTTAAATATTTTCTCTTGATAATGGAAGATGTATTGAAACGCATAGAGAAATAAATACTTATATAAAAGACATTGTGGAATTATATCGTACTTAAAACATTGGTGCTACTTGTTCTCATCTAGTGAAGAAAGTAATAAATTAATGTTGCCACATTAATCATTACATTTAAATTGGGAAAATATCCATGTCAATTTTTTTCGTATCGTATAGGTTTTTTTTTTCTAAAACTTACATTTTCGTCATAATTCTTAAAATAACTTCTAATAAAATCAAATTACATAAGAATTTCATTTAGTACTACGATCATCCTTCTTCCCCTTGACATTTTTAAATAATGGAAGATGCCGTACCAATAAGAAGCATCAGCAACGGTGACGAAGCGGAAACATTCGAGAACCAAATTTAACTATAGAATTTTCCTTTTTGTAAGGTATTGTTAACTTTATTACATTTCTCCACTTTAACATTATTAACTTATAAAATCACAGAAATCGGATGAATGGAAACTAACCTAAAAAATCAACACATAGTTGCCAAGAATATATTAATTACTTCATACTAGAACCAAAAGATAAATAGTCCGTAAAAGTCGCTTTACACATCGACTGCAAAATAGAAATTTGCGTATGTTTCGATGGACAGCGGGTGGGCAACACACAAATAATATATAAACAACAATTTAAGATACTATTAAGTTACAGTAATAACAACATACAAAAAGGTAAGTAAGTTTAACACTCGAGGTACATTCCAACGCAATACAAACGGAAATGGAGCTCTTCACCGCGTTGCGCACAAAGCAAAAAAAAAATGGATGTGGCTAAATTACAAATGATATACATTCACTGATAATTCTAAAAAGAAAATTTTAACGTACTAACTAAAATTTAATTATAGAAAGAACCAATTTCTACAACATACATAAAAATAATGTAAATACGAAAGAATTTAAAGAACTTAATTACCATAATTTCGTAACCTTAATTATAGTTGAAGAAGAAATTTTGAGTAAAGCATGAGAAAGTGTTTTCTCAGCTCTAGCTACGCTCGTGTGTCAAACTTTGAATTCTAGTTCGAAAAAACACCGCCTTCTTCTCTAGTTGTAAAATAACTATTTCCTAATGCGCATTTTGGTTAGGTTATTCTAATTCAAATTACAATACGTGTTTCAATCATGTAACAAAGGTGTAACTGTTTTATGACTTGTTTCATTAATTTTCACGCTTCTAATAGAGTATGATGTGAAAGGCATATAATTTTATAACGAAATTTGGTAGCCTTTGTAAAGAGAAGTGTATATATACCTGGCTAGTTGATGTTGCTTAATTACACGTTTTTAAAGTAATTAAGCTTTGTAAGACCCATTTCACTAGTTAATGTAATGTCTAGATTACGTTACTATTTCGAACAAGTGTTCACCAATTTTTAACACAAACTAAGATTGCCAAATTATTACTTTGTACGCAAATTAAATTTGTTCATTGTTTTGAAGATGCTTTTGCTTGAGTTAAAATTTTAAGAAATTACAATAAATTAATAAGTGGAAATATTGCTCACTTAAATGAGAATTCCGATTTGAATTCTACTTAGATGGAGAAACAAGATAATTGCAAGCTCTTTAATGCGTAATATCAAGATTATAGCATTAATAAGTCAATAATGAGCTAAATAATGTATAAGATTAAAGACAAATATAACGAAAGGGAGAAAGAAAGCGAAGAAAATGGAAAATATAGCTTTTTAAATTAAATACAAAGATTTACCGAAACCATGCAAAACATTTTCAGTCTGAAAAATTAAATTGCATTCTTCAATAAAGCCACGTCCCAATTTAATATAAATGCCAACAAGTTAATCGTATTCTAGTCAAATAAGCTCATTACCTTGATTAGTTTTCTTGAATCTAACGAATAACCCACCATGTATTGATTAATTTGACGCAATAGTTTTCGTTTATGTAAATCTATCCATACAAATATATTACTCATTTAATTCGAAAAGTGCTTATTTGTATTTTATTACTGACAGACCGTAATTTAATAAAACATGAAACTGTTGTAATATACGTTTGACGCATGATACAATCAACTTTGATTGGTGCCATCCAGAACAGAGGTTTGAAAGTGGTTAAAAATGCTTGCAAACAAAAGGTGATACACATTGCTAAAGTTCTCATACTATAATTAATTGTTTTTGCAGCCAAAGGGGTATATCTTGTCGTGATAAGATTATGAACTTGTGAATGCTAAGCATTATTTTGGTAATATCTAATTCTAATATGTACCTAAAAATAATATAAAAGAGTACGCTCAGTAAAAATTCTAAAATAATCAACATCGGTTTAAGCTCTGCAATTGTAATACTTGTTACACGATCGAGTAAGCCTATTCACGTAGACGCTTTGTCGGCTGAACTTGCCGAAAACAGTCTTCCGAATATGAAAAGATACTTCTAAATCCATACTAACCCAAAAATGCGTTAAATTCGAGATTAAAAGTGATAAGGAGCCACTATGGTCTTAATTTGTCCGTAAACTGCCTTTGGTCTAAATGATAAGTTAATTCACTAACTGTAGAACATTGTGGGTAGTTGAGCTTAATCATTTAATTCGAATATTTTATTTATTTAGGTAGGTATAAAAAGAAACAGCAACAGGCAAATTTCACAAAACAGGATTTTCTAATTAGTTGAGTTGATCGTCCCATTTCCACAGTTTTTGCAATGGACGTGCACCTACGCGTGTGCGTGTACGTTCTGGGTATGTGTGCATGTGCGTGTGCGTATAGGTGCTCTTGCGCATATGCAGAAACAGAAGACTAGGTGATTTCCAAGGGACGCCGCTGAATTCCTTTGGTGGCAATAGCTTATCTAACGAGCTTGTACTGGAGGTCTATAATCAGAAATGAGGAACGAGTGGAAGTAGTTTAGTATGCACGCTTTCCAGAATGATTAATATTTACAACTTCCCGTCTCATAATGTCTAAATATCTGGTATTCCACATCACCTTCCAACCTACATAATGGAAATTAAAAGATATGGAATAGTTTTTAAACACACACTCACACACACGCACGCACACACACACACACAGATTCACCCCACTACAGCACAGCAAACAAAGTACACGCACGACGCTACACACACACGCAACACACACACACACACACAGCGCAGACTAACACCCAGGCACAACACAGACGTACACGCAAGCAAAGGCGCAGACAGACAACGCAGACGCAGTACAAGCACAGACTACAAACCGTCAGACGGAAAAGCAAAGTAGCAGGACGCATGACAGAGACGCGACACGGAGACGGAGACGAGACAGACGAGACGGTAGACGGAGAAGACGGAGAGCAGAGCAGGACGGAGACGAGACGGAGACGGAGACGAGAGACGGAGACGGAGACGGAGAGAGACGGAGACGGAGACGGAGACGGAGAGAGAGACGGAGACGGAGACGGAGACGGAGACGGAGACGGAGAGGAGACGGAGACGGAGACGGAGACGGAGACGGAGACGGAGACGGAGACGGAGAGAGAGACGGAGACGGAGACGAGACGGAGACGGAGACGGAGACGAGAGACGGAGACGGAGACGGAGACGAGACGAGACGAGAGACGGAGACGAGAGAGAGGAGACGGAGACGAGAGGAGAGAGAGAGACGGAGACGGAGACGGAGAGGAGACGGAGACGAGACGGAGACGGAGACGGAGACGGAGACGGAGACGGAGACGAGACGGAGAGGAGACGAGAGACGGAGAGGAGACGGAGACGGAGACGAGAGACGGAGACGAGACGGAGACGGAGACGGAGACAGAGACGACGGAGACGGAGACGGAGACGGAGACGGAGACGGAGACGGAGACGGAGACGGAGACGGAGACGGAGACGGAGACGGAGACGGAGACGGAGACGGAGACGGAGACGGAGACGGAGACGGAGACGGAGACGGAGACGGAGACGGAGACGGAGACGGAGACGGAGACGGAGACGGAGACGGAGACGGAGACGGAGACGGAGACGGAGACGGAGACGGAGACGGAGACGGAGACGGAGACGGAGACGGAGACGGAGACGAAGAAGGCGGAGACAGGGCGGAGACGGATACACCGACACAGATACAGACAGTGTGAGATTTCTAATTTAAACACATGCTCTCGTAAGTTAGCTTCCTGGTTTACAATGTACTCTATTGATTTAGTAGGTTTATATAGCAGTTATTTGAACGTTCAAGTGGTTTAAATCTATAAATTTGACTGTAGAATGTAGTTGACTTTTTTCTCGTATTGAAATGCTAATTACTGTATACCAAAAGGTTCGTATGATGCAAATGCTAAGTAACAGTTTGGCAGAGTCTTGTTTGTTTTTGGTTATGACAACAAACGTCTAGCATGATGTGAATAAGGGTGAACGAGAACAATTCTTTGGCCCAAATAGTTAATTATGGTTTGATATCGTATATTCTAGTGTAGTTTTAGGTATGTACTGTGTTGTAAATTGATAAATATCGTTTTCGTACTGGAAATGATGACAAAGTAGTTTTTGTGGAATCGGGTTGGCACTTCCTCGCTTGTGCGAAAGAGCGAATTTATTGAGTTCTTGAATAGCCTTCCTTGTATGCAGTGGTTTAAATTTGTAAATACAGTGAGTGAACGCTAGATCTATTGTGCTTTAAATACGAAGAAGAAATATTTTGCGCCACTGCGCTGCGTGATCATATATACCACCTCCTTTGTGAGTGTGAGTAACTAGAACCGGGTGTTTTGAGGCGAGAAAGTATTTCTTTTCTAAACGTTTAAAGACGTGTAGCTTGAAGATCCACATTATAAAATTTTAGAGGATTTTCTGTACAGCTCTAATACTGTTAAGAGAGAAATCTGCGAAATATTTTGAAGAGTAATCGTGTGTTTGTTTATTGTGTTTAAAGTATGGAATCGATGAGGTTTTAAGTTAACAAAAACAGTGAGACCACAAACACTTCTAAAAGCTTTTAGCGGCAGTCGCTTTGATTCCTTAACTAAGCAGTCACTTGAGGACTTGTGGTTAGGAATGTAAATGTACAGAAAAACGAGAAATTTTGTAGTAACAACATAGAAGACAATTATATATTACCCTCTTTTTTGTGGAATCGTTAGTGTATTTGCTAACGTGAGCTAAAACTTGGCGATATTCACGGTATAAAGGTGATCGTTACCTTTTTTACCCACAAACACCATTAAAGGGGTCACTACCGAGGTTTTTTTCCATTAAAAAATCGCGATATTTAGGTACACTTTTCTGGGAACCTACTGGGCCGATTTTGACGAGATTTTTTTGCACAGTTGTAATGAGCCAGAAAAATTAGTAAGATGAATAAGTCTTTAACATTTTAAAATTATGCTGATAATAATTTATACAACAATTTATTCAATTCCAGAATCGAGGTGTGCAAACAAACATTAAGTATGCGTACGTATCAGACCCCTTATCTATATGTTCAAAAGACATCGCGTCTAATTTGCCAAAACCCCACTTCCGTACAAAGCGAAAGTTTTATTATAATCCGACACTTCTTCTCCTTTTTCGCCTGCAGAATACTTCTCTGTAAGCATTCCCCTGTAGTAATACTACACCAGCGTTACTGTATTTCTGCTAAGATTTCTCTGTATTCGAGGAAATATAAAATCCTAACCAGCGCTCTTAAGGCAATATTGTGTACAAATAGCACTTATCGTTCCAGTATTTCAATATTTCAAAGTACACCTTTTTTTACAATTTATAAACACAAATAGTTGAAATGCCTGACGATTCCTGTCACCGAAATCCTTTTAAAAATTAATCGAACGTGAAAGAGAGTCTAGCAACATGTACTCGGAGTGGGCTATTTGATGAGTAACACCGGCGGAAACCTAACCTTAATATCGAGCTCTTTAACTAGAAAACGTACTTAAAGCCATGTCTGGGGAGTTAAAATTGTTTGCAATAACTCTGACACTCTTGATTAAAATCAGATTCAACCCATTCTAAGTATTTACGGTTGACCGTTTTTGGCTGTAAATGTCTAGAACCTAGAACGTTACTTTTAGTCAGCTAAGACATCACTTGGCTATAAAAGATAATAAAATCAAACCCTTGTATAGATAACTCCTGAAGAATAAGTTCCAAGCACTTATAGTTGACCGCTTTGGCTATAAATACCTAGAACCAGGAACGTTACTCTTAGTCAGCTGACGTATCCTTGGCTATAAAAGATAACAAAAATTAAACCCTCTGTATATTTATATCCTGTCCTCATTAAGAACTATCTGTATAATTAAATCCAAAATTCCGAAAATACTCCCTATATACAACTAAAAGTGAAAATTCTAAAATTTAATTAAACAAGGTTGGCTTTGTAATAAAACGAATACGTTTTCAATAAGTAAATTATTTAAATTATATAAACAATTTGTTTATATGTTTTAACGTAATTAAAACATAACATTTGAAACCATCCCATTTTTAATAAATAACAAGGTATACCGCGTATTATCAAAACTTTCCATTTACATAAATTCAATTGAAATAGTTTATTGACATCGATTGACCACACTCTAGTAAAACGCAAATGAATTAAGGGCTAAGTATCCCGGTATTAAATTAACCGTTTCAAACCTGTATATAGAATTCAAGTTTAAGTAACAATTTAGTCTCCTTTTTCCATCATCGTGTGTATATAACAATTAATTATATCCGTAGTTTTAGTAATTGTAGACGCATTCGCATTACGCATGCAATCATTGCCATTTATATTATTCTGATATTAATCTAGTTTGTAGGGGCATTAATACCTCATTACAATTACACTGAACCTGAAACCCAACCAGACCGAATGATTAGAAATAATTAACATTGAATTAATTATTTACCTGTCCCACCAGAGGTTCTATATGTATATATATATATATATATATATATATATATATATATATATATATATATAATTTTCCAATATATAAATAAAAGGGTAGGAATAGTGAGTGTAGGTGGTTGATTGGATGGAATCAAACCTCAGGAGCACTGCTGCGCTGGCGTGGCTTTTCCATAGTCTCGACTTCCCCACTTTGATGGAATTTTTTAATGACTTCTACTAATCGGAAAACTGTGAAAAGTATTTTCTATGTATAGACTTGTGCCTAGAATTCGAATCGGCAAAATTTTCGCTCACATTAGTCATCATCATGGTGGTATACAGTTTTCAAAATCACTACCTAACTACCTATAGAAGGTTTTCAGGTATAAATATTTTATACTTAGACAAGGTTTCATAATAAATCGTTTTAGTTTCTAACAACTCCCCTAACTCAAATTATTGTGATAGGTGGCATTAACTCTATGGCCCCGACTTATGTAAATTCTATGATAACCCTCTACCCTATGTTTTCTGCTTTCCTAAACAATTTTTTGAACAATAGTATTGTTCTTTGTATGGGTACGGTTGCCAGAATACGACGTATGGCCTGATGAACAAGATAGGTTGCCACGTTTACGAGGTATGTTAGTTTACAATCAAAAACGGCCTAAACTTTTAAGTCATATGTGCGGACTTGATATACATATGTAGGTAAATTTGTAAATGAGTGTTACTACTGAATGTGAGTAGTTGCTCGTTTGTTAAATAAGGTATTACGTCGGTTTACCATAGCAGTATAGCATTTCAGACCATTGAAAGTATTAATTTCGACACTATTGTGTAGTGCACATTTTTTTGGTCATCTGAATGATCTGTGTGTTTTTGAATGTTTGAATGTTTAGAATTGTCAAAACGTATTTATGTTTACCGCAAAGCGAAAGGTAGAATTGTCAATAACGTTTTCCAATTGAGCCAGTCGTTCATGTAGAATTAAACCACCACCATATTGTTGCAACTGCACATTTAAAAACGGTAAGCTTTGTGACGTAAGAGACACATTTTGAAACTCAAATATTACATAAAGAAACAAGGCTCGTAAATTAAACCGTGCTTCAACGCACTTCAATTGATACTACTGTGTGTGCATGTGTCTTTGTGTGTGTGTGTGTGTGTGTGTGTGGTGCGTGAGGGCGCGCGCGCGCGCGTGTGTGTGTGTATATGTGTTTGTGTGTTCCAAACATTTGTAACGTTAAACTTATTGCTTTTTATTTATATTCAATTCGCCAATATAGGTATAATTATTATAATTGTATTAAAACATAAATTCGCCCCAATATTTTTACATTTATAGTTAAATACAAATGTAATTCTTGCCAATATTATAAATTTTAGACTATCGTAATATGTGTACGTTGTAATTAGCTTATGGATTACGTTTTGAAGGTAAGCTTTTAAGAAGTGTTTATATCGTCTGTACTTATATCCTTAGAAGGAAGTAAAGTATATTCATGAGATAAAAAATTTTAAGAATTCTTTAAGTATTAATTCCTAAGGTACACCAAGCATGATAAGGATTTTTTAAATTGAAGATGTCAATTTTCTTTAATCTGCAAACATAATTTGATCCAGCTTTCTCTCTGTTAGAATAACAAGAGTGCCTCGAAACTATACCTGTGGTTTAGTTTCAATTGTAACAGTATCAACGTAATTGTTTTAAAAAATAGTTTGTACTGATACAGTCAACTGTTTAGTATAGCACGGTTTAATTTACGAGCCTTGTTTCTTTATGTAGTATTTGAGTTTCAAAATGTGTCTCTAACGTCACAAAGCTTACTGTTTTTAAGGATGCAGTGGAAACAATATGGTAGTGGTTTAGTTCTACATGAACAACTGGCTCAATTGGAAAACTTTATTGACAATTCTACCTTTCGCGTTGGGGTAAACATATATACGTTTTGATTGGATGATGAAGCGTCTGAACACTCGACAAGCGACTATAACCCTTGTATAAGTAATTATAATAAATAATAATGATTTGCTATTGGACACATAGAAAAAGCTAATTGTTCGAAATCTACCGAGAAGTAGTCCTTTTGTTGGAGAAATACGGGAGATTTTCCCCAGGAATAAGTTATGGACTACTTCGACCACAACTACTAAGCGAAATTTTTTTGACAACAAAAGCAGTAGCTATTAATTTATTCTTTCTCCAATGTGAAGCTCGAAAAAGGGGAACAACATCAAAACAGATCGCGAGAAAGTTTATTGGATTGTCAGTTGTTAGAGCGTATGTAAGTTTACCAAGACGACGCTTGTATTAAAAAAGCGAAGAGACACTGACAAGCTGTCACTAATACTTTATTACAAGACCACTTCGATGCTATTTCTAGATGTTTTGATAACAAAACTTGACTCTGATAGGGCTAAGTAAGGTAACTCCAATTAGGCTTTGAAGCGTAATTTAAAAAAACACTTTCCATTGTGACCATTGTTGGATGTATGTTTGGATGAAATTCCCTTTCGTGCATTTAGCTCATTTCTGGTATGGGTAACTCACGAAACTTCGCTAGCAGAAGGTCTCAAATATACGAATTAGACCAACCTCTGCTTCGTGGACGTACAGATTCTGTAACAACTGTTTACTTAAATAAAGCTGATACAATTGTAACAGCGTGTATAGCCACCATTAATTCAGGGTCGACCGTAATTTCACAAATAAGAGTTCCCTTGCATAAAAGTGGTGATGAAGATGAAGGAAGAGCATAGTATTTGAATATCATTGTGCTGATGTGAAAGAGATCGATGACAAGATTGTAGGTGGTCTAAAGTCAAAAAAAATTAATGCGGGTGCAAAGATCTAAACTAGGCATCTAAAGATGGAACTGAATGGATCAAAGTGGACAAGTGAGACGCACCATCGTAAATATGCTAAAATGGAAATCAGGGTTTACTTGAACATAAAAAGAGTAAAGAACGCATTTGTGTCTGGACGGCATAGCGCCAAAAACACACAGATCACTCACACCAGCGCGACAGTGCTCCTGAGGTTTGACTCTATATATATATATATATATATATATATATATATATATTGGTCTTTTCTCAAGATTATTTGGATAATTACGCTAAATGGGGAAGTATTAGTTACTTTTGTAATAATAATTTAAGTAAACACAAATCACGGTTTGATGTCAACTGGTTGATGCAGAGCCTCTGGTGCGACAGTTGAATAATTCATTCAATGTTAATTATTTCTAATCATTTGGTCTGGTTGGGTTTCAGGTTCTGTGTAATCGTAATAAGGGATTAATGACCCTACAAACTAGGTCATTGTCAGAATAATATAAGTGACCTTGATTGCATGCATAATACGAACGCGTCTACAATTAGTAAAACTACGGAGATAATTAATTCTTACATACACACGATGATGGGAAAAGAAGAATAAATAATTACTTAAAATTAAATTCCATATACAGGTTTGAAACGCTTAATTTAATACCGGGATACTTAGCCCTTAATTCATTTGCGTTTTACTAAAGTCAAGTCAAATATGCAAACAGATGTGGTCAATCGATGTCAATAAACTATTTCAATTGAATTTATATAAATGGAAAGTTTAGATAATACGCAGAATACTTTGTTGTTTGTTAAAAACGGGATGGTTTCAATTGTTATGTTTTAGTTACGTTAAAACGTATAAACAGATTATTCATGTAATTTAGATAATTTACTTATTGAAATCGTATTCGTTTTATTACAAAGCCAACTTTGTTTAGTTAAATTTTAGCGTTTTCACTTTTAGTTGGGAGTGTTTCCGTAATTCTGGATTTAATTATACGAATAGTTCTTAATGAGGACAGGATATAAATATACAGAGGGTTTAATTTTTGTTATCTTTTATAGCCAAGGATACCTCAGCTGACTAAGAGTAACGTTCCTGGTTCTAGATATTTATAGCCAAAGCGGTCAACTATAGGTACTTAGAACTTGTTCGTCTGGAATTATTTAAACAGGGGGTTTGATTTTATTATCTTTTATAGCCAAGTAATGGGTTGGATCTGGTCACACACACACACACACACACACACACACACACACACACACACACACACACACACACACGCACACACGCACACACACACGCACGCACGCACGCACGCACACACGCACGCACGCACGCACGCACGCACGCCCACCCGCCGCCCACCACACACACACACACACACACACACACACACACACACACACACACACACGAAATATATATATATATATATATATATATATATATATATATCGACTTGAATATCAATCCATCAATAAATCAGCCCAAGTCAACCTATATCTCAGTTACGGTCACAAATTGGTGTATATAGGGTAATTTTTTTTTATTGGCCCATTAGACGCTTCTCAACTCCTAAAAACATTAGAGAGTTGAATTCTATTACACGGCCATAGTTTCTGACGATCTATCTTTCTAAAATATTTTTATTACAATGGTACTTTCGGTAATGCCGGAAGTGACTATTAACTTTATTTTTTTAAATGGAACGATTTATTTTTGTTAACGGCGTTAGATTCCTTGTTCAATTTACTGCATTTTCTGCCTATCGTATGTTTATTTATTTGCCATGGTTACGGAGAAATAACAACTTTTATGTAAAAATTAAATCATATCTTTTGAACCATTAATTGTACTGTAATAAGTAAAAAACCCATTAATTACATAAGAATTTCTCTATCGTCTGAGTGGTCGCTGAATTCTATAGCTTTTTTAGAAAGGTCACAATAAATTCCTAAACTTGAGAAACTTCAAATACGGAAAACTCAAATTTTTCAAATGGAACACCCCCACTTTCTTACCAGCTGTCGATAGAGAATTTTATTTGCAACATTTTCCTTCAAATGATCGGTATGCCTATCATTATCTGTTTCTGACATTATATTTAGCAGGTGGCTTTGGAGTTCCGTTGCTATGGTAGCAGCTGTATCCAATTGCCTTTATTTATGCTGAGTTAAGATATTCTATAATTTCCATATCTAAAACTCCAAAATATATGCAAACCATATTTAATAGCCAGCACTGAGCCTGTTAGTTTAGTAACAATATTTTTGAAATTAAGTGTATCCGAAAGAACTCTAAAAATTCAGAACACTACACAAGAATTTTATTCGGTTTGGAAATTTACTATACAAGAAATAACGTTACTTGGGCTTTAACACAAGAAAAAAAAATAACTACAACAGCGTATTTGTATACAATGGCAATATTGGATAACGTCATATTAATGGAAACAAATGCAAGTCAAAATAATTAGAATAAATATTCGATGTGCTCTCCGTTTGGTGAATACACATCTTTGGCCTAACTTGCATGCCAGTGGTAACTGTCTTGACAAGCTCTGCTGGATTAATTTCGCGAAAGGATTGATGGATTCACTCAACCAATTCTTCTAAAGAACCTACTATTCGGTTATATACCTTGGACTTGACAACTCCCCACAAACAAAAATCCAAAGGCGTTAGATCCGGCGACCGGGGTGGCCATAGCCGTGGGCCTCTATTTCCGATCCATCTGTGTTCAAACAGTTGTGCTAATTTTCGATCCACATGTATTATGAGGTGGAGCCCTAGACATTTGGTACCAGCATCTTCTCGCTCTATTTAACGGCAGTTCGTCATTCTACTAGGTTTTCCAGAATCTGCATATATCGAGCCCCATTTAAATTTTCGTTATATAAAACGTATCTGAGCTGATCACTCATGATCATACAACCAAAATTAACTTTAAATTTTCTTTAATTGTCCACGGTTTCAAACAGTCGACGATTTTCAGATGCCCAGTAATGCCGATTTCTCCTATTGACTATTCCATTTTCATCAAATTTTGCTTCGTTCGACAAAATCACATCTATAAGAAAGTTTTCGTTTTGTTGTCTTCACAAAATTGAATCCTCTTCGGGCAATCTTATCGACTCATTTTTTGTAGGTGAATGAAGGAATACGGAGCTAAACCAGAATCTTCCGAAGCTGCATAAATAGATGATCGAGGATTTACCTCAAAATATTGATTTATTTGTCTTTTGTTAGGACCTAAGGAACGACATTCCTTGAACAAGTTGATTTTTCCAACTGAATAAAATTCTTGTGTAGTGTTCTGAACTTTCTTGGAGTTATTTCTGGTACATCTGGATATTTTTCATTAAATAAGCGACACGTTCTTAAAATAGTGTGATTACATTCACCAAAACAACAAAACAATGCAAAATCCTGCTTGTTTGTATAACTAAAACGGTGTTTTTTCATGTTTAAGTGTCAAAATGGCTCATTTAATAAACATAAATGAAGACAATTGCACGCAGCTGTTACCATAGCAACGGCGCTCCAAAACCACCTACTGATTATAATAAATTGAATAATATTCATAATTTTACATAAAAACGCTTTTTTCCTCAGAAACGGATAACGATAGACATACCGATCATTTGAACAAAAAAATGTTGCCAATCAAATTCTCTATCGACAGCTGATAAGAAGGTAGAGGTGTACCATTTGAAAGAACTGAGTTATCCGTATTTCAAGTTTCTCAAGTTTACGAAATTATAGTTACTTTTCTAATAAAGCTACAGAATTTAGCCACCACTCAGCGGATAGAGCAATTCTTGTGCAATTAATGAGTTTTTTATTTATTTCAGTAGAATTAATGGTTCACAAGTTATTATCTTTCTAATAAAGCCTTCCAAGTCTTAATTTTGTCATAAAAGTAGTTATATCCTCGTAACTATGGCAACCAAACAATAATGAGCTAGACACAAGATGTAGCAAATTAAGTAATGAATCTAATGGTTGTAACAAAAATATATGGTTCTATTTAAAGAAATAAAGTTAAAGGTCACATCCGGCGTAACCGGAAGTGCGATTTTGATGAAAATTTTAGAAAGATAGATCGTCAGAAACTCCGGCCGTGCTCCAAATTTCGGCTCTCTACTTTTTTTAACAGTTGAGAAACGTCTAATGGGCCAATTAAAAAAATTACCATATATATATATATATATATATATATATATATATATATATATATATATATGTATATACAGGGTGGACCAAAAGTCTGGAAACGCCCAGTTATCTTGTAGATTGCTTGTCCGAATTGTACAAAATTTGGGATAAGCCTATTTTGGGATAGGGAGATTCCAGATTTGATATTTGAAATGTTATCAAATTTGCCATTTCTCTGATATTATTAATCACTTCGGTTTTTTAAATACATAACCCTGTATATGTAGTCATTTGCTAGAATCTCGTTTACAACACGAGTTCAACCATATGTAAAATTAATTATTTTAGGTAATCTGGAACGTCTTAGATACATGAAACAGTTCAAAATATGTAGATATGAAGAAACTTAATTTTTAAATACAGAATGCTGCAAAATTCATTTATTGCAAGAATTAAGTGTAGATGACTTCGACCGTAGGTAAGAGTTTACTGAGGTAATGACGAAAATTTCGTTAACAACATATGTTTTTCCTACAAAGCAACCTTTACACTGTGTGGGTGTGTACATCGACATAAAAGTTTTGCAAGATCCAGGGTGCGTAAAATTCTAGAAACCAAGCCGACTAATTTTTAAAGACCGGTCCTCGATTATTTAGATTTTGATTGCGTGTAATAATTAGGTCCGAATAGCATAACTTGGCACCAACATATGAAATCAATCAAATCAACATTAACAATGTTATGCCGTAGAATAGTTTTAGTCAGAACTTATAAATCACCCTGAAGATTATTAAACAAGAGGAGTAAATGCTCATTTTATGTTCCTTTTAGATGCCTCCATACGTGGTAGGAGTATCTAAAGTTCCTCATGAAATCATGATTCACCATGTATACAGGGTCCGCCAATAGTGCGTGGACGAAGCTTTATGAGTTTATACAATATCGTTTTCAAAATTATTTATTGCAGGATGGTGTGGGATCTTTCGGGTTACAATTCGAAAATATTTTCGCGCAAATTACTACTCGTATACAGGGTATTACAACACAAAGTTATATTTTTTTTAAATGGAACATACCGTATATTATTATAAATTTGGATTCCCTAGTTAATTTTAAGGGCACTTTATTCACTATATGAGGTATCTTAAACGCGCAATTTAGGCGCTGCATTCAATTTTTTGAAAATTTAGAGGTTGAAAACGAAAATTGTAACAACCGTATTTAGAAATGTGTAACACTAAAATTGTAATGGTTGATTAGTCATAGACTGTGCTACATAAAATCGTAAAAATAGTAATATTATCTTTTTTAATTTTCGAGATATCGTAATGCAAAGTTTAAAATTTTCAATCATAGATAACTTGATTTTTTTAAATCGAAAGGTATACATTGTTTTACATTGTTAGATAGCAAATTTAATTATATTTTTTTTGATATAACATTGTTGGTATTTATGTTTTGCCGTTTTTTGATAATCCAGCTTTTTTACTGAATTTGCAAAGTTTAAGAGTTTTAATCATAGATAACTTGATTTATTTAAATGGAAAGGTATACATTATGTTACATTGATAGATAGGAAATTTAATTACAATTTTTTTGATATAACATTGTTGGTATTTATTTTTTGCCGTTTTTTGATAATCCAGTTTTTTTACTGAATGTGTCGATTTTTGTAGGTTTACATATGTATGTATAATTGTTTAAATCACATCAAGCTATGAAAACAAAAGAATATTAGAAACAAAATTCAGCAATAGTATCTGTTTTGTCATTTCGCGTGTATGTTCAAACGTAACTGAGTTAATTACTTTATTGCAGTGTGAATGTTTAACGCTTAACTTTACGAACATCATATACGTAATACGTTTATTTAAGAATTATAATAAGTAATTTTTTGCAAAATGAATTAGTTGACATGATATTTGTGCTTGGAGAATCAAACAAATTTGTTTATTGGCCCGTCGAATCTACGGGCAGCGTTATCCTGATCGAAGACAACCAAGAGAAGAATCGTTTCGCAATCTTCTAGAAAGATTTGAAAGTACTGGAAGTGTTGGATATCCTAAAAACGAAAGAGCTAAAGTTGTTACAAATGAAGAAAATGAATTTCGTGTACTTGTAGCTACAGTTGAAAACCCCCACGTTAGTATTCCGAAATTAAGTGACAATTTAGAAATCAGTCAAACTTCCGTGAGACGAATGTTAAAGAAAATAAATTTCACCCCTATCATGTACAGTTACATCAAGAGCTGAAAGAACAAGATTTTAAAAATCGAATTAATTTTTGCCAGTGGGTTCAACAACAGTTAAATGCGAACGAAAATTTTATATCGGGGATATTATTTACCGACGAATGTACATTTCATCGAAATGGATTTGTGAACAGACATAATTTTCATTTTTATTCAAATGAAAATCCACACCAATTTCGGTTAGTCTCTCAAAATAAATGATCAGTGAATGTTTGGGCAGGTATATTCGGCGGAACTATTGTTGGTCCTTTTTTTTTTTCAATGGCACACTCACTGGGGTAGAATATCATAATTTTCTAGAAAACGAATTATATCATTTATTGGAGAATGTACCTTTGGCTCAAAGAAGAGGTATGTTTTCCAACAAGACGGGGCACCTCCTCATCATGCACGGAATTGTAACCCAGTGGTTAAATTCGACGTTTCACGAAAATTGGATAGGAAGACAAGGACCGATACCTTGGCCAGCTAGATCTCCCGATATAACTCCCTTGGATTTTCTTTGGGGCTTTGTGAATAATAAAGTATATGAGGAAGAACCAACAACTGCTGAAAATATGAAATTGCGAATTAGAAATGTTTTTGCTACAATTACTCCTAATATGTTAGATCGGGTTGAAGCTTCTTTTATTAAAACAATTCAGTATTGTCTAAATCAGCGTGGTCGACAATTTGAACATTTAATTTAATATTATTTTCTTCCAAAATCGATAAATTCAGTAAAAAAGCTGGATTATCAAAAAACGGCAAAACATAAATACCAGCAATGTTATATCATAAAAAAATGTAATTAAATGTCCTATCTAACAATGTAAAACAATGTATACCTTTCCATTTAAAAAAATCAAGTTATCTATGATTGAAAATCTTATACTTTGTATTACGATATCTCGAAAATTAAATAAGATAATAGTACTATTTTTACGATTTTATGTAGAACAGTCTATGACTAATCAACCATTAAAATTTTTGTGTTACACATTTCTCCATACGGTTGTTACAATTTTTCTTTTCAACCTCTAAATTTTCAAAAAATGGAATTGCGCGTTTAAGATACCTCATACAGTGAATAAAGTGCCCTTAAAATTAACCAGGGAATCGAAATTTATAATAATATACGGTATGTTCCAATTAAAAAAATATAACTTTGTGTTGTAATACCCTGTATACGAGTAGTAATTTTTGCGAAAATATTTTCTAATTGTAACCCGAAAGATTCCACGCAATCCTGCAATAAATAATTTTGAAAACGATATTGTATACACTCATAAAGCTTCGTCCACGCACTGTTGGCAGACCCTGTATATTAAATTTATATTGTACGCAAAGCAATATGACATGAGCTTAACCCTGGATGGACCAAGGGTGAACAAAAAGTACCCACGGTTTCGATTTTTGGCTTTATTTTTTAATTATTCCTTTAAAATTCTGAAAAAATTAGACATTGTTCCTATACATGTAGTGCACCTTGTATTGTGATAGCGAAGGGGTTATGCATATTTAAATATAGTATATATTGAAAAAAGCCTTGGTCCAACCTGCGACTAATAAGGTTATACGCAGTCTGGCGTTCTGTGTAGCGGTAGCGTTGTAATTACGGGTTATTTGTTGCGTTTGTGTTGTATTGTAAGTTGATTTAAAATTGCTAAAAATTAGTGAGTGCGGCGTCAAACATTTCCTAGACTTTTGTTAGTGCTGTTGTTAGTAACAATGAGTAAATGTTTAACTCAAAAGGAATTAGAGTTTGAGGCAGAAAACGTGTCAGATTTTGAGGTTATATCAGTGGGTAATGCCGAAAATAGTGACCCGGATGTAAGTGAACAAGAGGACTGTACAGTTGTTTATCAAGAAGAAGCAAGTGATGAGTTAGGAGAGAGCAGTTCTGATATTTCTCTAAAGGGCGATAATGCTGCCCAAGAGTATAAAGTAAATCAGGTATAATTTATTTAGCAACATTTAATTTAATATTATTTTCTTCCAAAATCGATAAATTCAGTAAAAAAGGTGGATTATCAAAAAACGGCAAAACATAAATACCAACAATGTTATATCATAAAAAAATGTAATTAAATGTCCTATCTAACAATGTAAAACAATGTATACCTTTCCATTTAAAAAAATCAAGTTATCTATGATTGAAAATCTTATACTTTGCATTACGATATCTCGAAAATTAAATAAGATAATAGTACTATTTTTATGATTTTATGTAGAACAGTCTATGACTAATCAACCATTAAAATTTTTGTGTTACACATTTCTCCATACGGTTGTTACAATTATTCTTTTCAACCTCTAAATTTTCAAAAAATTGAATGCAATTAAAAAAATATAACTTTGTGTTGTAATACCCTGTATACGAGTAGTAATTTTTGCGAAAATATTTTCTAATTGTAACCCGAAAGATCCCACGCAATCCTGCAATAAATAATTTTGAAAACGATATTGTATACACTCATAAAGCTTCGTCCGCGCACTATTGGCAGACCCTGTATATTAAATTGTATATTGTACGCAAAGCAATATGACATGAGCTTAACCCTAGATGGACCAAGGGTGAACAAAAAGTACCCACGGTTTCGATTTTTGGCTATATATTTTTTAATTATTCCTTTAAAATTCTGAAAAAATTAGGTATTGTTCCTATACATGTAGTGCACCTTGTATTGTGATAGCGAAGGGGTTATGCATATTTAAATATAGTATATATTGAAAAAAGCCTTGGTCCAAACTGCGACTAATATGGTTATACGCAGTCTGGCGTTCTGTGTAGCGGTAGCGTTGTAATTACGGGTTATTTGTTGCGTTTGTGTTGTATTGTAAGTTGATTTAAAATTGCTAAAAATTAGTGAGTGCGGTGTCAAACATTTCCTAGACTTTTGTTAGTGTTAGTAAAAATGAGTAAATATTTAACTCAAAAGGAATTAGAGTTTGAGGCAGAAAACGTGTCAGATTTTGAGGTTATATCAGTGGATAATGCCGAAAATAGTGACCCGGATGTAAGTGAACAAGAGGACTGTACAGTTGTTTATCAAGAAGAAGCAAGTAATGAGTTAGAAGAGAGCAGTTCTGATATTTCTCTAAATGGCGATAATGCTGCCCAAGAGTATAAAAGTAAATCAGGTATAATTTATTTAGCATATCGTCAACAGTACGGTCGGAAAGCACTCCCAAATATTTTTCGCGGTCGACCAGGTTTACGTACTGACGGCAAGGTTTAATCGATTCTGGAATTTTTTTCAAAATTCATTACAACAGAAATCCTCCAAAAAGTTGTAACATATACAAATGAGGAAGCAGAAATTCAAAATGTAGAAAAGACTGATACTACATAAATTATGGCACTATTGGGTGTTCTGATTTTGATGGGTGCTAATGATGACAATAATTTAGACTATCATGATTTATTTTCTAATAAATTTGGACGAGCATCTTATATTAGTGCAATGTGCGGCAACAGATTCAGAGAATTGTTGGGGATTTTAAGCTATGATAGCAAAACTACTCGGCAGGAAAGGCGAGCTGAAGCCAAATTTGCTCCGCTTCGTGAAATTTTTGAAGAGATAAATGAATCATTCTTGAAATATTTTACACCGGGTATTAACGTCGTAATTGATGAGATGTTATCCTTATTTAGAGGGAGGTGCCCTTCAAAGTATTCATGAAAGATAAACCTGGAAAATATGGCATTTTGATAAGGATGCTAACAGACTGTGATACACGTTACGTTCTACGCATGGAAGTTTACGCAGGTATAACAGAAGGTAGTACCTCAGAATCTAGAGGTCCAAAAGGAATTGTAAAACGACTTTTATCTCCAGTTCGTAACTCCGGTCGTAACGTTACAACTGATAGATACTACACATCTGTAGAGCTAGCAGAAGAATTGTACACAGATTTTAAACTTACGCTAGTTGGGACCATGCAACTAAACCGTAAACATATACCCGAGGTGCTGAAAAAACTGAAGGAAGACGACTCTATTCCAGTATGTTTGCCTTTACGGATCCCAAAACTGGAC
Source organism: Vesta saturnalis (assembly GCA_036346205.1). Taxonomy (NCBI): domain Eukaryota; kingdom Metazoa; phylum Arthropoda; class Insecta; order Coleoptera; family Lampyridae; genus Vesta; species Vesta saturnalis. Next base: position 3,148,492 of record JARFJB010002254.1, on the reverse strand, counting down.
AACCTCCTGTTACTTTGGTTTCATATGTTACACGTGAAAAACCCACAAAAATATTGATTCTTCTTACAACGCAACATACAGATGATATTGTTCGTGCGGACAAAAAGAACAAATCTGATATAAATCTCGTATATAATGAGACCAAAGGAGGAGTGGACGTCATCGATCAGATGGCCAGAAAATACACAACAAAGCGATCCACAAGACGATGGCCACTATCTATTTTTTATACATTGATAGACATTGGAGCACTCAATGCGTATTCTTTGTTTATACTAAACTTTACAAACTGGAATGAGAAAAAGACCAATCGTCGTCGCTTATTCCTTCAAGAACTTGGGCTTGCTTTGTTGCTACCAAACGTAGAAAGAAGATCAAAAAACTTCAACGGTTTAGACTCATATCGTACTGGCCATGGAAAACCTACTGGAGAGAAAGTTAGAACCTAAAAAAGTAACTGAAACGTCATCTCACGTTATGAAGGGTAGATACCATTTTTGTTGCAAAGTGGCATCATCTAAAAATCAACAGATAAGTAAGTTATCAAAAACAACATTTACTTGCTGTAAATGTCAGAAATATGTATGTTGAAAGCACAGCCAGAAGTCCAACACCTGTTTAAAGTGGGATGTAGATTGTAATGCTGACAGTCAGTGAAAATAGTCTATGTAATAAGTATTAGTATTAATTTTTTACAGATTTAGAATGTTTTTATGTTATTTTTGTATTTCCAAATCATTATCTTTTGAATAAAAAATGTTTGTACCCTTCAAACATATTTTACCCACCTTAGTCCAACCTGATACTGAAAATAGCTTAGTCCTGCTAGGGTTAATGTAAGAGCTGACGTGCACAATTGTAGAACATGGAACTTCAGGTTGCCTAAAACGCATAAAAGTCATGTAAACTTATCTGTTAAGTTTTTTAATTTGTTCCTTTCGAAAATAATAAATTTAGATTACAATATATTAAGAACCAAGGTAAAAATTTTTTTAATAAAACAAGTATTTTACAGTATTGCTGAATTTGAGAACTGCAGTATTAATATAATCCATAATAGATACTTATGTGTGACTTCTGTTTATCTATCTTTTGTCAAACACAATTACAGCAATAAACATCATCGCTATTATTGTTATTATTACCATCTAATTAAGTTATGTAGAATTAGTTTCAGATGAAAATCGGTTTCAATGTAGAAAACTCGTACAGTTCTTATTTAAACCGACGGTATTTAAACAATTCAGTGGATGGCGCTCAACTAAATTTGCGAAGTATTTATTGGACGCAAATTAACTGCTTGAAAATGGTGGTTCTGCTTTAGCCTCGTTTTTCAATCACATTGGAATAGAGGAATGTGCGAATTTAATGCAATTAACCCATATTATTTCTAATTCTGATCTTTAGAAAAATATTTTGTGATTCAGTAATGCTTTGATGTCATTAGGAGTTAATGTTATGAATCTCAAGAGCATTAAGTAATTCAAACATTATAAAACCTATATCGTATGTTTACAAAATGTATTCGTAAACGTCAACATATTTCAAGCAAGATCAAATTTACGGGTTGCTTAACAATGAATAATGGTGGAAATTTACATGCTGTGTTTATTATAATGTTATACATGAATAACTTTCCCAATATTCATACATTAAAATCACGTAACTAACATTTACATAACTGAAAATACTAAATCGATATCTTAAAACTGAAAAGGTACTCTTACAGTATGTTACATCTAATTTTGTGAGTTACCTTTATTGATATATCAAACAATATGTAAAGCTCTTTAGTACAGCAAATGGTTGAATAGCTATTTTAAATACCTACTATTAATCGTAGACTAAAGGGCATTAGTGGTGTTTGTTCACTTTAAACTTTGCTTTATCAGAACATAATGCAATTTCCATTGGATTTTCTTAAAGAAATGTTCTGTTGGAAAATACCACCGAAATACGGTCGTCGTCGATGCAACCGAGCTCAAAATAAAAAAAAGACAGATTCAAGCACAGTGGAAAAGCGCAAAGGCAACGTCTTTCATTTCCTCCCCAAAGTAAAGAGCGGACTGCATGCGCATTCCATGCTTATTCAGTAACAGTCACGGACTCCCGTTCAGCATGTACGCATGGTGGGATTAGGGATAGGGGCTGTCAGGGTACAATGGGAAGGAACGGCGTTAGGGTTCTGAGGGGAAGATACTATCCCAGCATTTGCCTGAATAGTCGTACATGGTATGCGCATTCGCAGTAATCATTCCACTGGATGTATACATATAAGGAAAACTCCCTGAAAAAGCCTTATTCAGGGTAGACGGTAACGGGAACCAAACCCCCTTCCGATTGCTAAGCAGATCATGTTAACGCTGACCCAACCGCTCGATAAGCATAACGAAGAAACCCATGTAAAAGTTGACTTTTCCGATTGCTGGTGTTCATCTTATTTCAGGTTACAGCATGTTACGAAGTAAGGACGTAACTTCTCTCTTGCTCATAATACAGCTGAACATTCTGTCTCCGTAACGAAATAGTAACGTTTAAGTTTTGTTGGGTTCTATTAACAAATGAGTTGTTTCCAACCTTAAAAAGTTTGAATTTAGACTGCTCCCAATCCAATATCGGAATCATCTGTCGGTACAGTGATGAACCCGTCAAAACTTAGACATTAAAACTAGTGATGATAATAAACAATTCTCTATTGCGGTTTTACATTCTATGATTCAATAAAGTTTCTTATAGTTACGTAAAAGACAAGCTAAGGGTGCAACTTTGGAATAAATTGACGGTATCACGAAACCATATCGACAACTCTTCTAATTGTTTATACTTCTGTATTTGTTGGTAAATTCAATTCAATTCATATCGTTTTGGTTGTAAGCTACTAAAGTCGTACATCAGTAGGCTTGGTCACAATAACGCGACTGGCCCCGATGGTATCCCAGCTATTGTCCCAAATAATGGTTCCTCCAAACTAGTACCAGTCCTATCTAAGTTCTATTCGATTTCTGCACCTTCTGCGGAATTTTCTTTACCATGAAAATTAACAAATGTTCTACCTATTCCCAAAAAAGGCGGCAAGACCGATCCCTCTAACTACCGTCCAACTACCACCACCTACATTTTGTCTTAAGTCCTGGAAAAAGCCACCAATAAGCAACTACACTTTCTCCTTGAATCTAACAGACTCCTTAGTGACCAGAAATTCGGTTTTAGGCTGCGTCGTTCAGCGAGTAATCTTTCATATGTGACTGAAGTTTGGAGCAATACATTAGAACAATCCGGTGAAACAGTTGTACTCGTTTTAGGTATCTCAAAGGCGTTTGATCATGTTTGGGGTAGGTCTTTATTTACCAAACTTACCTCGTTGGGTTACCTGATAGGCTTATCAACTGGATTTCCAGTTTCCTTGATAAAAGACGAAAACGGCCTTTTTTAGAAATATTTATTTTACTTCACAACAATATACAACTTAGGGCCTTGATTTTTTAAGATATAATGTTTATAAGGCGACAGTTGTACTATTTTCATGATTACCCTTGTGTAAGTAATTGATTTTAGGAACTTTTTATAAGTGTCACGGATCTCCTTTAGGCATTCGTAAACTTTGGGCATCAGTAAAATCTTTGGTAAATCTTCACCCACCCCCCCCCCCCATTGCATCTTTTGACGGATTTGTAGACAAAGCCAATCTTTTTGTGGATTTATTTGCATCAAACTCGTACCTTAATGATTCTAGTCTGCTTTTCTTCGTACGCTATAAGATCAATTCATTTCCGATATAAGCTACAGGAATCGATCATCAGTATGTTTGATCTCAATAAGGCGACTGACCCTAAGGTATCCCAGTTATTGTCTTAAATCAATATTCGCTCGAACTACTACCAGCCCTACCTAATCTTTATACGATCTCTATGCCTTCTGAGGAATTTCGTTGATCATAAAAGTTAGCAAATGTTCAACCTACTCCCAAAGAAGCGACAAAATCGGTCCTACTAACTACTTGCCAATTGCTATTACCTCCACTTTCTGTAAAGTTATTATAAAGTTATAACAAAGCTTATTAATGGAAAAGGCCATTAAGCAACAAGTATCCTCTTTCGTGGAATCTGTCAAACTCCTTAGTGACTCCCAATACGGTTTTAGAGTCGTTCAACATGTCATTTTCTTCCATATGTGGCTCAAGTTTGGTACAATACGTTAGAAGAATCCAGTGAAGCAGTTGCGATCGCCCTATACATGTCAAAGGCATTTGACCACGTTTGGTGTGTGTTTACTTGTCAAACTCACTTCGTTTAAGTTAACTGGTACGCTTATCAACGGGGTTTCTAGATTCCTTAATGAAAGACGTGCACATGTCGTAGTTGATGGCTTCTTTTCAAAAGAAGTTGGCATTAACTCAGGAGTGTAACAGAGATCAATTATAGCTCCTGCACTTTTTCCACTATACATAAGTTATCTTATTTCTTCGACGGATAATCCGATCCATTGCTTTGCTGACGACAGCAATCTTCATCGTAGTTCCTCTAAGTCTACTTATAATAGTTATCCGCACTATATCTCAAATCACGACATTAAACCTAAAATGGCCATTTTAGTCAATAAAGACATTCAAAGTATCCTTGAGTGGGGAAGTAATAATCTAGTTCAATTTAATACTAACTAAACTCTGTGTTGCCTAGTGTTCGCCAAAAAGGGTCGATCATTTCTTATTGTAAGTATGAATGGATCAGATCTTACGTTTTCGAAGTTTACTATTATCTTGGGGATGACAGTAACTTCGAATCTTTCGTGGATTGACCATATTCTGTCAGCCACTAAAGCAGCCGCTTGTAAAAGATACAGATCTAAGCACTGCTTTTCTTTCCGACAAATGGCCCAAATTCGACCTCTCTCGATATCGTTGATCATATTCAAAGAAGAGCGGTTAAGCTTATAATTGGCCTTTAAAGATAGAAGAACAATTCTTTCTTTATACTGTGGGTATTACAATGACCATTGTGCTGCTGAATAACGTTCTTTGATACCATATTAAGCTACCCTTGCTCGGAATACTCGGTTTGCTCATACACATCATGAACAAGCAGTACAAATCTCTATTTGTCGTACAATTCATATCCTCCTACACACCTTCTTCTTAGTTCTTGTTTCCTTCACTTATGAAATGAAAAAAATTAAGGCATCTCTTTGCAATTCAATATCCCCTTATCCATCAATCATCCGTAGTGTTCTTGAGTGCCCTAGTATATTAGGCTTAACCTATTCAGTACCGAAATCATTAACAAAGAAAAATTCGATATAACTGGGACTTGTGCTGGGTAAATAATAATACCTTAAGTCTTAAATACTTCAACTCAGTTTTGCAAAAATGATACTTATCACGTGCTAACGTTAAACCTTTGCTAACACGCTGGAGCGCATACAAATCCTTTCGAAAATCTACACCACAACAAAATGATCCATCATTCCTTTAACAAGTAAAATAGGATTTACTCATGTAATTTTTAGAATGCTTGACGATACTAGCTTCAAGGTTCCGCTTTTTTAACGGTTGGCGTTGCTTAATCGGTGCCGGTTATCATCTTTGGAGTTTAATTTAATTCTGTAAGGTTGCTTAATTTTTCTCGTTAGATATTAAATCTGACTTTGATTGCAAAGTTTCGCTCGATAGCTCAACTAACGTATGTTTAGGTTTAATAAATGCTCAATTACATTCAGTTGAATTGACAGCACAAAAGTGATTGGATTTCTAGAATCATTCAGTAAGGTACACCTGTCATTACTTCGAATTTTAAAATACAATTTTGGTATTTATAGCGTTAAAAACTGACAAAGGGCATATCAAACGTTTTTTTTTTACTTTCGATACCTCAATTGGATAATTTGAAAAACTATATTTTTTGCGAGAGGGCCTTTCCATCAACTTGATTCAATCATATGGGATTGCTAACAGCAACCTTTGCAACTAGATTGAGTAAGGAACCGGTTTAGGGAGAAAAGTCCTACGAAAGCCCAGGCACTTTCTACGTAGGCAAAAAGGCATTGCTTAAACAAAGGACCCAGTTTGGGGGACAAGATTCTAAGGAAGCCCTTACAGCTTACACAAGCAGGCAAACTTTGGAGACGAAGTGCTCTGATCGCCCTGGCAATTCCTGTGACCGACTTGGGCAAGCATCTTTGGGGGAGAAGCCTTAACGAGAACATAATGTGGCGATAATTTTTTTATCAATAGAATCAGTAACCAAGTTCAGTGTGGGGGAGAAACCCTAGAGAGGCTACATGTACCGATCAAGGTCGTATAGGCAAATATCAGATGAATTCCCACAAAGCAGGGCGTTGGCAAACATCAATGTGGCCGCTCCAGGTTCCTAAATTGTCTCAAAAATATTTACCTTGTCCAGGCTCAATTTCCAAAAACCCAGGGCTCATTGCTCAAGAAGATCTCCTACGGTCCACGATATCTTTACATGCCCAAGTAACACTAATACAATTCTTACTACTTTTTTTATTTAGATTCCTTGTCTACTTATGTTTTTGTTTCATCTTAGATATATTTTTATAAAAGTTGTAACTGATTTTGTTTTTATATGAATACCCTTGTTGTGATCATATGTTTATATCTTGGATGGTTATCTATCAAGGCTAAGCAACAATTAATTTATTTCTCATTATATTGGTCAAACTCATATTTAGGTGTAGTAGTTTTTATATATATTATATATATATATATATATATATATATATATATATATATATATAATTTTGCTAATTTTAGAATCTTAGGATCATTCATGTAAAAGCCACAAATTTATTACTCATCTTGTAACAAACCATTTTGAGTTGTGTTAAAATATACCATAATTTAGGCAACTTTGTTCATTTTTGTGTCATTTAAATTGCATACCTTATTACTCTGGCGATCTTTTAGGTGTGATTGGAACTCTCATAAATGGTTCAGAATTATCTGAAGTACTCGAAATGTGTCACATATTATAACTAGAAAAGTAGTTTCGAGGACAACAAGAGGTCATATTATAGTGGATGCAGCTCTCACTACCCCACTTATTTCAGATACTTTTCTTTGTAATGAAGACAACAAAAAAAAAGAACTGCAATCTTCTTCAAAAACAAGTGAACTGTGGGTGTAACGTCAGAGAATGATCGTTGTTATGCGAACTTTGGTATCAGATGATAGGACTGGGACGTGGGAAATGCACTTGTATGCTATGCTGGAGTGTCTTCCACAATAACAGCAACTGGACCTGTAAATTATCTTAAATCACTCTACCTGTTCGTATACAGAATGTTTGATCTGCCATCTGAAAATTCCAAGGTGCACAAAATGTTTATGGAAGGAAAATATCTAAACGTATACTTTTCCAGACACTATGTTCATCGCAGCGGCGTTCACAGCATTTTTAAAATTTTTAGCAAACTCTACAGGTAAAATACTACAGGTATATTCTGATTTGGGTTTATGTTTAGAAGAAAATTTCATAAGTGTACCACAAAATAAACAATGAGTAGCACTGGTTAGTAAACCTTCACTTAAGCGTCTTGTCCGATGTCTAGTTTTGGTTTCCAAATCACATAAAAATCAGTATCGCAGTTTCCACCGGAGCGAGTTTCGCTGCCATCTTTCGGATGACAGGTAGGGATTTCTTCATGTTGAGTTCTCCGAGAAGGGCTACTATAGAGTCGAACGCTAAAGAGAGTTTAGTAGGTGGGGTAACGACAGCGGTGGCAGCCGCTGCTGGTACTTCTGGCTGCTTGACTTCGCCTGCCATCTCTCGGGCGTAAGTGACGCCAGTGCGGGTTAAAGAGAGCACCTCAGTCAGCGGTGTCCGCTTTTGTCGCTGGTTCTTCTGTCTTCTTCCGATAGGGAAGTCGAGGAAACTTCAGGCAACTCTTCTAGCTAACGAAGTGGTCCCCTCCACATGTAAATCACTTTTCCCGCTCTGTTCGGGATTTAGTGCATTCACTGGTGTGGTGATCTCCGCCCTGGCCCGATTCCAGATTTCCGTCGCAAGTTTTCTATGGTGACATGCAGCCGGGCGACGCACTTCAGCTCTCGGGTCTTCTTGTAGTCCTCTTCGCTCGGTTGGCGTACGAGCACAAATGGGGTCGTTCGACATCGCTACTTTATCCTAAAGCAAGGATACACATTAGTTCCATGAAGTGCCAGCTCTGAACTGACGTTAGCCTAGGAAATCTCTACGTGCTGGCCATGTATCATCACCTTAGCTATACGCTCGCTGCTTACCTGATAAATGTGGCACGGAGTACCACATCTATTCATACACCTTATGAGCCTGTCTCGGTCCTGGAGTGAGGCAGTCTGCATTAGGATTTCCTCGCTAATTGCCTTGGCTCTCTTGAATGTCATCCGTTGTCTGTCCAGTTAGCGGGAGAAAGCGACCCAGTTCTTTCCGAAGATGGGTTACGGGAGGCACTTACTGTCTGGCGACTTCTGCGATTTGCGGCATCTCTTTCATTGCTACTGGTCTGTCAGTGTAATCCTCTAATAACTAGGAGGTGTTATGAGTCTGGAGTAGCGTTGGTATGCGAAAGGTTGGTGCCTTATTCGGCCACTTCTTCCGCTTTACGACGTTATCGGGGCTGACTGAACCGGGGTGGGCATCTTCTTCGCGTCTTCCCTGAGCGGTGTCGGTGGGAGCTGCGGCGGCGAACATCTACGAACCGCTATCTGGGTCTCATGTAGCGAGGTGATGTCTTCTGGCGGTGCTCCGTTTGTCTTCTAGGGCCTCCTCCTCTTCTCTGTGGTTGTGGCTGATGGAGAGTCGCTGTTCGTTCAGTGAAACGGCAGGTCGCGTAGCAACGGTATCGTTTCCTGCAGGGTTGAAATCGATAGCGGACCCGGGTATTCCTCCATCCATCAGTGATAAGCGTACAACCACTCCTCCGTGTTGAACGGCTCGCTCATCGTAAAATCGACGTTGAAGCCTGTTTTGAAAATTGACTAGTAGTCTATCACACTTTTGAGATACTGTTATGGAAAAGAACAAACGGGACCTAAAGTAAAAATTATAATTAATTTTATTAAACACATAAGTAAAAAGTTTACCTCGAGTAGGATTTGAACCTACGACCTGTACTTTGCTAGAGTATCGCGCTAACCAACTGCGCCATCAAGGTTCAAGCCCCAATCGATGTAAATTTTATCTTTATGTATGTAGAACTGATGTAAATTCTAAATATAATGAGATTACAGTCAAATTACTTATATTAATGGAATGAGAGCCTGAAATATCGCAAGGATTCACACATACCAAAGCAACTTGACCAACTTTGTTATGAACGAATAAGTTCAAATAATAAAATTAATAATAATTTTTAATGAGACCTAAAGTAGTTTCTACAAATTATCATGATATATCAGGAATTGGCTGTTACGATCAAATGACTGCAACTTACTCAACAAAGAGAAAGAACGTATGCTGGTGAATAATGGGTTTCTTCCATTTACTTGATGTTTCGGAATTCTATTTGACTCGGAAATTCTGCAAGGGCAACTCTCGAACGTACTGGTTTCTTCATTTTAGGGATAAATTAATAAGAAACTTAATTTAATTACCTAGCGGTATTGAAGAAAAAGATCTGATACGACTCCAAAAGCACAACAATCGACGTGCAGATCATGCTTCTTATGGAACAGTACACATAATGCCTGGAACAAATTAAGAAGGCAGATTATGCACAAGCAAGAAAATACGTAATGGTACTAGCTACCGATGTAATGGTTTGTTGAGAAGACACTACCCCTATGCTCTGACTGTTTTCTTGAGTGACATGAAATAATGGAACCAAAACAGTGTTATAATGTTTTTAACTAATAACTAATGTGTTTTTAAAAATCAATCAATATTCTTAATTGTTTAGTTTTATTTTAAAACAAAAACGCCGAACTGCGGTGTACAAGACATGATATTGCTTTTCGTAAAAATATGGCCCAACGCTGCATAGTGTTAAACGCATGTCACCGTTGTACCAGATTTGCGATGGGTAAACACTTGTTATTGACTGAACCTCCATCGGTATTTAAATAAGGGCATTTAAAAACTACCAAAATCAAACGCTGAAGTAGCATCTACAATATATTATCATACAACTCTATCAAAAAAGTGTACACAAAATGTATCTGTTTAATATACCCGCTATTGTTAAAAATACAGTTTGCTTTGGAAATGGAATTCAAACATAAACGTACGTAAAATGCCATGCACTTAGCTTATGTATTTCCAAATTCTAAGTTGTGCAAGAAATTATTTTTTTATGTACGAAGTAGTACATTTTTTATATTAATTGTTTCGTTCCTATATATAAAGTATTTACATTATAAAAATATGAATAATTAGTTTTATTATAAATAAATCCAGTTCAGACATTGCCAACAGAGTACAGGTTGATGTAAAATTTTCAAGATCCTGCTACTAGAAGTGGCCGTCGTCTTATTCTGTATGAAACGTTATTACACGTACGGAGATATATTGAGTACTATGAGGTATAGTAGTATCTAATTGCCCAATCAATTTTTATTTAGTAAATGATTAGTTTAAATGTAGTTTAAATTAAAGTTAATAGTGAAAGTAAAGTGCTACTAAATAACCGCCCATTTTAGGTTCCTGACCGTATCAATATACACTGGCCGCCATAAATAAATGAACACCCAGTAAACGTTGATGTATTTTAATGAAATTTTCAGAAAAGGTGTATTTTATTCCTATTAACCCTCGCAGGACCAAGGGGGGGGTTAAAAAGTATCCACAACATTGTGTTGTACCCGAATTTGTAATACATTGTGCTCCTAAAAATCTCAAATAATTAGTAGTTGTCGGTATACTATTAGTCTTTGAGACGCCATAATTAGCATTTATATAATTTAATTAATTTCATCTTTCTCATACAAAAACTTTACGGTGGATAATAAATAACCCCCCTCGGTCCAATATGTGTCTAAATATTATTGAAGCTGCCCGGTAGTTTACAGCTGACAACGTCGCAAATAGGTATGAAGTGGAAACTATGTATTATTATTTTAGTTAGTAATTGAACTGCCTTCATCACGTTAGGTTGTGGTGTCGCTATTTGTTAGCGAGATTTGAAAAATATTTGTTTGTCGCGCAAGTGAAGAAAACTGAAAATGTATAAACACAAATACTTGAGTCAGAGAGAATTAGACGAAGAGTTAGAAAACCTTTCTGATTTCGATGCTCTGTCAGACATTAGTTTCGGTAACAGTGACTCAGACGTTAGTGAAACCGAAGACCATATTGAAGTGTTCAACGATGAAGAAGATATTGAACATTCAACCAAAGATAGTTCCAGTTCTGATATGACAAGTGAAGACTGTGACACGCCACATGTATATACATCGAAGTCAGGAAGAATTTACTTAGCTCACCCACCACGCTCTATACGGCGAGCAGTACCAAACATTTATCGTGAGCGATCAGGACTTAGAAATGATGGCAAAGTAGAAAATATATTGCAGTCGTTCCAAAAATTTTTTACTCCGGAACTATTGCAAACTCTTGTTCGGCATACCAACGACGAAGCTGAGCGTACAAACGTGCCAAAAACAGACGATCCTGAGATGTTGGCTTTGCTTGGTATTTTCATTTTGATGGGAGCTAATGATGACACCAAATTGGATTACCACGATATGTGGTCTAAAAAATTCGGCAGATCATCGTATATCACCACAATGGTCGAAACAGATTCCGAGTACTGACAAAAATTTTAAGATTTGATGATAAGACCACCAGAGTTGAGAGGAAAGAGACAGACAAGTTTGCACCTTTACGTGAAATTTTTGATTTGCTGAATGATACATTTTTGAGATATTTTACACCAGGTATGAATGTGGTGATAGATGAAATGTTATCTTTATTTCGAGGCAGATGCCCCTTCAAGGTTTTTATGAAAGAAAAGCCTGGTAAATATGGTGTTCTTATACGAATACTTGCAGATTGTTCAGTTCGTTATGTTTTGCGCATGGAGGTTTATGCAGGAAAAACTGAAGGGAGCACACCAGCATCTAGAGGTCCACAAGGAATAGTAAAAAGATTGCTATCTCCGATTAGAAATTCTGGACGTAACGTAACGACGGATAGGTATTACACTTCTGTGGAGCTTGCAGAAGATCTCTACAAAAACTTTGGTCTGACTTTAGTTGGGACTCTACAACAGAATCGCAAACATATACCAGAAGTTCTTAAAATAAACGGAAGGAAGCCAGCTGTATTCAAATATGTTCGCATTTTCAGATCCGAAGTCTGGAAACCCACCAATCAGTCTTCTTTCTTATGTAACACGTCAGAATCCTACAAAGATACTTCTGTTCCTGTTAACACAGCATTATGATGATGTTGTAAGGGACGGAGGCAAAAATAAATCAGATATCAATCTTTTTTATAACGAAACCAAAGGAGGTGTTGATACGGTGGACCAGATGGCGAGAAAATATACGTCGAAACGATCGACGCGAAGATGGCCACTCTCAGTTTTTTTCACTCTGTTGGATATTGCAACAATCAACGCATACTCCCTATTTATTCTCAATTGCTCAAAATGGAATGAAAATAAGAGCAACCGTCGTCGTTTGTTTCTGCAAGAATTGGGACTTGCCTTAACGCTACCTCTTATTGAAAAAAGGGCTGCAAATTTAAATGGACTTCAAAGTTTTGTTCTGCATGCCATGGAAAATGTACTAGAACGTAAACTTATTCCAGATCTAGCTCCAAGATCATCCGAACATGGAAAAGGACGATGCCATTCTTGTTGCAAGTTAGCAAAATCGAAAAAAGAAAAAACCAACAAGATAGCAAAAACAACCATAGTTTGTTCAAAATGCCAGAAGTATGTATGCGGTAAGCACATCAATAAATCCAATGTCTGTGTAGTCTGCGATGAAAATTGCAGTGAATCCGGAGATTCCGACTGAATGACTTTGAGTAACTATTGTTTTAATTTATTAAGTTATGTTTAGGATTTTTTTATTTGTAACAGTGTTCTGTTTAAATTAAAACGTACCTTTTCGGTTAAAATATATGTGGATATTTATTGACCCCCCTTGGTCCTCGCTGTTTCCAAAAAAAGGTTGGTCCTGCGAGGGTTAAGAAACGATACAAATTTTAGCAAAATACAATAAAGGATTAACCAAGTAATCATCGACAATGAAACAAAAACTCTTTCTTTTCATTTGACATTAGTTACTATAGTTTCAATGTTAAGCATATTTGTAAGCTTAATAAGTAAACACATTAAATTTGAGATAATGGCCATCTGTACGACATCGTGCAAATCTCCATCAGTTAACCGACTTTGAACATGGCAGAATAATCGGTCTACGGGAAGCCGGATTATAAACTAGTGATGTTGCCACTTGAGTGGGGCGCAGTGTCGCTACAATTTCCTTATGTTGGCGAAAATGTTCAGAAAATAATGAGGAACGACGTTTGCGTCCTTGACGCCCTAGACGCACCGTTTATCGTGCTCTTCGGGATCGTTTTTCATCAAGGGAAATAGGTGATAGATGGAGAGGATTAACTGATAATCAATTCTCTTACGATCGACGTTTCGAAGAATTCGATCTTTTGGGCTCAGATCCTAACGACCATTGCTTTATTTACTTCTAACTCCACGCCATCGTAATGTACGGCGGCAATGGTGTAACGAGAGAATATGAAATGGAATCAAGTTATCTTTAGTGACGATTCTCGTTTTTGTTTATGGGCTCATGATGGTCGCAGATTGGTTATAAGACGTCCTGGAGAAAGACCCAATTTTCAGTTTGCTTTACGACATACTGCTCTCACTAAAGGTGGGATGGTGTGGGGGGATATCTGCCATGGAAGCAGATCTCCTCGTAGTTATTGATGGAACATTAAATGGAAATCGGTACATTAACAACGTTTTTGAAATAGCATTACTACCATATCTGCAAGAAATACAAAATCCATTTTTTCAGCAAATTAATGCACGCTGTATACAGCAAGGGTTGATATGGAGTTTCTAAATACTGCTAATGTTGATCTCCTTCCTTCGCCCGACGTTTCGCAATAGAACATTTTTGGGATAAGGTAGGACGGAGAATAAATGATCCACAGCCATTCCCAAACAATGTAAATGCATTTCAACAACGGATTTTAGAAGCGTGGGATATTATACCCCAGGTTAGATTCACTCATTTCAACCATTTTCAATCGGCTAGCTGAATGAGTGTGAAACAGATCAGGGTCGACGCATAATCAGTGTTAACACTGTTTGTGTCTTGCTAAAATTTTCCTTGTTTATTAATAGCATTAAAGTACACGGTTCATGAAAATGTTACTAAAATACATCGGAGTTTACTATGGGTTCATTTATTTATGGCGGCCAGTATAGTATAACTAAAGATATATTTATTGAAAACAATATTATTCATTAACCATCATTGTTGAAAAACTCGGGTTTGTGAAGAGATAAGCTGTTACCCTTGTATAGATCTTTAACCGGTTTAAAATAACATTAGTTTTATGTTCAACCGCCATCTTCAGCACTGCTGACATACCGAACTGTCTCGTTTCTTTTTGGAGACGCTCGGGATAATCGGTGTTCATCCCGTGAAGGAAATAGGTCGATCTCCATATTGTCTTCAAGAGCAGAAAAATCTCTGAGTTTGTGTGTGTGCGTGTGTGCGTGTGTGCGCGTGTGCGTGTGTGCGTGTGTGCAAGTGTGCGTGTGTGCGTGTGTGCGTGTGTGCGTGTGTGCGTGTGTGCGTGTGTGCGTGTGTGCGTGTGCGCGTGTGTGCGTGTGTGCGTGTGTGCGTGTGTCGTGTGTCGCGTGTGCGCGTGTGCGCGTGTGCGCGTGTGCGCGTGTGCGTGTGTGCGTGTGTGCGTGTGTGCGTGTGTGCGTGTGTGCGTGTGTGCGTGTGTGCGTGTGTGCGTGTGTGCGTGTGTGCGTGTGTGCGTGTGTGCGTGCGTGTGTGCGTGTGTGCGCGTGTGCGTGTGTGCGTGTGTGCGTGTGTGTGCGTGTGTGGGTGTGTGCGTGCGTGTGTGTGTGCGTGTGTGTGCGTGTGTGTATGTGGGTGGGTGGGTGTGTGTGTGTGTGTGTGTGTGTGTGTGTGTGTGTGTTCATGTGTGTTCATGTGTGTGCGGGTGCATGCGTGCGTGCGTATGAACGAGCGTGTGTGCGTATGAACGAGCGTGCGTGCGTTTGAGAATGTGAGTAGTTTCACTTTCATAGATTCTGCTTCTTCATTAGCCTTTTCCATTACAGTGTGATTCGTCATTATTTTTATTTAATCCTGCTCATCTGTTCACATCAAAACCAAATACCACTTAAAATCCCAAAAAATGTCCGAAATGAGAATCTCTCAATGTGTTAAGCTAAATCGGTTCTTTTTCTACTTTTTGCATTTATAACGTTAACGCCTTGTATGAAAGAAAATTATGAATGTCTGAGCTATACGTCAAAACTAAATACACCTATAATTATGTAAAACCTTTTATTGATATCTATCTACCTTTGAAGATGCGATGGATTTAATTTGGTTTTATAGGAAAAAAAATCATGTTGTTGGCATTTAAATTTACGAATAAAAATGTTTGTAAACCATATAAAAAGCGTATAATCTTTTGTTCTCACTAATAAAGCATACTTTAACGAAAGGGAAAAGTTAATAAACATTTTCAAACAAAGCTTGTTGCAATACAAATTTTATTTAACACACCAATCCTTTAAAACCTATTATGTTAAGAATTATATTATACTATAGCCATAATAATAAAATTAAATTATTATATACTGATTAACACATAAGCTTTCACCCGAATTGATTACAATATCCCAAACCTTTTGGAATTGTAATATAATTATAAATGCAAAAGAGCATTCTGAATTTAAATATAACTGAATCCAGCTTCATTTAACTTAATTATGTTTAAGTAGCAGACAAATAAACGTTTATAGAAACCACAAATAGGATAATTTAGTATTATGTAGTAAACCTGTTCGTGTATCACAGTTGTTACTTGAGATTAGCTTTTAATTAATTGCTTGAGTTAAAACGAGTTGACTGTGAAACACTAAAAATGCAAGTCAAAGTCTCTTGTTAATTTCATATGGAACGCTGTGGAAATTGTGGAAACTTTCAAGTTCCAAATGCCAATAAGTAAAATTTCTTGAAACATTAAAGCTAATACCCGCGGGCATTTTGTACATTTACTTATGTAAAGTGGTAGTTTTCTAATTACTAACGAATTTAATTTGTAAAAGATCTCTGATGTGGTATTAACAAAAATATAATTAATCGTTTTAAATACGCGGTCAGTACTTCCTTGATGTAATACCCACTTGACGTACTACTTTAAACCTTTTAAGTTAAATTTAATGTAAATTTAACTTAAACTAAACTTATAACTAAATAATATATTCGCTTTCAAACTTGTGACTTTGCGTTGCCGTTAACGTTTACCAAGTATGAGGTTTTTTCAGGGAGTTTCCCTCATGCACATGTAGCGGCATGGTCACTGCATATACGCACAACATGTGCGGCATTTAGGCGAATGCTCGTGTAGTGTCGTCCCCTTCAAAACCATAACTCCGTTCCTTCTGACCTTATCCTGACCCATCCTTAATCCCACCATGTACACGTACGTGTTTGAAGGAGCTTGGAAAACTCGAGCCCGTAAACTCCCTTAGGGATGGATTGAAAACCGTTAATTACAAGACTGGGAAAGAATCATCAATGAAACTCAGCTTATTAATAAATATTCAATTTGAAAGTGCACAGTTTTATTATGAATGAAAGCAGCCTTTCACCTAATAGCAAAAATACATTCACACAATTAAATCATATATATATATATATATATATATATATATATATATATATATATATATATATATATATATATATATATATATATATATATATATATATATATACCACAGCAATCAATTACACGAAAGTTTGAATGACTGCGCTGGTAACTGCGGTCTCCCTTTTTCATAGCTCACATATTAATTTATAGATCGTTCTACGTCTAAAATCAATAAAAACTAGTTAATCTTAACAGCTAAAGGCGTGGGTAACTATTTATACTTGCGATATTTGGCATAAAGGAGAGATGGAGGCTTTGTCAATGGCACACACACGTGTTCGTGTAAACTCCGGTATCGTTAATAACATTAATTAAACTGAACTTTGTCGTGCCACGTTTGTGCAAGAGATAAGTCCTGTACTTTGACAAAAGCGTTAGTAAACAGTCAACAATGCTAGATTGTACTAGCAATGATGGGAACGCCGTATCGTATAGTTCCGATGCGGTTCTTTAAATAGATTTCAGCTTAATAAGCATGCTTGCGAGATGGTGCTGGAAATTAAATGACTAGTGCATTACTACCATCAAGAAACAATTCTGTGCGATTTCATTGTTTTGTGATAGTTAAATAGTAACTTGATCCAAGGCAATCACCGATTTTCTAGAGGTTGTTGAATTGTTTGTTGAGAGATTCAGTCTACATTGAAACACCTACTTACGCTTGTATTTAATCCGTTAATCCTTTCATTGATCACTTAATCACCAACATTTAACAGGTTACGAGGCTTAACGCCAAGACGGTGGAGATTATTTATCAATACGAGTTTGTTTACACGACCAGTATATTGTTGGAAAAAGGTTAGATCAAAGCCAACAAAAAAGGAAAGGGACAAATTCGTTTTTTAAATTTTTTACTAAAACGGAACCGATTATCTACTTAAGTTCACAACGGTTTACAATTGTTACCTGCAACGAAAAAGATAGAGCGTCTCATACCGGTAGCTGAATCGAACCTCCATCTCCAACTTGCTTTTTTCTCTCGATCCACCACCGTTTTTTAAAAGCTATTGTAAAAAAATTTTACGTGGGAATATTCGACCTCTGTTCGTATTTTCCATTAAAATAAGTACTGATTTTTAAAACATTCGCTCGACTGTAACATACCCTATGTCTCGAATTTAAGCGTAACGTACCTATCTCTTCATTTTACCATATGTTCAAGTGTAATTAATTACAAACAGAGTTTATTCGAATAAAGCAGTTTCAAGTAACGTGATAGAACACGTGTTCTCTCACGTTATAAATCTTAGTTACACAAAATACACTAATAAAAAATATTTCGGAAAACATTGTAAAATTAGGACTTATTGATAATATACTGAAACCCAATTATCTTTTCTTTCGCCGTAACAATTGCGATTTACGGTTGCTATTACAACAATTAAAGGTTTCTAACCCGCTTCTTACACATAGAAACGAACATAATGTATTTATGGAAAGTTCAGCTTTAAACGTTTTTATCGTTTCATTGCCGCACGAACCAGTAACTGTAACCTCATTTGATCAAAATGAGAAAAGCTGTAAATAATTGTATAAAAGGATATCAAATTTTTATTGAAACTATCATGTTTACAATTCGCAAGTGTGACATTTTGTAATCGTTTCGGGGTTCTTAACACTTACGGAACTAATTATTACAAAAATCACAAAAACGTGTACTTTTTCTTTTTCCTTGGGTTTAATTGTTTGGGATGTACATAGATACCCGGAACCAATTATAGGTTTATGTCGTTTAACACCTTGAGTTTGATCCGTAGTATCTGGCGCAACCATTTTCTGTGGAATAACGTAATATAGGTACTACCACGGAATTAAGTGAGGGCATAATGCGCACGTAGATTTTGATTTAGCTAAGCCATATTATTATATCATACGCGTTTATTTCATGTATTACAGAACTTGATGGATTATTTATTTCTTTGCCTAATTATAATGTCCCACATATAATTTCAGGGAATGCACTTGACCACACCACGTAGAGAAACTTTGGTAGATTTCACTGCTCCGGGTTTGTTGACAAATCCACACCGAATTGTTTTTTTTTCCGCGAAATATATTTCCAACTAAATAATTATGATCGACATTGTTTACCATACCTTCATCATCCGTATGCAACCGAATTTGTAGGTTCTGGTCGGAGAAAAAGCATCTTCCATATCTAATGTTTTACCATTCACCAATTATGATAAACCAAATAATACTTTTAGGGTGTACATGAGCAATTTACCTGCATTTATTACGCGTTTTTCCCTCTGATGGCGGCATTCATTCATCATCATATCCGTTATCAGTATAAATATCACATTCTAAATTACTACATTCTAATCAGCTGCAACGTGATTCTAATTGTCAAATTGCTCTCTACATCACACACACACACACACACACACACACACACACACACACACACACACACACACATACACACATATACACACACACGCACACACGACACACACACGCACACGCACACACACACACAGACATATGCACATAGACACGCAGACATGTACACATGCACAGATTCACATATGCACATACGTACATAACCACGTACGTCCATATGCACATACGCACATTCGCACATACGTACATACGCACACACACACAAGCACAAATGCACACACGCACACAGACCTACAGACGCACACACTTGCTATAAATGATAGCTGAGCTATTGAATCTTTACAAGTTAGTATCTGGCAATATGATTTTACAACTTTACAATGATAGAATTTATTTATGCTTATCAGTAAGAGTGTAGCCTAATGCAAGTAAAGTAGTTAAATCATTTAATTTTTTCACAAATTAGCTATCGTGTACTGATTGTAACTTGTCCAACCTGAGACAGTGTATACTAAATGAAGTTATTCCTCTCGCGTAAATGTTATGACTTATTCTGCAATACAACTTTAAATCGCATAGACATAAATTTTAATACTAAAGCACCGCGCTAAAGAATGAGATAATTTGTATTTAACAAACAAGCTAGACCCAATATTACAATCTTATTTTAAAATCAAAGGAATCAAAGGAATAGGTTACCAATTCAATAAATAATGGCTGTGTTGCGCTCCTTGACTTTCAAACTTTGAAAGACAGTTTTAAATTATAATTTCGTCTTAACAGTAGACAAAAGGCGTTCTTAATATCTGAAACGCAATGATCTTCATGATGACGGATTAGTTTGGGTGTGCAGCTCGCGCATTATTAGTTGCCGTCGTACAAGATACTGCTTTGTATATTTTAATCAACCAAATGTGATATTACCTGTTCAGTACCCGCTTTAGGTAGTGCACAATTCTATTCAAATGTAAAAGCACTTAAAATTGTAGTACTTTTCCATAAAACGAAATTGTCTCTTGTAAAATTTAGTAAAATTTTCAATTGTGTAATGAAGAAACATTTATTCAGTCTTTAAGAGCCTAGGGCATTCCTTATGATTTAACAATTAATTTTTCGCTACCTGAGTTTAATGAGATTGAACGACGGCCTTATAATTTATAAGCACATTAACGTATTCTATTATACATTTAACAAAAGTATTCATCCTTTAGTTGTGTATATAGAAGTTCCGTTGTGCAATATGAATTCAACTTTTCTGTCTGCAAACTCATTTAACTTATTACTCAACGTAGGACTACAGGAATAGAAAGTATCTCTTACAATTCGGCTTGATACGTTTTCTCCAAACTGTTCGGCTTAAAGGCGGTTAGGCATCTTGACAAAGTTAGCAGCTTCCCTCGTTACAAACATGGGCTCTTACCAGTGATAATGATTACGAATGATTAAATGCAGGATATATTTGACTCAACTCAATCGGATTTATACAATCAAGGTTCTAATACGGGCGGTCGGTTGAAAACGGTCACTATTAACTTTAATCTAGATTATACTTTGAGAAAACGTCTACTAAATAAAGGTTTATTATGCAATTAAAATACTACTACACCTTTTAATATACACCAGATTGTAATAAGTTTTACTCAATGTATAAAAGCAATACGATGAAGATATTCACTTTTCTTTTATAACCTTGGTATCTACTTTGCAGTGGGATATTGAAACCCAAAACGTATACTCAGGCGCATGGTCTGAACTTGTTTTAATTGAGATAAATTTATTATGGGCACTTGGTAATATAATATCGTTAGGGAAGTTCCTTATCTGGTCAAGGAGAGAAATAAATAATTGTTTAAATAATTGATAATTACGGATCGTTCAGTCAACTTAGATTTCGTAAAGACTGCTCTTGAGCAACTACTGCAATGGGAGTGTTAACTTTTAAATTCCATTAGGCTAACGATTTGCGTTTTGAACAATAGCTGGTCAATTTGAATACATAAACTTCATGTGCACTATTTTGCTAACATTATGCATCAGCACGTTATAGAAGTTACTAAACAGTTTAATTGGTTCATTCAATATTGAACATTATTGACGTATGTATGTTTGTTTCAATTGACGCCACAAAATACTATAACAGTTATCAAAAGTACATACATGCCCAATCGCAGAACGTTAGAGGAAGATCTGAATGTTATCTGTTGGGAATATCTGTGGGATTATTTATAAAATTCAATTCACGAAAACAAATTTTTGCAATTAAATATTTCTTTTGCACGATGCAACTTGTAATCTTATTAAATCAATTTATACGGCAGTTGTGCGTCTTAATAACTTTTAATTATATTCGTTGGAACCAATTTCTATGACGTGACTTCAACATAAAATAAATTACCGTTTACTAATGGCTAGCACATTTTAATTTCTCAATATTAAGATCGTTATTTCATTTTTAATAAAGTTGAGTACTTAAGTTTACTAAGTTTTTGTGCCAATGGGAATAAACTCATTTTAACCTTTCTGTGGTCGTGTGTGTGTGTGTGTGTGTGTGTGTGTGTGTGTGTGTGTGTGCGTGCGCGTGAGTATGTAAGCGTGGGTGTGAGCGTGCGTGTGTATGTCCATGACCGCGCGCGCAGGTTGGCGGGCGCGCTGGATTGCGTTCGTGCATGCGTGGTGTGCGTGTGTGTGTGTGTGTGTGTGTGTGTGTGTGTGTGTGTGTGTGTCGTGTGTGTGTGTGTGTGTGTGGATTTATTGTAATATGCACGATAATGACAATACGTACGTATTTAAAACGTACTTAAACTAGTGTTTATTTCTCCTGGAGTTGATTATATTTTGGGACAAATTCATCAACGGTGAGAGGGGTTTATTAGGAGCTGGTTTTGATTTTTATAAGAGATTTCAAAATAGATTTCTATTTCAAAGAAATAAAATACCAATATATAGACCTTAATGACATAGATTAATTATGTTCCGTGCAATTCTTTGATGCTACGCGTAATTTAGCGCAAAAAATTCCTAAGGTAGGATTTGAGTGTCAATATCTGAATAATGAATAATTTTATAAACAAATTTGTAGACATATCTTTAAAAGAATTTAATTTTACAAAACTCTGCTTTACAAAGTAATATAAAGCAAAATAAGTGTGAAAATGAAATCAAATTTTTATAGAAGCGGGCGGTTGTGGATTTTTTTAATTTATACATCTATATGTCTATTAACCTTTATCGGCACGGCACGGTGTTCGTGATAAAATATAGATTCATACTTTAAATTAAAGTATGAGTATGAGAGTTGGGCAAAGCGTTCAAATACCTTTTAGCAAAATTTTAATGAGAACTACGGAAGTAAAAAGCGTTGCAATAGATAATTTTCCATGAGATGATCGTGTGATAATCTAAATGAGTGTAAGGTAATCAAACACGTTATATTTAAAGTGACGAAGATTTTGTAGTTCCATTAAAATAAATACCAAATACAATACAATACGGGAAATACAATCAGGCCGCTTAAAAATAATAGCAAATAAGAAATAATTTCAGTAAATATATTAAATACGTCGGACAAGGAAATACAAATTAAAAACTTTAAATCCGAATGTATCAAATTATCACACTTTAATTTGTATCACGAGAATGTGGTATGGTTAACTAGAGTGGAAAAATTGTTATATTTAATAATACGAAAGGTCTGATATAGAAGAACCCGATAGCATTGAAAACTTGTGCGCATTCTTCTTATGCAAAACGATAAAGTCACGATTACAAATGCAGGACAATAGAAAATCTGGCTAGTAATTGTGTGTATTCTAAAATCATTCTAGACTATACAGAGTGTTCCAAAAAGCAGGGCAAGAAAAGTTGGTATTTTTAAAGAAACACCTTGTATAGCATAAGATGTTTGAATTCTACGTGCAATTATTAATCTTTATTTGTATAGATTTGATGCATGTAAAATGTACGGTTTTTGAAATAATTCGAACTTTACCAAAAAAAATCCATTTACTGGGATAGGTTACAGGATATTAGGTACCATATTGTGTTTTGTTAGGAAAACTTTTATATTTGGATCCAGGAAAACTAAGTTTAAGCCTATATTTTGAAGAAGAAATATAGAGATAAATGCTACAGGATGTTTAAAATATATGTTCAAACCTGTCAAACTCTAAATTCCAAAATATCACCTTTCTCAAATCTGTCTATTATTACGCTGAGTTAAAGAGAACAAGAAACCAGACGATTCCTCATAAGCATGTCCTATTACAAATATACCTATTTCTCACTGTTTTTGAGTTATTTTCATTTTTTTATATTATTCAATATCACAACAGTATTTCTTGCGATTATTCGCGGTAGCAGTGAAGTTTGAAAACAAAAGAGACAGAATGTTGCATTAAATATTAAACACTAACATAGATATAAACTAACTTCAACAGAAAATATATAATTACTTGTTATACAAACTGTATGTAAAATAAACCAGCGTTCTCAAGTCAGATAATTCAACAGTTACTAATGTGTTCTTCTTAAAATGTGTTCGAAAATGTGTCCCACCTGCTAAATGCATACATTTAGTCGTGTTATAATGTTTTATTTCACGTTTCTTAGTATCTTCAGTGTTATAGCTCCACAAGCGTCTCATATGCTATCTTCATTACTTCTTCTGCAGTGGGAGATATGACGTATATACGTTTTTGAATATATCCCCATCAGAATAAATCTAATGGGATAAGATCGCACGACCTTGGGGGCCACTGGATGAAACCTACACACCCAATCCATTTTTGAGGATAATTGTAGTCTAAAAATTCATGTGCCGTGCGATGGTAGTGCGAAGGTGCACCTTACTGTTGCATCTACATATTCTGTCGTTCATCATTACTAACCAGATGAAGAAGGTTAGTCAAAAATTCTTGGAGAAATCGAAGGTAGATACGACCAGCCAGGATCGTGTTAAAACTGCGGTCTAATAAGTGTTGTGGAGAATGCTACACTAAACACTTATGGACTAGTAGTTTTGGTTTTGCATTTAACGGTTCCAAAATGGATTGTCTAATGCGTAATAGTGTATAATATGGCAATTTCCAGCACAATGGCTTAAACGTAGCCTCGTCAGAAAACATAATAAAAGATAAAAAGTTTGGGTTAACGTCTGTATAATTTTATATATATATATATATATATATATATATATATATATATACATATATATATATATATATATATATATATATATATATATATATATATATATATATATATATATACTCTAGTCGTCCGACAGTTGATTGTGTGACGTTTCACACGATACTGCTATCTGACGACTACTAGCATGCTAGTTTTATTCAATACAAAGCAGAATCTCAAATTATTTTTCTTGGTTACTAGTTATTCTATTCATCACTTTGCGTTTTACACAATCTAGACTGCCAGTAGAATAGAATCTCTATCAAATTTTCAAAAGTGAGCCTAGTGGGTTGGCGTCGAGCAGGATAATTCACTTTGTATAACCTTTGAGCAAGAATTTTTTGGAGCTTCTCCGAACACATAAACCATTTCAACTAATTTCCATTTAGAGTAATCCACTGTTTTACTATTGAACACAAAACTTTCTGCCATTTAGGCTACCAAAATGCAACAATAGTTTGACAGGTCAATTATTTGTCATATTTTCATGGCTACTGCGAATAATCACAAGAAAAGCTATGGAAATATTGAGTAATACAGAAAAATCAAAATAACTCAAAAACAGCGAGAGATAGGTATAGAACATACTTATGAAGAATTGTGTGGTGTTTGATTCTATTTAACACAGCGTAAAAATATACCTGAAAAATTTAAGTTTCTCGTGTTTGAACATACATTTTGGACACCTTGTAGCATTTATTTCTAATATTTCTCCTTAATAACACAGACTTAAACTTGGCCTTCCTTTGGTCCAAATATGAAAGTTAGAGTTACATCCTTCAACTAGAAATTACGTTGAATAAAATAATTATCCTTTTGGTGTTAAGCCGTGCATTTCTTATTTGTCTTTATATAGATTTGTATATTTCAATAACAATTACAGTTATAGATCTCAATGAATGCTAATACCTTTAATCCAAAAATAAATTTACGCAAATACGATAAACGACAATATTACCTAGGAATTATATATATATATGTCCGACTTTTCTTTTAAGAATTATAACAGTTGCAATGTTTTGTATACTTAGACATTATTGGTTTTGGAAATATTTTGAAAATTCATAGTCAAAGTTTATTTTAATAAAGTGTTTGTGCGATTAACAAAAGTAAATTTAAAGTTAAATCCACTAAATTGCAAATTTTTAAAGAAATAAATTTTATGTTAGGTCATTTTATAACGGAAAACAGTATTTTTACTGCTCCAAGTAACACATCTGTATTTAAAAATTACTCAAAACCGTCGATCGCGAATGAAATGAAACGTTTTATTGCAATTATTGACTACTACAGAAAATTCCTAGAAAAATTTTTTGACATAGTAAACTCTTTACAATCATTTCAAAAAAATGTTTTGTTCAATAAAGCAGTAGTTAATTAATCGATCCACATGCAACAAGGGCAATTTGATTTCACGAAAATCACAATTATGCTACCACTGAGAAAGAACTTTTCGCCATTGTTTGGTTAGTTAAACACTGTTCATATTTGTCCGGCAGAAAATTTGGTGTTTGTAAAGATTATTGACCATTAATATGTTTACTTGGATTGACTAATCCCTCCTCGAGATTAACAAAATTTAGGTTATTATTAGGAGAATAAGATTGTAAGACCCTTTCTGGTATAGGTCTAACAAGGATATTCCACTATGTGGATTTAAGTGCTCTTTCGGCTAAACTCAGTTGAAGTAGGGAGGGGTTTTGGTTGACTCTTATTCTGTTAAATAAGTTTTGGGACACCTCAGTTTTAATACATGTATTTGAATTTTTAAAGATTAAATAAACTCTTTTGTACATATAATAAATTAGTGTAACTCTATCAAAATAAACAATGTTCTGGAAAATAAATGGAAATAAAATATATACAAAACTTAAAATAAAACTATTCTTCTGGTGGGTATGCCAGCCACTATACCTCTCAGGTCCTCAGGTTCGGATTGCTGTGATCAATTTGCCTAGGTTCCCACTTGTTTGGTCATTGGTAGAACTGTAATGAGAATTAGTTTTGATAAAAATATAAACAACCACCTGCTAATTTCAATCCTTATAGTTTCACCCCAAAAAGTGTTGTTTAACTGTTGTGCGATTGTGAGAGTGTTTTATACAAGGATTGATTGTCTCTCAGGTAATTTACTTTTATAATTTTTAAATGCAAAATTATTAATACAAGATTTGTCCAATGGAAATCACTGTCATATATGTGAATACTATTTGTTATTTCGTCGTTATAATATACGGGATTCCGTTTGTCAATCTCTAACAAATTTGTAAATTTGCTTGTTAATTGTGTTTACGAAGTTACGGTGGTTTTATTGATAAGATTATCGGAAGGTCGTCTTTATCATTCGCAACGGAAACGTCCTTGTATATTGAAAGGTATAAAATGATTTAACGTACTTGTTAATGAATGTTTATAGGGGGAAAATGGTAAAATTAAGTTAACCAGGTTTCTCTTAAACACGACTTATTATTTTACTTTAATGTAGCGTGATAATATACTAAATTTTAACTCGATATTACGGTCGGTATAACAACAGCTGTTGATTTATGATAGCAGGTCAATGTTATTGGTTTCAATGTACTTAATATACCTAAACGCGAATGAAATTAAAGGGGTTTGTAAATTAAGGATCTTTAAATAGGATTATGGATGCTTGATTTAAATTCGGGATTAGAATTTCTTTTTTTTGTTTAATTTACAACGACTTGAATATTTCCAAACTAAACTTCTTAATTTTACTGTGATTATTTTTAATCGGTTACGTTTAATACAACAGTATTTTTGGAGCAGGTTTGTTTTCAAGTGATTTCGGATATGCGGTTATATGTTAGAGATCGGGACTGTATAATTATGGAGATTCGATGGATAGCTCCCTTGCAGTCCAAGTTAGGAAACTCAGAACTAGACAAAGTAACTTTTAATAATAGGAAATTAACAGGATAAGGTATCTTCCTTCAAAAAGCGCCTAGCTAATCAGTGATCCTACAGACGTCGCTAAAATGCCTCGCCAACTGAATAGGACCGTAACGTCCTTAGGAGACCACCGAATTTCGTCAGCAGTTTTTCCTAAGTACGGTACTAATAGCTAGTTCCTTTCAAATCGGAATTTATATAGGTGAACAGGTAATGTCAACGTATTTTCTTTTAAATTAAATTGTAGTTCAGTTTGGAATAATTAACAATTTAAGTATACACTGGATGTACTTTAAGAGTCGGTCAGGTTATGAATTATTCTCGAAAGGAGAATTTTTACGAAGTGCAGGATTTCGGATTTGTAATAAATTCTATCAGGTAATAAATTATTATTGGAACGGATTTGTAGACGATATTCTACAGGAAATCTACGAAGATGAGTATCGTAGACAAGAATGCTAAATTATGTGCAAATTTTCGGTTTTATACCTGGTCTCGAAAGAGGTTTAGGTGGGACGGAACGCGATGGGTTTGCACATCCACAAGAGGGGATCCTGTGCGCACGCAAAATTGTCGTTTTGTTATCATACCTGGATTCTGGAAGCGTAAATGAATTGTTATTTACAAATTATCTTTATAATTTCTTTATTTTAAAATTTATTTCGCTCACCGTATTTCTGGGTCGTTACAAGATGTTGCATTAAATTATATAAAAGGTAACAAGGACGTAGCGTCGGATGTTTTATCAAGAATTAAGATAGACAGTAAATATTTAATATCACAAAAAATTTTTGTAACAAGTAATCAATTTAGGTAAGAATCTGAAACTTCAGAGTCGACAGAAACCTTAATAATGACACAAAACGGACGGGTGCAAGAAATACGCAATGAAATCGAAATTCTAAGAATTTCTCTTTTATGATTAGAACGAAGGAAAATGAGTGCTCCTGAAACAACTTCTAACGAATTACAATTTAAACATGAAACTAATGCGTTGCAACAATTACAACACTTAGTCAAAAGTGGTAAATTTAATATTAAAATATGTGTCATAAGTAACGCGAGATAACTAGACTGCAAATAAATGACACAATTGAATATAAACCATTTTCATTAAGGCCAATAGGTGAAAATGTAAGAATAAACGCAAATATTAAAAGTAGTGTTGTTATACCGGTTCTGGACCACATAGGGATTTACATGTATAAGAGAGAGGGAGACAAATAGATAGGAAATTACAATAAACTTGAGAGAAAGAATTGGTTAAGGTCAAGGTTATGCCCCTTTTTGTTGGAAATTCAAAAATCGCCATCTTCATTCAGCGTTACTAAAAACAGGTCAAAAACCAGTACGTATTTTGGGCGGTTTTTGAGCTGATTAGAGTTAGGTTTGACCTATTTTTAGAAAACAGTTACCCGTTTTGACCTGTTCTTGGTAATACTATACGACCTTGAGCTTTAAATTTTGCGTCAAAAGAGTCGTGGTCTTGACTTTGATACATTCTTCCTCTCATACTTATTGTAATTCCCTATCTTCCTCTCTCTCACAACTCTAAATCCTTACGTGGAGTAGAACCGCTATAGCTACACTACTATTAAAACATTATCATTGGGAGAAGCCGTCTCCGCTTTTACCGGATTCCTATATAACCATAAATCCTTTTCCGAATCTTTTCCAAGTTTTCCTGTGAACCATGACCGACTCTCGCTGACACTCGCTTTCACCCCCATGTTCTTGTCTACAACATCTGCACAAATACTCCTAGAGAACATAACGGCTGAATTTTAATTCATGGAGTGCTTATCTACTTGCACCACCAGTGTTGTATAAATACTAGACCAGAATCTCTCATAAATTTCCAGCCGGAGATAAAAGTGAGAACTAAAATTAATTCATTTAGCGCGATTTCCCGTTTCGTAATTTAATTCTTTTACGAGGTTCCAAACCCCAGCCCTCATTACGTCATAATATGCGATACATTAAAGGTTAAATAAAAAATACTCGTTTTTGAAGTATTCTTTCATACCAGAGGACATAAAACGTTTAGTTTTACCCAGATCGTCTGTTTGAAAATATGATTTATTCACGTAAACTAATCTTTCCCGAAGGTTTAAACACCTTGACTTTTCCCGAGATAAGAAAATCACCATATATCATTTTTTAGTGAACACCACCAACATTTTATTAGTCACCGCTTTATTTCCTATAAAAGCATTTGTATAAGCACTTAAATAGGAAACTACCTGCAATCTAGATTTCAAACATAAGATTGTCTCCTGTATAAAAATAAATTCAGTTATATTATTTTTGTCACCCCTAGCTCAATTACCAACTAATCATTTCAAAGCCGCTCGCCTACATTATTCTCGCAGCCAATTACTCTTCCTCAGGGATAGAGAGCAACACGAAAGAGAAAACCTCCTCGATCTAATTTCAGTTAATTATTAATGAGTACTGAGAACATTATCCTGAGATTTACATAAGTCAAGAAACCTTAAAATTCCGTTAAATAATTTAGACTAAAGCGCTAGCAAATGTTCCTAATTTCCACTTATGAGTGATTTTTTTAACTGTAAAATTAATAGTATTTTTCTCGTCTACCATAAGGAGACCAGAGCGCAAGGATCAAGTGGGTTAGAACGAGACGGCTAGGAGTTCCCGTGCCTAAGAGCATTTTGTATTAATTGCATTACAGTAATTCTTTGTTGTTTTGGGTTTTCTATATTTTGTTTGATTATTGTATATATTTTACTGATCCAAGTCACACATCTGTATTTAAAATTATTCAAAACCGTCGATCGCGAATGAAACGAAACGTTTTATTGCAATTATTGACTACTATAGAAAATTCCTAGAAAAATTTGTTGACAGTAAACTCTTTACAATCATTTCAAAAATGTTTTGTTCAATAAACCAGTGGTTAATTAATCGATTCATATGCAACAGGGCAATTTAATTTAACGAAAACCACAATTGTAAGCCAGTAGAAATAAAGCGGTAGGAAATTGTGCGACCACTGAGAAAGAACTTTTCGCCATTGTTTAATTAGCTAAACACTGTTCATATTTATCCGGCAGAAAATTTGGTATTAGTAAAGATTATTGATCATTAATATGTTTATTTAGTTTGACTAATCCATCCTCGAGATTAACAAAATTTAGTTTATTATTAGAGGAATAAGATGTTACATTAAATTATATAAAAGGTAACAAGGACGTAGCGTCGCATGTTTTATCAAGAATTAAGGTAGACAATAAATATTTAATATCACAAAATATTTTGTAGCAAGTAATCAATTTATGTAAGAATCTCAAACTTCAGAATCGGCGGAAACCTTAATAATGACACAAAACGGACGGGTGCAATAAATACGCAATGAAAAGGAAATTCTAAGAATTTTTCTTTTATGATTAGAACGAAGGAAAATGGGTGCTCCTGAAACATCTTTTCCAACAAGTTCTAACGAATTACAATTTAAACATGAAACTAATGCGTTGCAACAATTAAAACACTTAGTCAAAAGTGGGAAATTTAATATTAAAATTTGTGTTATAAGTAACACGAGATAACTAGACTGCAAATAAACGATACAATTGAATATAAACCATTTGGAGGAATAAACGCAAATATTAAAAGTAGTGGTGCTATGCCGGTTCTGGACCACATAGGGATTTACATAGCAAATTACAATAAATTTGAGAGAAAGAATTTGTTAAGGTTAAGGTTATGCCCCTTTTTGTTGGAAATTTAAAATCATCATCTTCATACAGTGTTACTAAAACAGGTCAAAAACCAGTACATATTTTGGTCGGTTTTGAGCTGATTAGAGCTAGGTTTGACCTATTTTTAGGAAACAGTTACCCGTTTTGACCTGTTCTTGGTAACACTGTACGACATTGAGCTTTAAATTTTGCGTCAAAAGAGTCGTAGCCTTGACTTTGACACCTTCTTTCTCTCACCTTTATTTTAATGCCCTATCTGTCTCTCTTACAACTCTAAATCCTTGCGTGGTCTCGAACCGCTATAGCTACACTACTATTAAAACATTATTATTGGGAGAAGCCGTCCCCGCTTTTACCGGATTCCCATATAACCATAAATCCTTTTCCGGATCTTTCCAAGTTTTTCTGTGATCCATTCCCGACTGTCGCTCTCACTCGCCTTCACCTGCATGTTCGTGTCTACAATATCTGCACAGATACTCCTAGAGAACATAACGGCTGAATTTTAATTCATGGAGTAGTTATCTACTTACACCACCAGAGTGTTGTATCAAACTGACCTTCTAGACCAGAATCTCTCATAAATTTCCAGCCGGAAATAAAAGTGAGAACTAAAATGAATTCATTTAACGCAATTGTCCGTTTCGTAATTTAATTCTTTTACGAGGTTCCGAACCTCAGCCCTCATTACGTCACAATACGCGATACATTAAAAGTTAAATAAAAATACTCGTTTTTGAAGCATTCTTTCATACCAGAAGACATGAAACGTTTAGTTTTACCCAGCTCGTCTGTGTGAAAATATGATTTATTCACGTAAACTAATCTTATCGAGGTATTGCATCCGCAATATCCTGAAGGCAATCACACCCAAAAAACCTTATTCGATTCCTTAAAATCCCTCAATTTTCCCTGGTTGAATTTGACTTTCAGCCACAACCAAACCTACCTCCTCTTCCTGTTCGGAGGGTACGTAGCTTAGGCTGAAACACCAATTCGGCATCCCACCATTCTCTTTAACCCATTCTCCGGTACCCGTACCTCCAACACTACTCCTAGATCTTCCTCCTTTTCCTGTACGATGCGTCACGCAAGTAAGGATATCCTAGCTGAAGAGATCCTGAATGCGATTACCATCTGCGCACAAAGCCATTCGCATCTCCGCGACGGCTACCAACTAACCCACGTCCGTAATCCGCCTTGTTGGCCTATCAATAACTACCCTCTAGTTCCTCCTGGCATTGGAAGTCACCATGTTCGGGAGACACAACCGGTGCAAAACTTCCCTTAACCCACCACTCTTCCCTAAGTATTGCTTTACTTGCTTGTACGCAGGTGGATAATATCGCTGAAGAGTTCCCTACCCACTCCACCCGTTGCTCCAACGTTGGCAGAAGTCATATATCAAACTCCTGCAGATCTTCCGCTAACCCGAAGTAAGGAAACTGCGGGCAAGCCCACTCAACATACTCCTTCAAGTTTCAGAAGAGGCTTGAACCGCTGTCGAGGAGGGCAACCCTATATCCATTTCTGTTCTCCCAGTTTGGCTCGGAAGACACCGCGCACTTAAAGCAAACACCTTGCACTACTAGTCATTAACCATTAAGCACTTTCTGCAAGTCCTCACACACATCCTATTCTACACGTTTCTTGACCGGCGAAATAGGATCAACCGTATCCTCCTCACGCTATCACGCTCCTTCTTCCAACCGAGGACTGCTGGAGCCTCAGTGGTAGTCACGCGGATGACGGTTGCCGTATTTCGAGAGCAGAGATAGTTAACGCCAAGGACGTTCGTCAGAGAAACTCCCTACTTAAAAAATTACTCAACGAACACAACCTACACATCCAGTCAAATACTGAAACAATACTAACAGACAGATGCACACTAAACTTTAACACTTATAATTCCTGCCTTCGAAATGGTCACCATGCCACCCTTATTGTCAAAAAATGGTTTTCCGTTCACTCGGTTTCAACTTCCCTCGCATCCATAGTATCTCGAATTTGTTTCTGTGACGATGCACTTTCCCACTCCAATTGTTTTCTTCTCTTACTACTACCCGTCCGGCCACAATATCCATTCTGATGATCTCCTAATTTACGCTTCTAGTCTTACCAACTCAGTAATTTTAAGCGATTTAAATGTTTGTCACATCCAATTCGGTGACTACAGAAGCAATGGCAACGGTATTACGCTATCATCAGCCTTGTTACAGTTGCCGTTTTTTCTAGTCACTAGCACTCAACCTCAATTTTTCGAGCAATTTGGTGCTTCTATAGAAGATCACATCCTTGTTTCCAAACCCATAGCCTATTATTTCGATTGGGAGTGCTTTATAGTCACTCCGATCACATCAGATCATCTACAAAACTTCATTCTGTCCAGGCCCCCAGTACCTCCGCTATATACACTAATTAAAGATTTTTCGAACTCAAACTGGGATATTTTCTCCAAACATATCTCCAACAAGCTTCCCACTTCCAATCTCCTAACCATCCAAGATCTCAGGAGAGCCATCTGAGACTTAAATTCCGTAATTAGGGAAGCGGTCTGAACTTCAGTCCCATTAAAAACATCGACGTTTTCCGGCTCTCATGGCCTAAGGCAATCACGACAACGCGTTAACCAGGCTAGAAGCAAACAATCATACCGAAGACTCCTGTGCCAAAGTCACCTGCTGACATGGAAAACGCTTCTGGGAACAGTTCGATAGAATAACCTGTATCGCACTGGCCTCATTGTCCCACAGGGTAACCTAATCTCTTCCGACCAAGGGAAGACCGACTTCTTCGGTCTTCACCTTCAATCTATTCACAAAGCCTCCGAAAATCCTTATTTCGATCCCCAGTTCAAGAAACTCCTAGAGAGCCGCCTTGAAAAATTCTGTAACCCTCACCTTCCCTAAATACAG
Organism: Vesta saturnalis; assembly: GCA_036346205.1. Lineage (NCBI taxonomy): Eukaryota > Metazoa > Arthropoda > Insecta > Coleoptera > Lampyridae > Vesta > Vesta saturnalis. Next base: position 3,114,529 of record JARFJB010002254.1, on the reverse strand, counting down.
TTGGACAACGGTTGTCTCTTCTATGCCTCCATCAAACTCGACCAAGCCAGAGCATACTTCAAAACAGAACGCAATTCAGCCCTAGGTCAAGATGATACCCAAATCGCACTGCAACCTTAGCACACCATCTTCCAAAAGACCCATTCCCTCTTAAGCTGCTTCTGAATGGCCTTTGAGCAGATTTTAGCTGGACGACTTGGAGACCACCAATGCATTAAATCGTAAGCAATGCAATATGTCTGTGTTTCTAGACGTTAATGAAGCACTTGACAGTGTATGTCACGCTAATCTCCTTCACAAGATGCGTAACCTTAGCATCCCTGATCCCTTCTCCAAACTTATACTCTCATACCTGACTAGTCGGTCAGTTCGAGTCAAAGTAGATAACACCTCCATTTCAACACACGCCAGGCAAGGTTCTGTTTTAAGAGTGATGGCTGCGCAGTTTGAGGGGGAAACTACCTTACCAATCGTACCAAAACAAAAGCAACCCTCTTTCGACATTTTTACCACCACGAACACAAACTTCCCAACCCTACCATCAGTAATGTTTTCCTTGTCCTAAACAACTGGCTCCCATACTTATAATGAACACTTAACACGATCTGAAAGCGAGAAAACTTACTAAGGCGCCCTCTGGGGTAGAGTCATAGGATGCCGCCTTAAAACACTGCAATACACATACAAAACATACATACGCCCTTCCGAGCACCCATATATACAAACATAAACCATAATCATCTATCCCTTATCACCTACTGTGAACGCCGAATATTTAGACGCACACAGTATGCAGGTACTCTTAGGATTATACAATACAACACACAAACATGTCATCCACCGCAAACAGAATTCAAACATTACAAAGAAACTGACTACGCCCTACAACTTTCGATTCCGTCCATTCAGACACAAAAAATCCAAACTCAAATTCAAATGACCCCCGCAATCCTAACGCAACTGTTCACGGTCTCCCCGAGGAGGAAGAATCCCAGGAAAATACCCCATCCGCCTTCCGCACCTTCACGTCTATTAGATGACGACCACGCAAGGATTCCCGGCAAAACAGATTGGATTAACCACATTCATCACACTATACCTAGCTAAACAACACGCACATATTTAAACCGATTAATATAATTATATAACCATACAAATCAATTCAAAACATTTTTTTAGAAACTCATGATTTTAGTCTAACTATACAATAACACAATTCAACACAAAACCCACAAGAAAGGATTGGCCAAGGCTGAAGCATGAGCATATTAACAAAAAAAAGACCCCAGGGGTTTACAGCGTTATGTTAGTAAATGTAGTTGTTACGACTATGTTATTTATATCAAAAGCAAACCCAACTTCCTAAAATGAAGGTAAAAAAAGGTGGCATTCCCTAACGATCGTTACAGAATCAATCCACTACCAAAAGTGTATTTATTACTTTTTAATTCCTCCCATTTTTTTATTGTGTTGGATAGTAGCTGTGTATAAATGACAGAAGAACAAAATTTATTCAACATCTCAAACACTAATTCCAACAACTCCTTAAGACAAAAAATAAACAAAAGTGACATTTCCTCGGGAATATCACAGAACCAACCCACCAACGAAAGAACATTCCTTTGATTTTGTTGCAATGTATATGAGTATCCTCTCCATAAATGTAGAGGAGCAGAATACATTCAGATTCTCACACACTGATTCAAACAACTCTTCTGTAACCTGAACCGTATTTGCATTTTACTAGACCACCACAGGATTGTCAACGATTCTACAATCGTTTGAATTAAAATTGTGCAGGAATCGGGCACATATACTTTATTCGTTTTTCGGCGACTATCTCGAAGTGTTTCATAGTTATAGTTTATTATGCAGAACATGAACTGCACGTTTGAAAAAATATTTACAGCTTCCTGAATTTCTACCTTAATTACTTGTTGCACCAAAGCCACATCTTGGAGTATGTACAATTTACCTGTGACTTTTAACTCATTTCAATCTGCTTTTCGTTGTTAATTACTTCTTGTAAGTACCTGGACGCATCTCAAGATTATTTTACAACTTCAGTCCCATTCCTACTTTCCTGCTTAACTTTTGGTAGGTAATAAATTGGGTAAGAATTATTTTTAATCATGCGATAAAAAATATTGTATATTAGGAAATGGAAGCTTTCACGATTTATATTCATGGTTAACAATAATTAGCGTATGGTTGAACATGATAAAAGTTTAATACAAACGCTTAAACAAGTTTTAAACAGAAATTTCACCTAAATATTTTTAACTTATGAATACCTACACAAAAATAAATATTCTCATGTTACACTTTTACGTAATTACTCTTATGATGTGATACGATTTTTTACCATCACATCGACTTAATGGGGATGCACATTTTTCACCAGCAAACAGGTAATACTATAAAGTAGGCTTCTGCAAATACAAGCGTAGACAAAATTGGAAGAATTGAATTTTTATAAGCGTCAACGTGTTTAACGTCCTCCCTTTTCAATCGATCGATTTTTCACCTCTTTTTATATATATTTTTTATTGCCTCAAAGTGAACGTACAGAAACTGCCATTTTAATATATTTTACGAGATTTGAAAACGATGGAACGTATAACCAAAATGATATTTTATTAAATGAAATCAAATCTAATAACTATTTTATCGATTTTTATCTTTATTCTTTTTATGCAGGCTGCGAATAAAACTGAAAATTATGTAACTGAGTAAAGCACATATTGAGCCATTGCATAGAAAAATGAGTTTGCGGAATATTGATAATAAATATCATTGCAGATATGCGCTTTCAAATGTTTTTTTTGTATAAATTTCAACAAATATAACTAGGGTCCAATTATATTGATATTTCAGGATGATTTTAATAACATTACAAGAGGTTTATCTTTATTCTTTTATGCAGGCTGCGAATAAAACTGAATAATATATGTATACTGAGTAAAGCATATATATGAGCCATATGCATATAAATGAGTTTGCGGATATATTGATAATAATATATCATTGCAGATATGCGCTGTGTCAAATGTGTTGTTGTTGTATAAATGTTCAACAAATAGTAACTAGGGTCCAATTATATGTGATATTTCAGGATGATTTTACATTTTATGTGTTATTGTTGTGTGTGTTTGCCTCCATGCGTGCGTTGTGTGTCGTGTGTGTGTAGTATGTGTGTGTGTGTGTGTGTGGTGTGTGTGTGTGTGTGTGTGTGTGTGTGTGGTGTGTGGTGTGTGTGTGGTGTGTGTGTGTGTGTGTGTGTGTGTGTGTGTGTGCGTGTGGTGTGGTGTGTGTGTGCGTGTGGTGGCGTGCGCGTGTGTGCGTGCGCGTGATGCGTGCGCGTGCGTGCGTGTGCGTGTGGTGTGTGTGTGTGTGTGTATGTGTGTGTTACTAGGCTTATGAAAAATTAAAACCTTAAAATAAAATTCTGGCTCCGTTACTTCTTTCCACGTAAAATTTCCTTAATATCAAACAAAATCATCGAAATCTCCAAACGGTTGTGAATTTGGGTGAACTAAATGACCTAATTATTTTAATATACAGGGTGTTTCAAAAAACGTTCCGCTGATTTCTAGGGTAAATATAATATTAAAAAGTAACGTTATTTTGGTTAATAAGTATGTGTCTGAAAACGCCTCCTTAAGAAGATACTGTCCTGTAAGGGTGGCCCCAAAAATACCTTTTGTTTTATTATCTGTGGAAATGTTTAAGATACCTAAATGAAGTTCAGACCAAAAATACCTTTTGTTAGGTCATAAAAGATAGTTCTTAATATTTTATATAGGTGCCACATATTTTGCCCCAAAACTTTTTTATGAGGATATTTTGAATTTTTTGGGCAAAAATAGTATTTTTTAAACAATTTGCCAAAAAAAAAGTTACTCTTGTTGAAAGTCAAAGGAATTCCGAATTAATAAATTATTTTAAAATGAAACAATTAATAATTTTCATGCGCGAGAACGAACTACCTCAGAAAGTACTATGAGGTAAAAATATTGTAAATTATTTAGAATTTAAAAAAGGTATTAATTGTACGACATTGACACAGAACAGACAAAGGAAATTATTAAAAAAAAGCAACAAATAACACAAAACTGAAAAAAAGTTGAATAAGTAGGTACGGGTTTTCACATTCGAAATGCCCAACCATTGTCACGTAAACGCTTTTCTAGTGAAACATAATCCTTAGGTGTGGCTGTGGTTCTTGAATTAACATTCTTAAATTATTTTCAACTCTCGCTTGAAGTTCTTCAATGGAATTTATTTCGCTTGAATACGCTTCTCCTTTAAACTTGACACATCGAAAGGGATTTAGGGTTAGGTGACCTAGGTGGCCATTAACCAGGAGCATCAGTACCTCGACCAATCCAACGTTTTGGAAAATATTCGTTGAGCCATCTTCTAGCTGGTCTACTGAAATGAGGTGGAGCAGCATCATGCATAAAAACCATATTTCTTCGTAGATCAAAAGGTAAATCTTCTAACAGCGAAATAAACGATTATCCAAAAATTCATTAGTAAACATCACTATTTAAATCTCCATTAAAAATGCGAAGCAGCCCATACATTCAACTTAAAATTATGTTGATAACGTGTTACAGGTTTAACCTACGGTTCCTCTGCGCAGAAGTGTTATGACTGTTAAGCATGCCTTGTCTAGTAAAAGTTGATTCATCGCTGAAAATAATATTTTGTAAAAAATCAGGCTTCTGTCTCATTCGTTCTCAAAAAAAGATGTTCAGGCAATAATTCTTGTACTTGCTTGTAGTGAAACGAGAGCAATAATTGTTCTTTTAATACACTATGTACACTAGAAACACTTGCGTTACTTGCCCTTGTCACATTTCTTACATTTGTCGTAGAATCTGCAACAACTAGATTTAAAATATTTTCTTCCGTTTGAGGTATTCTTGCCACTCGTGTTCTATCAGAACTTACCTTTTTTGGTTTAAAGGTTCCAGTCTCACGACATCGCCTCACTAAACTCAAATTTTTTTTAATCCCGAACACTTCTTCTTGCAAACTTTTCCGTATATCTACTTTTCGCTGCTTTAGCATTTCCATCACATTCCCCTAATATTAACAATATATCGGTATAGTCACTATTAGTGTACATATTCATTTTCAAAGTTTTTATGAGCGTTATTACCTGTTAAAGAAACCAAAACTATCAACAACAATGTGTCAAACGAATCTGTCAAACAAAAAATCGCCAGTCTGCCGTATAAACCTATTTAATTCAAGTAAATGAAGTTGACTCAATATTTTTTATTATTTTAGGTAATGTATGTTAAAACCTCAAGTAACTCCAAAACCAGTAATTTTTTTTCTTTCAACAAGAGTATCTTTTTTGTGGAAATTTTTTTAAAAAATATTTTTTTGCCCAAAAAATTTAAAAATCCCCATAAAAAAAGTTTAGACACAAAATAAGTGGCACTTACCTTTAGCGACACTCCTGTACAAAATATTAAAAATGTGTCAACACTATTTTTTATGACCTAATCAAATGTATTTGTGATCTAAGTTTCATTTAGGCATCTTAAACCGTTTCAGAGATTAAAAAAAAAGGATTTTTGCGGCCACCTTTACAGGGCCGCATCTTTTTAAGGAGGCATTTTCGCACATGTCTATTAACCAAGCTAACGTTATTTTTTAATATTCTATTTACGCTACAAATTACAGGAAAGTTTTTTTTAAATCCCAGTGTAGGCGGATATCTTCACAGTGACAGCTACACGCACATTAAGACTGTAAATAATTGAAATCATTTAGGAATAAAACTTAAATTAATTATTTAAGAATTAATATCTTTTTTTAATTGTACAGACATAATTAACAATTAATATTTTTAATCCCCTAAACAGGAACCGTTGAAATCTTTCTGTAACAGTTCTTCCCACTATACACGGACCGCGCACTAATCAACGAAGTTTTCGTGACCACAACAGTCACAGACTCCGACCGCTGAATTGTAATAAAACCGTTATTTCTGCTGCCAACACACCGATTCAGTTTTTATCACGCGAGAGATTCTTTCAGATTTAGTAAAATTTTTCATTCTGGTTTTGATTCAGATTTTATACCATATTGTTCATCCAGGGTCAAATTTAGACTTTTCTTATCGTTCTTTACCTCCTTTTATCAACTCACATTGTGCATCTCTAGTAGCGTTTGGACCTGCTCCAGACCGGCTTTTACTTAATACTCAATATCGCTGACACGTTTTTAAATACTTACACTAGACAACACACGTGCAGAAGCGCTAAGGCGGGATATAATCCCGGAACCGCCTCATAAACTCGTTCGCCGGGCGGGAAGAAAGCCTAATTCGGCGACCAAATATACACAAACTAACTAGTAGGACAGGATGCCTGCCGTTGTTCTCTAAATGATTTCATTACAGACGCAAACACAAGAAGTAGCTAGACGGATGGGATGCCTATCCTTGTTTTCTGAATGACATCAGTTACAGACAACGACGCGCACATATATGGCAGAATAAATGTGCATGGAGAAATTGTGTGCAAGAGTTTAACCAGTTCCCGTTGTAAAATCACGTTCGAAAAGTGGGCATTAGTTCGACTTTACGTGATTTTTAGTTCAAACTAATTGCCTCTAAATCCATTTTATAAAACACTGATATCCCGGAAGTAAGCCCAAGAACATTTACTCACAGCGCAATTTTTTGACCTCTAATTTAGTCCTGTTTTAATTATTTCTATACCGCCGGACCAGTAAAACACCCCTTAAAATTTCGCTGGAACTGAGTAAATAAAGCATCATCTTAACCACCACCAACCTTACAGTGAGAGAAATTCACATATCTATTTCCATTATCGCCATCCGTAGTAAAATCTGCCTAAAATGTTTGTTATTTAACAATTGATTTATAATTGTTAAAATACGTAAATTCTAAGTGTTTAATTGGAGTAGTTTTAAAACTGTTGGATTTTATTTACAAACAGGTACTATAAATCGTATCATTTTTTGAAATGCTCGACTTTAAACCTTCATAAATATTTTATTTTCCAATGCAAATTAATAAAATTCGAAAATTAGGTAGTTCGATTCTTTCTGAATCTATTACCAAAAAGAAATTTTACCGATTGTTTTCATTTGCTTGTAAATAGCATAAACAAGTAAGTAAGTAAGCTTTTACTTGTCATGACATTAAGTAATTGCCTAAATAACATAAATGTAAAAATATTTTCTTAAAACATATCCGTGATCATATGTGCTGTTATTAAATAAGAATGGCAAACCACAACCCTTTTGAATCTAGGAGAGCCGGCGCTTGAATTATAAATTTGTACACATGTTTGTACCTTCAATTTAAGTCAATATATTATTTGTTAGTAAGCGGTATTAAAGTAGTATATGTACTATATACGTATATGGTAGCAGCTTCTTATATATACTATATACGTATATCGTAGCAGCTTCTTACTAAACAGAAAAATGCATAAGCATATGTCCGCCGAGTTTAAACAGACTGTTCTAAAGGTAAATGGTTTCTTTGAAGAGGAAAAAAAATGGCGTAAACGTAATTATTCTTAATCAAGTTGCAAATCGTACTGCGGAATTCTTGGGGATTAGTGAACGAAGTATTGTAAGGGTATCAATTGTAGGAGGGGCAAGTAGTACTGGTACATTGTCACATTTAAGGTTCGAATCCAGAGCGAAATTACTCTAGTGTATATATATACGAGTATATACGTATATCGTAGCAGCTTCTTACCAAAAAGAAAATTATTCTTAATCAAGTTGCAAAGTTTACTGCGGAATGCTTGGGTATTAGTGAAAGAAGTGTTGTAAGGGTAACAATTGAAGAAGCGGCCAGTAGTACTGATACAGTGTAAGGGACGATGCCAAGAAGTGATAAACCGAAAGTAGATATCGACGATTTTCTAAAGGGCGTTATACGAAGGCATGTATTATATTTTTATATGGAAAAAAGGTTTCCAACCATAGCCGAGCTACATCAAAGATTGAAAGACGATAGTCCAAATTTTCCACAAGTATTTACCACCAAATTAAAAGAATGAGTAACACCAATGAATTTTACTTATAAAAAATTAGAGAACAAGCCAATCTTGATGGAGGCTACTATATTACCAGAAAAAACGGTTCGACTAATTACCAAGACGAAATGAATAAATTGCATTATGAACAATGGTTACTAGATGTGCTGGGTGTCACCCTCGATAAATCGGTGATTGTGCTAGAACAAGCACCTTACCACACAATGATAGATCCAGATTTTAGAAATCCAACATCAGCCTGGAGAAAATAAAATATAATTGAATGGTTGAATTAACGAGAAGTTCTGTTACCAAAGCAATTCAATTCATTTAACGAAATGACGAGGGCTTCACTTTTGAAATTATCTCGTATGTACAAATATATAAAACAATAATTGCTTGAAAAAGTGGTCAAAGAATTACGAGGATGCAGTGTTAAAATGTTATAGCTTCCAGTAGCCCACTGTGAATTTAATTCAATTGAATTGATATGGATTTATGTCAAAAATACTGTTGCAAACGAAAACACAACGTTCAACATAAATGACGTTTTGGAATTTTGCAAGTTAACATTATAAACTTTATCGTTTGGAGCAATTGTGTCAATCATGCCAAGAAAGTCGAAAATATGTACAGAGAAAAGGAAAATTTAGTAGACGTCGGCATAGAACCGTTATAATCTGTTCAGAAACGAATCGAAGGTATAAATCAACATGTTTGGCAGATTACAGTGGCGTTGGATTGTTTTATGATAAAAAATACAAAACTAAAATAATATTAATTAGATATGTCACACAGAAATTAATTAATACTAATTAAAAGTTGCGAAGGAACGAGGATATTATTTATTTGTAATGCAATTTTTCTGTTTTCAGATTAAAAAATTTCGGGGTTGATTCAATAAAACACTTCAATCGTTATTTGTTTGTCTGCAAAACTCATGTACACGCCTATGATCTTTACTTTGTAACTAAATTTCAGGTACGTCCCATTGCTAAAGGATTAGAAACTATTGATAAATAACTTACGTTATAACGTTATAGTATGGAAGCGGTATATCATAAAACTAGTTTAGGAAATATAATAAGTACTTAATACAAAATCGTGTACCGCTTATATGTAAAATAAATGAACTATTTTAATTTATTCATTCGCTTCGTTTCTGGACAGACTTTAGTTATAAATGATGACGATGATAACGATTTTCAGGACATTGAGGAGGATGGCAAAGATAGCGATCATTGTATATAAATGTATTTATTATGTAATTTGTCAAGATCATGGCCTATTAGACGTATCTCAATAACTAGTCAGAATAGAATAATGAAACTTCTATATAGGGATTTTTGGACATGGTGGTTTCAACTAAAACATTTCTAACTTCCGGTTATACCGGAAATCGCCATCAACTTCGTTATTTTAACCCTAGAACGGTATCGTGTTTTATAGGTTGGTTAATGGTATCGCCACGTAAATATTACGTGATTCTAGAATTACAATACTTTTTTGATTTTTTGGGCGAAAATTATTTTTTGATTGTATGGTTTCTATCACAGAAAGGTCAAACAAATAAAAAAAATGTTATTTTATAAAAAATACTGAAAGTAAGTAGGTAACACAAACATAAAGTTAAACTACTGACAACAATCTGAAAAAATTTTTTTCTGATGCTGACCACATATTGCTTTATTGCACTTTAGGCAATATGTGGTTGTCATTCTTTTTGCGCTAGGACATATTCTACAACAGGTTCTTACACCCTTTTGTTCTCTCTCGCCCGGTTGATTTTCTCCTTGATCTTGTCCTGTAACATCAGAAATTATATTCTTCAACTCTCGACTAAGATTGACCCCACGATTTAGACGTTGAACCTGCCAGTTATATGTAAGACGCTTATGCAGTTCAAACATGAACACATTTCTAGATATAGGCTTTCCACCATAGGATGTGACGTTATGGGAATATAAAATGTAAGCATTGATACATGCCATATCTATTATGTTGTAGAAGACACACATAGGCCACCTTTTTGTTTTACGGTTGCAACTCAACTTTGCACACATTTGATCAAAGGTATCCACTGCCCCCTTTGTTGAGTTATAATTATTAATCATTTCTGGTTTGTGATTGGATTCATTTACAGAATTAGTTTGATGCATAGATGATAACAAGAGCACCAATTTTTGGGGCTTTGGCTTGTATGATATCAGGGGTAAATTGCTGCTACTATATCCAAATAAAGACGTACCCGCTTGTCGTACTTTGTTATTTTCAATAAAACTGGATGGCACTTCAGCTTTATTTTTTTTTAACGTTCCAAGTACAGTTAGCTTATAAGGAGTTTGAAGTAATTTTTCTGCCAAAGGGATGCTGGAAAACCAATTATCCATTGTCACGTTTCTGTTAGAGCCGTGGATAGATTTCGTCAAAGTTTCCACGCAGTACGCCGCCAGTGGTTGTCCAAAAGTATTAGTGGATTTTCCAACATATGGAAGTGCATCAATGAGATACTTCGTTGAAGTATCACAGAGTAAAATAAATTTAATGCCGTACTTGGCCGGCTTACTAGGTAAATACATGCGAAAAGGACACCGTCCTCGAAATCCCGCCAATTGTTCATCTATTGTTACGTATGAGCTTGGTTTATGAGATATTTTGCATATTTCAATAAACTCTTCCCAAATTTCGGATATTGGTGCAAACTTAGTTATTTCTCTTCTTTCTCCTCTAGTGCTTTTATCGTCAAATCGCAAGCAAGAAGAGAGAAAATCAAATCTCTTTTTACTCATAGTGGCCCTGTAACGTGTACCGCAATATGTGTTATCAAACATGATCTCAGATGAAAGATGGTTATCTTTTAGGGCAGCAGCGAGTATATACAATCCTAGTAGTGCTTTCAATTCATCTAAATCAGTTTTAGATTGAGTTCCAGATTGAGCTTTATTGCGCTGTTGAGCTAATTCTATCTGCTCGTTTGTGTGAGCGACTACTTTATTTAGGATAGATTCCGGTAAGAACACTTGGAAAGCATGTAAAGGATCTATGATGTTCCGCAAAGGTACAATATGTCTAGGTTTTATGTGAACAAGGTTACGTGAAGGAGTTTTACCTGTCGACGATGGAGGAGTTGTTTTCCATTGGTATCCATTTTTACCTTCCAACACAGCTTCTTCAGGAACAATTCGGTAACTATTAATGGAAGCAGACGAACTTGTACCTGGGACTGGTATCTAAAAAAACCTCAAATTATTTTCAACGAATAGAAATAACATAGAATCACCTACCTGATCTACATGATTTTGTTGAGAAACATTTTCTTTATGGTTTTCTTGGGAAACACCTTATTCAGTTTTTTTGGTAACTTTTCGTTTTTTTCGATCTTTAGAGACGAAAAGTTTATGGCTTAATGGTATCGCCACGTAAGTTTTACGACTTGACTTTTGCTGCGACGGTTCCCACTCAGCAACTGACTGAAACTAATCGACGTGATTTCATGACGTAATATGTAATAGACCCAGAGAAGCACTGCTGGAGGGGGAAGACAAAATCTTTACTACTATCGTACTATCAGAAACTGATGGACGTTACGTAAATTTTACGAACGATACCATTCTAGGGTTAAACAGAACAACCTGTATTATGTGCCATTTTTAGAATCCTCTCTAAAATCTAGACGAAATTTAATAATATTGTCATGTACCTAGTGTTAACCGTTTTCGAGTTATGTACTAAACAGTAACATTAAATGATGGTTGTAACTTCTCATAAAACTGCTTAAAATTTTATTATGTTATACAATTTTATTTTCAAATTTTGGCCACATTTCAAGCAAATGATCATCTTTGCATGCAAGAAGTCTAAGCTTTAAATTATAATACTGGGTGTTCATAACAGCCTTACCATACCAACCTATTTAAGATCAGTATATCTCATTTTTCTTTTAAATGGAATACCCTATATATTTTTTTATTTTTGAATTCTACATAATTTTTAAGGATAAATTTATTAAGGATTCCCTATATCTAAGCCTAATAGGTTTTAAGTTATAAGACCTAACATTAAAAAACATGGAAAATAAGTAAAATTCTACTAACTTAAAATAGCCTTTGGAAAAAATGACTAAAACGAAATAAATCCAAATGTCAAATTGTTTTGTAAGAAAATGTCTCGTTCATCCTTTTCCAATGAAGATTACCTGAACTTAATTATTGTTTATGGAGAGTGTAACAAAATTTTGGAACGGACGTGTCGAACTTTCGCAAAACGATATCCAGACAGTCCAAGACTTAGCCCTAAAATTATTCGCGCTTTTTTCAAAAATTGTTTGGAATTTGGATATTTTCGTCCGAAAATAACACGAATCAAATCTATGGTGGACAATGAGAGCTTTTTTTAGTGCACATCTTAATGACAGTTTGCGTGAACTATCTCGATCTATCAATGTGCCGTATAAGATAATTCGTGGAATTTTAATAAAACATAAATGGAAGTCTTTTAACTATTGGCAAGTTCCAAAACTTCAAACTTACGGATTTTCCTTTACGCAATTGTTGGAAACTTGCTGCATCAAATGCTCGAGGTTCGATGGATTGCCAATAACGATCCTATTTGGGCTTATGTGAAGGGACTTGTTTATGCCGATCCTCCAACCACCAAAGAAAATATAGTTGAAAAAAAAATAACTTGTAGTCAACACCTGTTATAATAGTATACATATTCTATGTTTTATAATAAATATTTAACGCCTTACATTATTTTTTGTTTAAAATAATTTGGCATTTGGATTTATTCCGTTTTAACCATTACTTCCAAGGGCTACTTAAAAGGCGATTAGACATACATATAGGGAATCCTTAATAAACTTACCCTTAAAAATTATGTAGAATTCAAAAATAAAAAAATATATAGGGTACTCCATTTAAAAAAATGAGATATACTGATCTTAAATAGGTTGGGATGGTAAGACTGTTATGACCACCCAGTATAATAATTTAAAATTTAGATTGCTTGCATGTAGGGATTATTGTTTGGTTTTAATGTGGCCAAAATTTCAAAATAAAATTATATAACATAACAAAACTTTAAACAGTTCTATGAGAAGGTATAACCATCATAATAATCATAACAGAATAAATTGTGTATTATTAAAAACTGCTAACGTACAAACAGTAAAATATTGCCTCGAGTGGGACTCGAACTCACGAACACTACTTATCTAGAGCAGGGCTCTTAACCAGCTGAGCTATCGAGGAAACTAGTTCTATACAATTCAATCTTAAACTGTATGTACCTTTTGAGTTTTGATGTTATATGGTAATTCATATATATTTATAATAAAATACTTATCTTTTTTGGGATTTTTTAATGGTGTACTTTAAATTATACAATCTAAACGTTTCGATAACACTTACAGTTATCTTCGTCAGTAGTAATGTTTGTTAAAAATTGTTAAAGATGTAGTAAACAATTTTGTCAAATTTGAAAAATTCAAACATAAACATAAGCCTGCTATTAATATAACAGTTTGAGAAACGTATAAGCCAACTATAAAATTGTAGTAAAGAATAACTAGGTCATTAAAATTAAATATTGTTAAACTGCCTCAAAGATGACAAACCGGAACACTCTCTACGACGAAAGCTAACAATGAAATTTGCCAGCCAAAAAACACATTTAACAAAATTTAATCGAGTTATGATGTAAGTGTAAAGTTGTGAAAAACTTCAATTTTAAAATGATACAAGCATTCACAAATCCAAACATTACATCAAATAAAATAACCCAGTTAAATCTAACAAAGAGATATCTTTATCAATAATTGGAAGTGTTATTAACAATGAAAAGCACAATGCAGAACGTTCTTTGTAATTTTTAATTTCAATTTAATTTCAACTACTTATGTTAAATTATAGTGCTGTGGAAATTTAACATATAATTGGTAAATCATTTGCTTCAAGGTCTAGGAAAAACAGAAAAAAACCTAGACATACCAAAAGTTGAAAAAAAATTAAAATCAAGGCGTATCATTATGCTCTTTTTTAATTATAAGATGCCAAAACCTATTTAAACGGAGATTTTCTTCTTGTCTATTAAAATTATTCGGGTGTTTATATATTTCAATAGCTTCACGTTGCAAACGAACATAATAATGGGTTTGTCTTGACAATATTTTCATATTGTCAAATTGAATGTCATGATTTAGATTATTCAGGGCATGGTCAGCCACAGCAGACCTCTCTGGTTGACCCAATCTACAAAATCTCATATGTTCTTTGCGTCTTGTATCAAAGCTACGTTTTGTGGTCCCGATGTATACTTTTCCACACGAACAAGATAACTTATACACTCCGGAAGATGATAAAGGGTTTGACACATCTTTAGATCGAGCAAAATGAATTTGTGACCCTGAATTTTTGAATGATGAATATAAATATTTAGGAAACCCTTTATCATCGTCCGGAGTGTATAAGTTATCTTGTTCATGTGGAAAAGTATACATCGGGACCACAAAACGTAGCTTTGATGGGTCAACCAGAGAGGTCTGCTGTGGCTGACCATGCCCTGAATAATCTAAATCATGACATTCAATTTGACAATATGAAAATATTGTCAAGACAAACCCATTATTATGTTCGTTTGCAACGTGAAGCTATTGAAATATATAAACACCCGAATAATTTTAATAGACAAGAAGAAAATCTCCGTTTAAATAGGTTTTGGCATCTTATAATTAAAAAAGAGCATAATGATACGCCTTGATTTTAATTTGTTTTCAACTTTTGGTATGTCTAGGTTTTTGCTGTGTTTTTCCTAGACCTTGAAGCAAATGCTTTACCAATTATATGTTAAATTTCCACAGCACTATAATTTAACATAAGTAGTTGAAATTAAATTGAAATTAAAATTACAAAGAACGTTCTGCATTGTGCTTTTATTGTTAATAACACTTCCAATTATTGATAAAGATATCTCTTTGCTAGATTTAACTGGGTTATTTTATTTGATGTAATGTTTGGATTTGTGAATGCTTCTATCATTTTAAAATTGAAGTTTTTCACAACTTTACACTTACATCATAACTCGATTAAATTTTGTTAAATGTGTATTTTGGCTGGCAAATTTCATTGTTAGCTTTCGTCGTAGAGAGTGTTCTGGTTTGTCATCTTTGAGGCAGTTTAACAATATTTAATTTTAATGACCTAGTTATTCTTTACTACAATTTTATAGTTGGCTTATACGTTTCTCAAACTGTTATATTAATAGCACAAAATTGTTTACTACATCTTTAACAATTTTTAACAAACATTACTACTGACGAAGATAACTGTAAGTGTTATCGAAACGTTTAGATTGTATAATTTAAAGTATACCATTAAAAAATCCCAAAAAAGATAAGTATTTTATTATGAGTGTTAATGGTGAAAGTTTACATTTTCACATATATATTTATGTAACCAGTCTCTATGTATGGATTACCATATAACATCAAAACTGAAAAGGTACATTCAGTTTAAGATTGAATTGAGTGGAACTAGTTCGCTCGATAGCTCAGATGGTTAAGAGCCGTACTCTTGATAAGTAATGGTTGTGGGTTCGAGTCCCACTCGAGGCAATCCTTTACTGTTGGTACGTTTGCAGTTTTTAATAATCCAAGATCTACATTTCTATTAAATATTGCAAGTTAGTGCTCCTTATTCCTTTATCTTTATTAAATGTTCTTTGTTACTTGTTTAAAACAATGCACCTGCTTAACAAAAATAACGGTTGCAAATTAAATTACATCTATTTTTTTCGTAAATTATGTAAGTTATTTGTCAAGAAATTCTATTCGAAGCAATTGCAGTGGAATGGAGATACGCCTTTGGTTTTCCTGTAAAAATAATAAAAAAAACCTTACGACGTTATTGCAATAAATAAATGAAAACATAAAATTCATATTAATAAATAAAATATATAATAAAAATTTTAATTAAGTGTACTTATAAAAGCTTTTTCGTAAGGTTGCCATTCGTCTTTATAATGAAAACTTTATTAAAACGTGAATAAAGTAAGTGTTGGAATGGTGGATAAAGAGCGTACATTTTTACTCTTTGAACATAAATATGTAAATACATATACTTTGACCCACATTTTCTCACTTGGAAAATCTTATGGGAAATCTACCACATTCTAAAAACATTACCAAGAGAAAAATGTTCAGGCTGTTATTACAATATTAAAATATTACTCTTTCAAATATTTATATTATTTTCCTGCTTATATGGTAATGTAGGCTTAAGTAGCAATATCATTCTATCGAATAATGTGCAAGATCAGTACAGCGTTGTTAAAGTACAGATATTAAATTTTATTCTTGGCGAAAAATCATTTTCCGCGCAAAGTAAAAGGAAATCCGTTTTAGTTTATACTTGAATTTTTGCTTTATTGTTAGTGTAGCACAAATACGTATTTTTCTAAACACAATCGTATGATAATGGCTTAAATTACAGAAGTTTGAAATTAGGAGCACGCTTTGAAGTACTTGAACTTTTACAATTACCTTTGTCTAAACGTCATTTGATTTTTTTTAATGAAGGCTTTCTTAAGACAAACAATTTCCGGTATTGCATAGCGTCCGCTTTGTGTAACATTTTTCTCAAATTCTTTGAGATTGTGCATTCACATCCTAAATATATTCGTTATATACCCTGACCACACAATACCTTAACTTCAACATAGTTTGCATGGTTTGTTTTTGTAAATTGAGCACAAAGGAAGCTATACTTGGAGACAACCTTAATGGTGATTTATATTGCCTAACATAGAATTTATTTACTGAAGACCTAAATGCACGTTTATAAATAGTTTTATGATTAATTAAGGTAACTTTCCTTTAGATTAGCTTAAAATAATAGTTGTAAACACGTTAATCTCACAAAAATGAGTAAACTTAGTATGTGTACATCTAATTGTACCTGAGATCTTAGAAGTGTTTTTTTCACTTTCCGTACCCGTCATATCGCATATACTTAAAAAATTGCGACAGGTATACCAGTAATACAATCTGGTCGGGTTTAAATAAAATGTTGCCCTCGATTTTTTCGATATTTTCTACATTTCCCGACGTTGTGACTAATGTCTGTATGAGTGTGAGTGTGAGTGTGAGCGTGAGTTTGAGGGTGAGCATCAGTGTGAATGTGAGTGAGTGTGACCTTGAGCGTGAGCGCGTGTGTGAGCGTCTCAGTGTGTGTGTGTTAGAGGGTGAGTGTGAGAGTGTGTGAGTGTGTAAGTGTGTGAGTGAGTGTGTGAGTTTGTGAGTGTGTGAGTGTGTGGGTGTGTGAGTGTGTGAGTGTGTGACTGTATGAGTGTGAGTGAGTGTTGAGTTGTGTGAGTGTGTGAGGTGTGTGAGTGAGTGTGAGTGTGTGAGTGTGTGAGTGGTGTGAGTGGAGTGTGTGAGTGTGTGAGGTGTGAGTGTGAGTGTGTGAGGTGTGTGGTGTGTGTGAGTGTGTGGTGAGTGTGTGGGTGAGTGTGAGTGTGTGAGTGTGTGAGTGTGTGAGTGAGTGTGTGAGTGTGTGAGGTGTGGTGTGAGTGTGTGAGTGTGTGAGGTGTAGAGTGTGTGGTGTGGAGTGTAGTGTGGAGGTGTGAGTGTAGTGTGTAGTAGTGTGTGTAGTGTGTGAGGTGGTGTGTGAGTGTGTGAGTGTGTGAGGTGTGAGGTGTGAGTGTGTGAGTGTGTGTAGTGTGTGAGTGTGAGTGTGGGTGAGTGTGTGTGAGTGAGTGTAGTGTGTGAGTGTGTGAGTGTGTGAGTGTGTGTGGAGTGGTGAGTGTGTGAGTTGTGGTGTGGTGGTGTGAGTGTAGTGTGTGTGAGTGTGTGAGTGTGAGTGTGTGAGTGTGTGAGGTGTGTGAGTGTGTGAGTGTGTGAGGTGTGAGTGGAGTGTGTGAGTGTGTGAGTGTGTGAGTGTGTAGTGTGTGAGTGTGTGAGGTGAGTGTGTGAGTGTGAGGTGGAGTGTGTGTGAGTGTGTGAGTGTGTGGAGGTGTGAGTGTGTGGAGTGTGGAGTGTGTGAGTGTGTGAGTGTGTGAGTGTGTGAGTGTGTGGAGGTGTGAGTGAGGTGTGGATGGTGTGAGTGTGTGAGTGTGTGAGGTGTGAGGTGTGAGTGTGTGAGTGTGTGAGTGTGGTGGAGTGTGTGAGTGTGTGAGTGTGTGAGTGTGTGAGTGTGTGAGTGTGAGTGTGTGAGTGTGTGAGTGTGTGGGTGTGTGGGTGTGTGAGTGTGTGTGTGTGAGTGTGTGAGTGTGTGTGTGAGTGTGTGAGTGTGTGTTATTTAAGAGATGTTTCAGTAGGTGGAGATTACAAAGGTTTAAAAACTCAAAATGCGAAAAAATCTTTTTTTTTTCTTTGTGGGTACATATTCTATACAGACTGACATTAATACCTTACTGTTGATTATGTCCATTAATTGAGAGGCAGGTTGTGTGGCGACCACCCCACATAGTTAAATATGGTGTTCTGTGTAAATTTTGAATTCTTAACCTGAATTCTGTACCCATACAAAATTAGGGTTTAGGTTTTTATTTAAGTTAAAATGTTTCAGTTTCTGATAATGCTCTACAAAGAAAGTTACGTGTTACGGTTTTTTTTTAGTTCTAATTTGTAGAGTCACACATGTTTCTAGGGAAAAGAAATATCTAGAAAAGTAATAGGGGTGCGGCCTCCTTTAAGCCTCATTCGATTGCCTTAGATTCAGTCTGATAAGTAATGCTCCACAACACAGTACAGTTCACACTTTTCTGCTCTACCAGTAATGAATCAAGTTTTAAACTCGCACACGTCGTGTTACTATAAGTTATTATAAATTATTAAATGTAAAAAATATAACATTCTTTTAGCATCTGTTAACTACTTCTTTACAAAAACAAATCCACTTCTTAAATTTTAAATACACAAAACCTTAAAAATAATAAATCTAGGTGAGCACGTCGTCACCAGCGGCCTACGCTAAAAAATTTAATAAAAAAGAAAACAACCAAAAATAGTTTAATTAACTTCATAAACGTTTCTGTCAAAAAAAATTTAATAAACATACAAGAAAATTCAAATTGAATCAATAATGCAAAGCCGTTGATGCATACTTTAAATCAACCACCCGTCCAGCAATATTCAAACTAACAATGCTTATATTTATTACAAACCAATTTAAAATAAGACACTTAGAAAGTTTTAACTTTCACAAGCTAGAGAATGAATGAATAGGATCAGTATCGGAAATATTGACACGCTTTTTCAACCTGGATAGAAATTCACGTTTCTGTCTACCAAAATTAGTCTTCTCAACATTCAATCCAAAAGCTCACAATGTGATGCTTTTGCCATCAAAGGTCTATATTACTTCTTGAAGCTATAACACCCTTTAAATTATGGACTACAACAACGTCTCGTCCAATTGATACCCACTAATAGTCACAATTTTATTAAATCATTATTTTGTATATTTAAAACGTCTACAAAACTGTTCGTGATTATCTTTCCCTTAAATGATTTTAGTGCATCGTGGAAAATTATACTCATAATTAAAAACCTGACCAGGAAATTTCAAAAAATAATACGTCAAAGCGCAGCGACGTAGTAATAGCTCAAAACCGGTCGCACAGTGTCTCTTTTCCGACTCCCTCAAAAGTTGCCATCTTACATTTCAAGAATACTAGCTAATCTCTTTACTAAAAATTCATTAAAACGGTTCGCGTTGTAAAAAGGAAAGTATCCGTGTACACGAAGAAAAATCATCTAAACCTCTTGTATCATGCTGTCACGTATGTAAATGTACACTAATATATTTTCGCCTTCTCGACTACTTTGAAAAATCAAACTTAAATTAACACGCTACAAGATCCATATTAGCTTCACTTCCAATTCTTATTTATAACAAATTTTAGGTTTCTCGTCGCTTTATTAAACTTTTCCCTGACTACAGCTCAATAAGAATAATAATAAAACATGATCTTCCATGACGCAATATCCTTTTAATAACTAACTAACATATCAACACTAACTAGTAATAGGGTTATCCGATTTATAATAAACTAAAACTACCTTCTTTAATTCCACCAAACATATTGCTTTATTTACAGTCCAGGGTGACACAGGAGTCCATAGAAATAGGAACAAACGTAGATGATGATTACGGTGAAGACCTGCAAAGTGAGATTTAATCTTAACAAGCGGATGTAGTTATAGATTCTTCCCGCAACCGGGACCCTCAACTGAGCAACCTAGATCTTCTGGTCAGCAAGCTAAACATTTTACCGAGCTTCAGTCTCCAAATGCTGCACGCGTTGTTTCTGAAGCCAATTCCAAATCCTCTTCATTCCGCAACTCAGAAACGTCGATAAAAATACCACCGCCATTGAGGGAACACAGTACAAAAGAAGCGACGTATAGAAAATGAAAGATCTAAGATACTTATGTCCTTAATGGACAAATTAGACAAAATTTCGGAAAATACCTAGCTTCTCCTTTGCGAACTGTTCCTATTGAACAGACTTTAAGGCTGCAGAAAGAAATGATTACCCGTGCACTAAATGCCCACATGTCGAGTTCCATTTCATCATCCAACGATCAGAGTCAGGGTGATCACGATTTTTCTCCACAAAGTGAGGATACACACAGTTGCACACAAAACAACTAAGTCATCGTTAAGATGTACTTAATAAATTTTTGTCACAAAAAACAGTTATCGAAGGGGTTTTTTATGTTTCTCATTTATTTCTCATTAAATATTATTACCGCAATTTGTTGCCTTAACATTTATTCGTATTCACTTTGCTCCACGTCTCCAACGCGGCTTCCAGAAGTTCAACTAAGAATTTGCTTATTGTCGATTTGGGAATTTTAAAAAAGAATTCCAAACTCTTAAAGCTATCGCCTGTGGCTAAGTAACGCAGGGTTATCATAAGTTCTGTTTTGGATAGTATTGCTTCCTTCATATCATATATCTTTTTTTATAGCGATGTTGATACCAGTTCCAATAGAAAGACAAAGTCATCTTCAGACATCCTTAGTAAATTTTTAAAATCCTCTGAGTAGCTGTATTGCGACTCCTGATCAACAACTGGTTCCTGTTTTTAATCCTTTCTTTCACCCACCATCTGCGCCGTCTCTTGTTTTTTCATCACTACAGTACTTCTTTTTTTTTAATTCGATAATTATTTTTATTACAACAAATTCAGCACTTTGAAATAGAATTAACGTTACCACTATGTATGCTTTCACGCTTCCTACGAAAATTCCACAGCATCATAGACCTCACATTCTGTCGGAATGTCGAACAAAGCGCTCTAGCGACGACATGTGACACTAACAAAACTTCAAATATTATAAGGTTTGTAGCCCAAGAATAGCTCATTTCAACGCGTCCAAGTTTGTTAAGATTGGCTTAGCCGTTTCGATGATACAGGGGGTTGTTTAAGGAAACCTTTCAATACCCTTACCAGTTTATTTTTAGACATACGTCAAATAGCAGAATTCACAGAAACGTCATTTTTTTAGATTCAAAATTGCAGGTACGCCCCTTAGCGGCCACTTCAGAAACTTGAAAGTATTTTCCAGGTTTTTGTATTGCCGTTTTAGTCACAACTTTTTTTTGCGCAAGCCTCTACGATGGATAGTTTCCCAGATACAATACCTCGCATTCTTAGTTGGCCACCCTGTGCATTAAATGTGAAAGATTAAAGCATCTACTTATATCTAAACGCCGCAAGGTTGCTAGATTCATTGAGAATAACTTTTACCTATAGCTTGCTATTTTTTGTGAGAAATGTAATTAAGCTTAATGTGTATGTAAATTAACTAATTACAACGAGAACTGTACACATATTTGTAATC
Organism: Vesta saturnalis; assembly: GCA_036346205.1. Classification (NCBI taxonomy): domain Eukaryota; kingdom Metazoa; phylum Arthropoda; class Insecta; order Coleoptera; family Lampyridae; genus Vesta; species Vesta saturnalis. Next base: position 3,092,635 of record JARFJB010002254.1, on the reverse strand, counting down.
ATAAGGTTTGGGGGCAAAAATTAATTAGCTACCTAGAGAAACTGTGTCGCAATTCGTACGACTTCCATTTTATGCTACATTAAGTCTGACTACTTTTTTTTATTATTGCAATTCAAATGAAATAATTCTTCATAAGAATATCTGTAACAAAATTTCTAAAAGCCATTAAAATTAGATTAAATAATGCTTTGTAACTGTATGGAAAGCACCAAGATATACAATGCAATGTTGTATTTGACATTACATTAAACTCTACCCTTACGGCATCTAAAAGAAAACTTAACCATTCCTTTTGCATTTTAAAACTAATTTGATCAAGAAATAAGAGTTTAAGAAACAGAAAAACACATTTGCCGTTGACAGCGCTTTTAATTAACTGAATTCATAAATTAGCTGAAAGTTTCTCAATTAGTCCACAATACTACAAGTTATAGTTTACCTCTAAAAAAGCCTGTCTACTTTAAATGCTTACTTGCAGTTTATTCTTTTAAGAGTTTAAAATGGTGCTATCCCAGTTTATTAAATTCAAAACTTTGAAGTCCAAAATGTTTATTTATTTTTAGATTGTGGCAAATTACATTTCACATTTTCTTAAATAAATTAAACTTGCTGTTTTAATGTTATCCTTTTCTTTGTATTGAGATTAAGAAATTTTGTGTATCGCTATGGGATTTAGTTACTTTATAATATTTAAAACGGATTATACACATTAAAAATAGATTTATTATTATCATTATATTGTTCAAAACAGTGGCGGCTCCTCAAATTTCAGGGTTGGTGGTCTCCACGAACCACAACCAGTTTAAATATATATATATATATATATATATATATATATATATATATATATATATATATATATATATATATATATATATATATATATAGGTGACCCAAACTCGATGGCCAAAACGAAAACAACTGATTCCTCTGGCCAAAAGGAACAAAAAATTATTAATACAGGGTGTATCTATTGGTGATGGTTTCCAAGATGTTAACTTTTTTTAATTTTTTCTATTTTGTGGACTTATTTTTTATACCACGCTGTATCTTCCAAACTAGAAGAGTTACAAGAAAACACATTAGGAGAAATTTGTAGAAGATGAAATTTCCTTAAAGAATATTGAATTCATTCGAGACAACCTCATCATTCAACATTTTTAATGACATAATGAATTCAGAAATGATTTTTTTTTTCAAATCCCAAGACAAGTTTCCAAGAGGAATATTTTTCCAATAGAGATGGATTTGATACATGGCCGATAAAGGAAATACTTCCTTTTTTCATAAGCTTCACAACGATATGAAAAAAACTTATGGTTGACGTACTAATTAAATTTTAGAGGATAAGATTACCTTCAAAAATATGGTAGAGTAGATGAGAATTGACGATTTGTCCCTCACTTTTCAATCAATCTGTACATTTACGGCAAGAAATATGGCTCCTTTACTGACATCTTTTCATCACCGTAGCAACGACTTGACATTAGTAAGTTAGTTGTCAAAATTTGTTTGCTATTACAGTTTTGCTGATTTCAATACGAGTTCTTTCTGTTGTAGTGATATTGTAATTTAGTTTTTGAGTCGTTCTTGTTATTATTATTGTTCTTGTTCGTGTTCGTGTTTTCCTTCCTGAGTCATGTTTTCAAATGGAGAATATGCCGATATTCACTATTATTATGGTGTTGCCCAAGGGAATGCGAGTGAGGCTGCTAGACTGTATACAGCTGCTTTCCCAAGAAGAATTCATCCAGAAAGAGGGGTGAGATCTGGAGATCTTGGAGGCCACGCCACTGTACCACCTCTTCCAATCCAACGTTGGGGATAATGTTCGTTTAGCCAATCTCTCACACCTCTTCCGTAGTGGGAAGGACAACCATCAAGTTGAACCCACACATCTGCTCTTGTTGCCAATGAAACCTCCTCCATCAATTCGGGGAGGTTTTCTTGAAGGGCATTCAAAAAATTCACTGAATTGACTCTATCTGGCATAATATATGGACCAATAAGTTGATTGTTGAGTAAACCAACCCAAACATTAACTTTGAACTGGTGTTGAAAGCTATTTGGTCTCATAGTATGTGGGTTCTCATGTGCCCAGACGTGCGTGTTATGGATATTGAAGATGTCTGACCTTGTAAAGGTGGCCTCATCCGTCCACAAGATTGCATTTTGGAAATCTCGATCATTCCTAACTGAATTGAGATACCATTGGCAAAACTCAATCCGCCGACCTAGATCTCCATCTAAAAATTCTTGAACCCCCGTCACGTGATACGCACGTCTTCCGTCAGCTTTAAGAGTTCTCCGTATTGTTTCTCGTGACATCTGCAATACATTGGATGACCTCCGCAAGCTAGTCTCAGGATTTGCTTCGAAATGCTGGATTACGTCGTCAATCCTCTCAACATTATGAAATTCCTCTTGATCTCTTAGGATCCTAAAAGATCCTCTCTCTCTTAGAGCAGTGTGTTCTCTAGAGAAAACTCTCCTTTCTGGATGAATTCTTCTTGGGAAAGCAGCTGCATACAGTCTAGCAGCCTCACTCGAATTCCCTTGGGCAACACCATAATAATAATGAATATCGGCATATTCTTCATTTGAAAACATGACTCAAGAAGGAAGACACGAACACGAACAAGACCAATAATAATAACAAGAACGACTCAAAAACTAAATTACAATATCACTACAACAGAAAGAACTCGTATTGAAATCAGCAAAACTGTAATAGCAAACAAATTTTGACAACTAACTTACTAATGTCAAGTCGTTGCTACGGTGATGAAAAGATATCAGTAAAGGAGCCGTATTTCTTGCCGTAAATGTACAGATTGATTGAAAAGCGAGGGACAAATCGTCAATTCTCATTTACTCTACCATATTTTTGAAGGTAATCTTATCCGCTAAAATTTTTCCTGAGGTTTATTGCTGTAACAATTCAGTAATTAGTACGTCAACCATAAGTTTTTTTCATATCGTTGTGAACCTTATAAAAAAAGGAAGTTTTTCCTTTATCGGCCATGTATCAAATCCATCTCTATTGGAAAAATATTCCTCTTGGAAATTTGTCTTGGGATTTGAAAAAAAATCATTTCTGAATTCAATATGTCATTAAAAATGTTGAATGATGAGTTTGTCTCGAATGAATTCAATATTCCTTAAGGCAATTTCCTCTTCTACAAATTTCTCCTAATGTGTTTTCTTGTAATTCTTCTAGTTTGGAAGATACAGCGTGATTTAGAAAATAAGTCCACGAAATAGAAAAAATTAAAAATAAGTTAACATCTTGGAAACCATCAACAATAGACACACCCTGTATTAACAATTTTTTGGCCAGAGAATTCAGCTGTTTTCGTTTTGGCATCGAGTTTGGGCCACCTTGTGTATATATATATATATATATATATATATATATATATATATATATATATATATATATATATATATATATATATATATATATATAATATATATATATATATATATATATATATATATATATATATATATATATATATATATATACACAGGGTGATTGGTCGAAACCATTCATTAGAAGTATTAGGAGTTCCAGCCATGGCTGATTTCTGAAAGTTTGTAGCTGGACTAAGTGATTCATATTCTATTTAAGGAAAATATTTTCATAATGACTACACTTCCGATTATACCGGAAGTAGCCATCAACGTTGTTATTTTAAACGGAATCGTACCCTTTTTATGGCTAATTCGAATTGTACTCGCCATTTTAGTAGAAATTTTATCAATGTTCCCTATACTTAAATTTAATATTTCTAGAGATTTAAATTTTTTTTCGAAAATTATTGGTTGAACACTATGACATTTGATAATGCCTACTGGCGCCCTTTTTAGTACGAAGCAAGTAATATTGACGTTGTGCATAGGGGTATCCTTAAGCTTTACGCTGATGCTTCCGGTACTGCCGAATTATCTACAGGGTGTTCAAAATGTGACTTCCATCTTTTGAAAATAAAAACCATCAAAACTTAACTTTTTCAAATACAATGCCCAATATTTTCTTCCTTTAACGGATGCAGAATAAAATTCTGCATTGATTTGTATTAGCATTCCCTATACCTATATTCAACAGTTTTTCAGTTATTCAGGTATTTCTGAAATCTCGTCCTGAATTTACAGAAATTAATTCGATTTCTTCACGGCCGAAGTCTACTACAGATGCAGAAACCAATTACATTAATTTAGTTTATCAAAGCAAACAGAACTGTTAAATTTCGTCAACAAATAAGATGAGAATAAAAGTAATATGCAAATAATAACTATTAATATTATTGAAAGTAAGAAAAACAATTCAAAATTTTATAAATGTTCTATGTGGCCTCCATTTTGTTGAAGACAACCTAAAAGTCTTGACTGAACTTCTTTCGTGCAATCTTTTTTGACGTGATAACGATTTAACTGGCGAAATGCCGTCGTTACTCTTAAGCCTAGGTCTTCTCTTGTGTGGACTGGAGTAGCGTATACTTGATTCTTGACTTCGCCCCATACGTAGAAGTCGAGTGGAGTTAGATCGGGAAATCGGGGAGGCCACCGCCATGGTCCGTTTCGACCGATCCACTGATCACCAAACATAGTGGTGAAATTAACTTCATTAGCTTCTTCGCCAGTAATAGGCTTTGATCGTGTTCTGGCAGCTTTTTCTGTTCCATACCGTAAAAAGTTTGACTCTATTCGCTTAAATTTGTGCTTGTTCATTGGTGTTAAATGAGGATATCGGTCATTAAACAAACGGCAAGTTCTGCTAATAATCTTATCATATTCTCCATGAACATAAAATAAGTTCAAAATATCCCTGTTTGAATACTTCCCATTTTCCATTTTGATAAACCGAACACAGAAACACAACAAAATGTATTGACAGTTACTAACAACAAACTTAGCTGTGGTTTCCATGGCTATCCATGGAAAAATCAGGTAAATCGTTTTGAATTTCAGAAGAAATGAACAAATACCTCAATATGAGAAAAACTATCGAAGATAGGTGTAGGGAATGCTAATACAAATCAATGCAGAATTTTATTCTGCATCCGTTAAAGGAAGAAAATATTGGGCATTGTATTTGAAAAAGTTAAGTTTTGATGGTTTTTATTTTCAAAAGATGGAAGTCACATTTTGAACACCCTGTAGATAATTCGGCAGTACCGGAAGCATCAGCGTAAAGCTTAAGGATACCCCTATGCATAACGTCAATATTACTAGCTTCGTACTAAAAATGGCGCCAGTAGGCATTGTCAAATCTCATGGTGTTCAACCAATAATTTTCGAAAAAAAATTAAAATCTCAAAAACTATTAAATTTAAGTATAAGGAACATTGATAAAATTTCTACTTAAATGGCGAGTACAATTCGAATATGCCATAAAAAGGGTACGATTCCATTTAAAATAACAAAGTTGATGGCTACTTCCGGTATAACCGGAAGTGTAGTCATCATGAAAATATTTTCCTTAAATAGAAAATGGCCTTAATTACAGGATGAGGACCGTAAACACGTCATCAAGGAGTTGAAAATGGCGCCTGAAAAGAAGCAGACAATTAAGGTACATGTACACGTTTGCATACCCTTCAGAGCTTGAATTAAAAATTAAACAGGGCGCATGCGCGGAGGATTTGTCCCATCTAACCCCCTACTACTTACCTTGTAAGAGATGCATTGAAAATAGGTCACTGCGGCTGAATGAGCTTGGAAAGATAAAGCAACATGCCTTTTGCTTTTTGTACTTTTCTTTTGGTTAATGGTTATTCTAGTCAATGAGGTTTTCCACTACGAAAGAGGCATAGTATGTTTAATCGTTTAATATTGAATATTATATAGATCAAGTCTTCGTCTTATGGCCCAATTTAGAAGGATGAGCAAGACCTCAAAAAGTTGCCGGTTAACCAGCAGTAGGTCGTGTAATAGACGTCACGTTGGGGGCTATTTTGTGGTGGTTCTTTTTCAATATTTTATAATTTCGCACTTATTGAGTAAAAATGTTGTATTGTTTTTATGAAAATGTCAAACGATTCAACGTCAACTAAGCAATTTTAATTTATAAAGATAACGTTCATTAACTAACTTTACTTTTATTGTTATCACATTTCTGTTTGTGTAAATGAACTGCAATAATTACTCCATAAATTCCTTTTTCCTTTTATCGGGACGCTCCAGCTAGCTTGACAATGCGTTGAATTGTTATCGTTATCATTCATTAAAATTATTCTCAATCTGATGTTATTAATTACCTGTACTTTGCAATTAATTGAACTTGCTTTCTTCAGTATTTACACCCGCAGTGTTTGTATAAGCTTTTAAGATATGCAACAGTCAATAATAAAAATCGATCAAAAGTGATAATATTTAATTAAGTCAAATTCTAAATGCAGACTGTTTTGTTTACAGCATTATATAAAAATAATTCTAATTCTATGTTAGTACTTTGCTTAATATTAACATGCAAAATAATCCTTTACAAATGATCAACGAAATACATTTTCGTTCGGCATTTGTATTTAAACATACATTTAACAATAAATAAAACACACCAATTTTCGTTTATTTATACTATCAATAGGTTTTATTTGTTATCACTTTGTTCGAACCGGTGACGTAATGCTTGCGTTTCTTTGATCGGCGAAGAGGCTCAACTAGGTGGTGTGACTGCTTCTACTATGATGTCACTTTTCCGCTACTCGGGAACCGTTATCTTTTATTTTCTCTATCTTTTCTTATATCTTTATTATAGATGAATACGCTTCTAACTCTCTTTCTTCAATTTAACGATCTTTGCGAATAACCGCTCGACACATTTACACTATACAGTGTTTACTTAATTGCTCAGTTTTAATTACAAATAGCTTGTGCAACAAGCCGCAAATGCTCCCTTTTTATACATCAATAAATTCGAGTTATTGTCCTTTATACTTTGATTTACCAATTTGGATCAATTACTCTCTATTGTATTTATTATTCACTATTTAAACACAATTGATCACGGTTCTGATACATTAAAAACGCGTTATCTGTACTTATTACGTCACTTTTAATACGTATTTTAAATTATGGTGCAATCCTTTTCATTTCCGCCAACTCGACAACAATTGCACTTTATATTATTTCAGCTTTCCTCAAATTCACACGACAAACATCATTTATATTCTCTTTATCCCTATATTAACTGAATTTTCGTTATAATTACGCAATTATAATTTGCAGCCTAAATCAAGCTGAGGTAATCGCTTTTCACCCGTCTGGTTACCTTCAACCAACTTGATCGCTTACTTAATGCGACCATTTCTGTTCACTTACTTAGCGCGACTCACCAACTAATACACCTCAGTACGAGTGTGTCTCTACTTGCTCCCTTTTACAAAACAGTAATGTCCGCAAATTGCCGCGTATATTTAAAAATTATGTTCAAATATAAATAACCAATAACTATTTAATTTCATATAACAGCGCGAAATTCGAATTTCTAATGCCTCCATTACAGTCAGAATAATATCACAAAAAAACGAAATCAAGTCAGGTACGAATGTAATTATTTACAATTTACAAGAAGTGCAGAGCCTTGCCTCCATCTAATTTTTGTTTAATAGTACCTCAGGGCAATCGCTAAGTCCCCGAGTTAAAACTTACGCCAATAAAGTAAAGTGCATTAAAGAAAGTAAATACGTATTTACAAAAAATAATGGTATACATGCTCATGTGTTGTTACAGTGATTCTCCACGAACAAATAACTCCTGGCGAGTTCCACCTGATTGTGTTTTCCAACTGAGCTTGTTATCAATTAAATAAATCACCTACCGATTATAATTATTAATTAATCATCGTTCCTTTCCTGTTATCGGCAGACTCAGCACAAATATATCTAATCAAATTTGGAAGAAAGAATGTAATTTCAGCATACAAAGCCTATACTGGAGATTCTGTTGAGTACTGCTGACATAAAACACGATAACTCGTACATAAGTGTATCAAACGATTTACTGTATTAGGCGTCAAAGCTAAAATAGTAGATTACTTTAGGAGGTCCTATTCGACCACTGTCAGGCTCAACTATTGGAAACTTACTTGCTTTCTTATTTACATGCTTAAATATTTATTAAGGTATTTGCTTGATTATTTTTCCATTTCTTATTTATTTATTTTGTAGCGCTTCAGAATTACGACACAACTGTTAGAGAGCTACCTGGGATAGATAAACAGCCGACGTCATCAGGATAACTTGCGACTTTACAACCTTATTTCAATTATACACGTATAACTTTTAAATTGTGGTACATAATCGAACAGGGGTAGAGATGCTACTATCTGTTTCAGGTAAACGTCCTGTTAGTAGTAAATTGCCGATGGTAGTAAACAGATACTGGTTTATAGTAAACAGGCACTGGTTCTAACGCAAATAGGGAATTTACAGGTGTAACAGAAATTACTGAGGAGTGAAAAAGTATTAGTAGCACTACTTAAAAGTCATTCTTTTTAAGGTTACGTAATGAGCAACGAAAATTCACACTATTAGGCAGGTACCCGTTTTAGGTAAAAGGTGTCGGTTTTAAGGAACGCGTATCTTTTCTTGACGTTCTTTGTCATTTTTATTAGAAAATAAGTATCCGTTTTTGGATGCAACGGCAATCATCTTTGACCACTTTGCGATTGATACGGGATGGTCCTCTATCATAACAAGAGATTAGTAGTTTTCAAGTGGTACCAACAACCAGTAGCTTACACCAGTGACCTGCAAGGTTTAGACTGCAAGCAGTATCCTACACCCTACTAAGCATTTCCGTATCACTGCTTAAACGTATGCTTGGTTCCTAAGTACTTGTTTACGCAGAACGTTAGAATAGTATTGAAAACAAAAAAATCGTGAAAAGAGGTCATGTATAAACGTCAACAACGTCAAGCAATGTTCAAAACCTGTACCTATTACGCAAAGCTAATAATTGCAGCGTGTACAGTTAATAAATATTAGTAATGGTCCGTCCAAATTAATTCTAATTGATACTACATCTTTACCAACTTCTTAAATACCCAGGTTAGTACGTCTGAAAACTCAGCCTACATTGACCAGAAGGTCAAATTTCAAACCTTTTCCTCCTGGTGATGCTTGAGACGCTGGTAGGAGGAAGTCGGAATTGTGGTTAAACCGCAAGTAGCTGCCGACCGGCAGCGATTCATATCGGCTAGTATAAGGGAATATATATTTTGGTAATAATATAGTTCTTACTTCAGTGTTGGGACTCCCAAATACGCTTCCAATACCGTTGAGCGTATTTCAAAAGCGATTAAACTTATAAATGGCCCATTTTCAACTTCTGACTTACAGCCACCTAAGAATAGAAAAATCGTCTCCTCTATTTCCTTGTTCTATCGGTATTTCAATGGCTTTTTGTGCTGCTGAATTACATTGATTCATACTATCTCGGGCCACGTTTGCTAGGGATACTAAGTTGGCTTACTCGCATCATGAATATACAGTACAAATGCCAAACATGTCGTGTCAAACGGGTGCAATCCACATTCTTCTACTCGGTTTTTAACCTCTGGAATGATCTTCCTAGCTTCTATTTCTCACTCACTTACAATATGAAAAGTTTAAGGTAGCCGTTCATACTCATCGTTTGGCAGTTCAAATTGCTCCTTATACTACGAGGTATAATTTACCTAAACACGCTTACGGACTACTGGTTCATTCAACCTCAAGACAAATGATTAATTTTTTCCTATTTCTGTGGTGGACTGTAGTTTGTTAAATTCTTTGTATTTGTGAATTACTAAGTACTGGATAATAATTAAATGCGGTTTTTAAACAAATCTGTTTATGTAATATAATATGTACAAAGTTGAATATTAAACATTGTATTAATAAATGATACATGTATCTCAACTTTGATGAATGCGACGATTGGTTTCTACAAATAATGAAGCGGCGATACGAATTAGGATCTGTACGCAAAAATATGACAAATTACACTTGTCATTAACTCCTTTCGGCTTCTAATTGCCGCAGTAAGTAGGATTTTACCAATTACAACTTCCGACTATTTGATATTGAATGCTACATTCGAACTTTATTTGTATGTAACCATTTTTTAATGATCTATGTTTAAAATGACTGGGCAAATCACTTGCGTTGGTTTTAACGACATGGGCAAATCTTGTGAAGGGCGAAAACGCGAACACATTATATTAGGGCCTTAATGTTATTTTTAATTCAATTACATTTCTTGTGTTATTAAAAGAACGAACACACTACAAGTTACATGATTGTTTCTTGGAGGCTAACTCGCGTTAACATATGCATTATTGCATGCCTATTGGTAAAGCGGGGCTAAGTGTTGTTATGTTTTCATATATCGAGCTAGTAGAGTAGTGGTGACACGATCTACTTGGCATTCGTGAGGTAATGGGATCGTTTCCCGTTATCGTTTACCCTGTATGAGGTTTTTCCAGGGGGGTTTCCTCACACATGGGCCCACACTTAATCTTACCATGCATATATTCGTAATGTATGTCTGTATGCTGGGAATCCAGGATTGTGGCTGAAGGAGCTTGGAAAGCTCAAAAATCCGGCCCTCCCCTTGGGGAATGAACGGAATACGTGGCCTTTCCTTTCCTTTTTATGTTTTGATATTTACTTATTATATGTTCGATATTTTATTATAACATAAAGTATTTTTAGTAAACCTGTATTCAACATTTACATCATAGAACGCCATATTTACTACTCCTGCCATGTTGCCTAATCTATCACACCTCCCGTTCTTTCCAAATATAAGCATATGAACACCAACTCAAAATTAAACATATTCATTTAGGCACAGCGGTTTTTTAAGTTCTCTACCACTTGTGGTAGCTTAATAACTTGTGCACCCTTACAATTTTCACTTATTACTACTTTTTAATCATCTACTTCCTGTAGCTCATTTCCCTCCTTTTGCTTAAACAAATCTTTCCTATTTCAGACCAATTGCTCATTTGTATCGTTTACTAATTCATGTGACCTACTTTACTCCAAGTACCTCCGATTGTTGTAATGGGCTGTTTTCCCACTTAAAACTACCTTGTCTTTTGGTTGTAACTCAGTTGTCTCCTATCAAAGTAATATTTGTTAATTTCGGATCTATTTTCTAAATTTTGTTTAATTTCCTAATTTTGATCTCCCAGTCCCCCTAATACTGGGGACCTTTAACTATTCTATTATATAAAAATTTTTTTTGACGGAGCTAGCTCATTTGATTGTAAAAAATACAGACTTGAAAAGATATGTTGAAAGCCCCAAAGTTTTGCAAATCTCTTGAAACTACACCAGCATAGTTGGTTCCATTATCAGTATGTAACCTTTCTGGAATACCATGTCCTGCAAACAAAGATTTCATTACATTCACTGTCCATTCACTTGTCAAGTTATCTAATTGAATTACTTCTGTATACTTAGAAAAATAATTCACCACGAAACGATAATTTTTCCTTTCAAAATAAAACGTATTAGACCCTATGTCGATCCACAGTTTACTTGATATTTCTCTAATTATCATAGGTTCTTTTTTATTTGAATTCATCCTATGCTTCACACCTTGAAACTTTATTGACAATATCGTTATTCATGTTAGGTCAATACTGAGCTTCTCTGGCTCTCAGTGTAGATGTTTCTATACCCATGTGACTAAAATGAATTCTGTCTAACACTTCGTTTCTTAAGCTTTTAGGAAATACTAACGAATTATTCTCAACAAATAACTCATCCCTGATATTATAATATGGTTTGCAAATTTCAGGTACATTCTCTTTAATTTTAGGCCAACCCTCAATTATTAATTCCTTCACACTATTAAGTTCAATACAATTTTCAGATTCTCTCTTAAAATCATCCAATTTCTCTTCGGAAATAGGTAAAAATGAAGTAATTAACCCCACCTGTGTTTCTATATTAAACACTCACTATGATTTACATTTCTCCACAGGATATCTGCCAAGAGTAACTCATTCGATGGTTTATATTTTACGGTTAAATAATATTTCTGCAACTATAACCGCATTCGTTGTAATTTCAATACACAATCTTCCAACGATTTTTTAAAAATACATTCTAATGGTCTATGATCTGACTTAACAACAACATTTTCACCACAAATATATTGATGAAATCTGTATTGCGCCAATGTTCTTCCGCATTATTGGGATCTACATGGGTTTTACTTCTACACTAGCTCGGTTTACCGGACTTTCTACTAGTCCGATGTATGTAGCTTCATTGAGTACTATACAGGGTGTTTGTAAGTAAGTGCGAAAGATTGCCGAAGTTATTTTGAGAAAAATGTTTCTATAAATGTAGGTCAAAATACGCTTCGTCTCAAAGATACTGTGTTTAAATTTTAACTTTTTTATTTTTATTTATTAATTATTTCAAAGAGTTCTAAAGATATTGCCTAGATATTTTCAAAACCCTTTGGAGGGTTTAAATATGCATTTTTTGGGTAATCCGATTTTCTGCTTGCACCAGTGACGTTCGTGAGCGTGTGCCACAAACTTTTTAATAAAAAATAATGTACGCCACTGACTTTTTCCCGTTTTGATATTTTTGGAGAAATCCGAACTGCCGACTGTGGGCGTCCTCGAGAAATAAGAACTGTGCAACTAGGAGAACCAGTTCTCGATATAGCTTTGGAGTCGTCTGAATCATGTACATATTGAATGTATGTAACTTCACCGTATTTAAAATTCTGAAAGATCAGCAATTGTATCCGTTTCATATTCAATGTGTACAGGCCCTACTACCTCGAGACTGCTTAACGCGTCTAGTTTTTTGCCAATGCATTATCAATGTAACCACTCAAAATCCTCATTTTTATATGGCGTTTTGTTTACTGGCGAGGCAGGTTTTTGCAAAGGTTCTACACGAAACTTCCATTACAATTACTTATGTGCTGATGAAAATCCACATGGAATCTTTCACGATCATTTTCAATATCAATTTTCTCTAAATATGTGGTTTGGAGTACTTTATGATCATGGTCCATATTTCCTCCCATTACGGAGGAGTTACCTGCACCTCTTGAAGAAATTCCTCTTCACCTCAGTGAAAATTTATGGTTTGTGTACGATGATGCCCCAGCCCATTTTAGTAATGATGTACATCGTCACTTATATTCAGTATATCCAAATCGTTGGATGGGTAGGGGAGGTACGTAAAATTGGCCAGCTCGCTTTTCTGAGTTAAATCCCTTAGATTTCTTTATTTGGGGTATTCTCAGGTCATTAGTTGGATACAATCGCGTCGAAGATATTGAAGACCCTAGGAATCGAATTACAGTCGGCTGTGAGACGATGAAGAATTCCGTAGGAACTTTTCAGTGAATACGACAGTCAATCAGGCGAAAGGTTGGCTCTTGTGTCACTTGTGAGGGATGTCGTTTTGAACATTTGTTGTAGGTTTGCGCCTATTTAAAATTGTTATTGTTACTATTGTTTTGTGTTATTGTTTTGGTTTAATGTTACTGTATTAGATAATCAAACTTATTAGAAATTATTGATAGCAACCTACCCAAAGCGTTTTGCAAATTTCAAGACAATATTATTAAAAATTTTAATTACATATTTACCTTTGAACTTATTCGTTCATAACAAAACTTATAATAAATTAATATCTTTAAAACTTTAAATAATTAATAAAAATAAATAAAAGATTAAAATGTAAATACACTCAATATCGGAAACGAACCGTATTGCGACCTACGCTTATAGAAACTTTTTTTCACAAAATAATTTCGACAAACACCCCCTAAATATTTTGCACCTATTACCAAACTTCTCAGGACTAAGCCTAATTCAGGTTTAAACAAAGGTTGTGTGATAAAGAATACTAATTAGACCAGCCATCTTGAAAACAAAATTAAGCAAGTGTGATTCATTTAGAACTATTTCCTTAGTAGCTAAGTAACAGTTTGTTGAAATTTAATCACTCATAACGCTCAAAGTAAAAGCACAAGTTAGTAGATATTGTAAAAATTGGGCTGCATTTATCCGTTACTAAAGATTAATATTGTGTGGAATTCACTGAATATATGAGTGAATAAATGAATCGTTATGCGAGAGATGTGTTTAGTAAAGCATGGTTTAAGAATTTAATAACGTATGCCGTTATTGGTTCATATAGTTAGTAATTTTGAATACCAACGAAACAACGTCAATGTTTCTAGGTTATTTTTAAATTTAAGCCGCGCTGTCAAACCACGATGCGATTATACGAAACGAAATACAAAGAATAATTTGAGGTTAAATAACCAAGAAGACATCTGACGGCGTCATGCGCTTTTACCTTAGAATCGACATAAGTTTTTAAGTGCTGCATTTAAAATATACAGCAGACGTATATTATATAACTTGTCTTTTTTTAAGTGACCCATAGGTCCGAAATTTACAAGTGCTAACTCCGAGTAGAAATTATTATCTATTCGTTGTATAGACGCTGATACTGTATTTTGTTGAGATTCAAATTATACTTGTTTTTGTGAATATATTTGATAATATATATATATATATATATATATATATATATATATATATATATATATATATTATATATATATATATATATTATGTACGTATACAGGGTCCGGCAAAAAGAGCGCCTTCTTCCATATCTTCCGTTTCATATAAGCTAAACTAATAAAATTTGGGATAGGGTTATAGTTTAGTTGTGTGCATATTTTAAAATTATTCACGTGTATACAGGTTGTTTATTTAAAGACGACCAAACAATAATAAAAAAAAATTAAACGGAACACCCTATATATTATTACGTTTTTGAATTCCACACATTGTTCCTAACAAATTCGCAATATATTTCCCTATCCATAAATATAGCCGTTTTTGAGTCGATTTTTATAAAATCTAGCTGGCCACCTCACAGGTCCATTTCGCCCAATCCATTTATTTGGAAAGACTCTTTTGAGATAATCTCTTACATCTGCAGAGTAGTGAGCAGGAGCGCCATCATGTTGATATCACATTGTGGCTCTAATATCAAGAGTAATATTTTCTAATAAACCCGGTAAATCGTTACGCAAAAAGTTAAGGTACTTCTCACCATTCAAGTGTCCACCAAAAAAGAATGGACCGGTGACATAATCCCCAACGATGGCACCCCAGACACTTAAAGACCACTTATGTTGATTACCAACTTGTCTTAATAAATATGGATTTTCTAAGGAACAGTAATGAAAATTATGTGTATTAACAAATTCATTCTTATGAAATGTTGATTCGTCTGTCCATAAAATATTATAAAAAAAATTTGGGTTTTGAGTAAATTTTTCTCTGGCCCAGTAACAAAATCTTACTCGATGGTCGAAGTCTGCATCGCTCAATTCTTGGTATAACTGAATATGATAAGTGATTCTTCTTTAAAAGACGGCCTACTGATCTCTCACTGATACCAACCATTTCACTTATGTCCTTTTGGCTTCTGTGATGATCCTCTTCGATGGCGAGAAGAACCCTCAATTCACTATCTTCATTTGTAGAAGTACCACTGCTTATCTAGAGAGATTAAATTCTTTTTGGTTTTCAAATCGGCTCTAAGAATTAACCAAGGACCCTATTATCGTAGCGCCGGGGAGAGATGTCTCATGGCGGGCTCGAGAATGGGGATATAATTATTAGTGTGAAATGCATCTATTTCCCTTTATCTTAGTGCGAAGCTCCCACTTAAAGAAAGACAAGTTATATGATATACGTCTGCTGTATATTTTAAATGCAGCACTTAAAAACGTATGTCGATTCTAAAGTCAAAGCGCATGACGCCGTCAGATGTCTTCTTGGTTTTTTATCCTCAAATTATTCTTCGTATTTCGTTTCGTATAATCGCATAGTGGTTTGACAGCGCGGCTTAAATTTAAAAATAACCTGAAAACATTATATGAACCAATAACGACATACGTTATTAAATTCTTAAACCATGCTTTAATAAAGACACCTCTCGCATAACATTCATATATTCATTCATATATTCAGTGAATTCCACACAATATTAATCTCTAGTAACGGATAAATGCAGCCCAATTTTTATAATATCTACTAACTTGGCTATAGAAACTGTTACTTAGCTACTAAGGAAATAGTTCTAAATGAATCACACTTGCTCAATTTTGTTTTCAAGATGGCTGGTCTAATTAGTATTCTTCATCACACAATCTTTGTTTAAACCTGTATCAGGCTTAGTCCTGAGAAGTTTGGTAATAAGTGCAAAATATTACTATATATATATATATATATATATATATATATATATATATATATATATATATACAGAGTGAATTTCTTTACATTCCTTGCGATTATAAATTGGCAAATGAACCAAAATTAGAGCACAGTGTACCCTTGCACTATTTTGTGTCAAAATATGCAGTTTATTTTGTATCCAGTAGTAAAGAGGATTTACACCTTAGTAGCTGTCAAGCTAACTGTCAAAATAATGTGTTTAAAGTTTATCGTGTTCCTGATTTCCTAAGTATTAAGTTGTCGTTGTTTAAAGTTCCTTTAAAAAATGGTTCGCTATATTTCTGCTGTCGAGAAATATATCCATTAAGACAAGTTCCTAATATTACAACATTTATCAACATGCACAGGCGTTTGGGAGAAGATGGCTGCTTTAAAGTTGCAAAAAGTCACGCTGGTGCTCAGAGAGCTCGTCGCACTGTTGCAAACGAACAAGCTGTATTGCTAATAGAAAATAATCCAAAAAAAGCACCAGAAGAATAAGTGAAGCTGCATCGAATGTTAATCGTGAATCAGTTAGTCGAATTCTCAAAGAACAACTTCTTCACCCATTTCATTTTCAAAAAATTCGTCACCTATTCGAACAGACTTTTTACCGCGTGTCCAATATTGCGAGTGGTTGCAAAATCAAGAGCAAAATTTTCTGTCATTAATTTTGGTTACTGATGAAGGTGGATTTTGACGCGATGGTGTTTTCAACATACATAGTATTCATTATTCATCAGGCCATAATACGGAATCACCAGTATGGGGTTTCTATTAATGTGCAGGTTTAATTTAATATTTAGTAAAATCCTTTTCAATTTATAATAGAAAAAACCTCGACAGCCTGTAACTTCAAAACAAAGTGCGATCGTATATTAGTGTATGGAAACCTTTTTACTATTTTTTGGTCCTTTATCGCGCGGTGCTATGCATTGTAGTTTATTCTCTGTTACCCTGTATATATGAAATGTCACAGCAGATTGATGGACATTTAAGACTACATCTGATGGAGACCAAAAATATAGGGTTTTCTATTTGAAAAAGAAAATTTTAAAATTTTACGGTGTTCAAGTTTGAAGTGTCTTTTGGATTAGACTGTGCAAGGTTTTCCACATATTCCTGCTAAATTTTGTAACGAAAAGCTTCCCTAACAACGTATCTAAAGCCCATGGTTGTACTTCTAAGGGGACAAGATAAAAGCCTCATTTGCTGATGTCAACATTTTGAAAATAAAAGTCCATTTTTAGGAAACGGTTATTAGTAGGAAATTTTTTTTCAGGCAAACCTTAAATTTCATGTAGAACCATAATATGAAACTATATATAAGTGGTTATATTTAAGATAACATGAAAAGACCCTGTGTAGCCTATTTAGGGACACTATATGTACGTCAATATTTTTACTTTTGCCTGACGCACTTCACTCTATCACATTAACGGCTCTTATCTTTCGTGAAAGTAGTGGTGCAGGGCCTTGTATAAGCACCTCGTATTTGTCTATGTTTGTATACGGAAAACCAAAAACAGAGCAATTTATTTTCATAGTAAACATTGTTATACAACACCGTTCGTATATTATTATTTTTAGGTAACAGAACATTCTCATGTTCATATAAATCTCTTTTAGTGCAAGGAGATACGAATAACGCAAAAATCAGGTTTTGGAATAAATAAATGAATTTTGTACTGTAAAGATTGTGTTATTAAAAACTTTCTACTTTTACTGATTTACATACGCTCACTAAAATTATACCTACCCTGGAATATATAAAACATTTTTTTCGATCGAAACCACATGTCTGTCTACAGCATATTTTATACTGAGAATTTTAATCCAGTTTCTACTTCCTGCATCATTAATCTGAAACATAGCATAAATGTATTTTTGTGTTGCTTAATTTACTTTTAATTGTGCTACATTTACGTATAAATCCTTTACTTTCATAAAGCCTTAACAAGAAAATGATACCTATTCAATAATGTAGTGTAATTAAATTTCTGAAATGTTTGTTTTACACGAAACAAAATATTTATATATTTACGGTATTATGGTTAGTCATAGCTGACGTATGTTAAACTATTTCGATAATTATTTTATAGGTATAATTGTGCTATGCGTGTACATATTTGATTGATGTGTATGCTGGAATCTATAACGAGAAATTGATAAATCATTTGTAAACTTGATAGATCGGTTTGGGATTTTCTACAGGACCAAATGGGTTAATGATCACCTACAGCTGATATATTGCTAAGTCATTACGATGTAATACCTGCCACATATATCAAAAATGGCTTGCTTCTTGTGAGTCTATATCATTTTTTTTTTGATAACCCTTATTTTATATGACGTGTTCAAAAATACAATTTTTCAATTATTAGAAAAAATATACGTAGGTACATAAAATTTCCTTGGCATGATATACGGAGTTAAAAAGAAACCAAGCTCATTTACTGAACATCATTTGTAGAAAAAATGAGAACTAACATGCTATCTGTGGGTTACTGCCTTCCCTGTAATTCTTACTTTGATGTTGCCCAAGTTATAATATCTAGTCAGTGCGTATGTGTTCGCCATTTTGTTAAGTTTTGCTAGAAATTTTATGATTTTATAACTATTAAACAATTTTTTTTTTTGACAGTAAATTTAAACTTTAGTCTAACTTTTACCATTTGTACTATATTTAATTTTAATTGTAATTAATTGACCCTAAAAGTAGGCAATTAAAGGGAGGGCCAATCGGGTTATTATCGTTATTTATTATTGTTGTTCAATTAAATAAAAGTGACGTTAAAAAAATAGAAAAGTTAAGATTCAGGACAACAATAAGCAGATTTGATTAGTTTAAAATGGCAATAATATGCAAGCTAGGATCTAAATTATAAACCAAAATAAACAACTTATTTCAATCTAATGCTATCAACACCTACGAAACTTACCATAAACATAGTGGAGTACTATAAAACTTATGCTCTATCTTTTAATTAGGTTAAAGAATATCCTGCTTTGTTTTCAGAACAATTACTATATTCAGCAATCGTACAAAAGAATTTTTTTCTTGTATGATGCAATGTGAACTAATTAACGTTTCCTTTTCAGCTATAATATTCTACAACTTCATAGGTGGAAGGTATACATACCCCATGCCGCTCGGTGCACTACCACCCCTTTACCATGGATTTCTTAATATTCGTGGTCGAATTTTCTGAGTTCGGTAAGGGCTGCCGGTCACTATCTCCTTTATTCCTTATGTACTCGCCAACATGCACTAGCCAAGCGTGGAGTTTTAACTATGGCCTACTCGGATGCCCGGGAAGGCCCTGGAAGCACTGATTCGCCTGACCTGCAATTTCCCAATATATGTGTAATAGTTGCAAAAGCATCATCACCAAGGCCAAAAAGATGTTTGAATAACTTAAATGAAAACAATTAGTCTAATGTCCTTTTGGTGGTCGTAAATTTTGGTCATCAGCTAAAACCATCAGTAAAATCTTTAGTACATACTCCTTTCCTCCTATGACGTCTCGCGACGGAGCTGTAGTAGCTGATCCTGCTTAACTCTTATCCGGGCAACTGGGGCAACGGACCCACGCGGTGTTACAAATGGGCATATCTCGATTATTATTTAATTTTGACAAAATTCCGGTATGGTTTCCATGGAAATAGTATTAATTAAGTTTTACTTTTGTCAAAAGTGGAAAACTTGATCTACTTTTCAATAAATAATTATCGTTATATAAAACTTACGTAACCGGGCAATGTGAGTCCAATGGACCCTCTCCTGGTGGTTACAATTGATGCATCTCATGTATATAATATTTTCATAATTGATTACATATTTATCAGAATAATTAGCGGATTTGAGAGTTACTTTGTTTTCAAGGCTAATTGTTATGAAAAATGCAATTAGTATGGAATTTTGTAGAGTAATCTAAGTCATTTGGCAGTTAGATAATGTTCAAGTTTTTGCTATTAGTGGTGAATTTAGAATATCTATTTGTAATTGTATTTTATTCAAGAATTTGGATTTTATTTTCAATGAATGTAAGTAGTCTGGAATGTTGGTTATTGGCAAAGATAAAAGTTTTAGTTGAACAGTAATTACCTTGGAATTCATTTAGTACCTTCCTTGCTTTATACTATATATATATATATATATATATATATATATATATATATATATATATATATATATATATTGTAAAGAACCAGCGTCCTTTACGTATGCTTTTAGAATAAATTATTTGCGGACCATCCTATATCTAAAATTTCAAAAGTTTACGCGATATTGCACAACGAATAATTTATTAATCACCGCTAATGTGTATTTCTAAAACCAGTAAGTTTTGCACGTCAGAACGATTACAACCAATCGCATAACGGCATCCCCGCACGGTAGCCGCGAAGCCGCCCACAGATGCACCTTTATAAACCCGCGACGCGCGTGAAATCAAAAGAATCGAAGTAGATTCAAGTCGAGCCGATATCCAGCAGCCGCCACCGTACCGTTTGCTTCGTGTAAGCACCGACCTGTTATTCACCGTCGAAGAGTCCATCGCGATCGTGTGATAACGCGCACCACCTCACACCGGCCAACCTAAAGTTTAATCCTGTACTTCCATTGATAGACACGTAAGTTGCAAAGTTATAAAATCTGACAATTTACAATCAAACACTACAGAACGTAAATAACGCCGGGCTGAGTCTCCAGGAGTTATACCAAGTACACTAACACCTAGAGTGCCATGAAGGGTAGATCCGACGTCACTCGCAAATACAAAGTACACTAACACCTAGAGTGCCACGCAGTAACCCCTGACGTCACTCGCAAATACAAAGTACACTAACACCTAGAGTACCACGCAGGTAACCCCGACGTCACATCGCAAACACTTTAGGGTGAAGGGTTGTTACAGGGCTGTAAAGACCTGCGACCTTTCTCTTAGTCTATCCGGTTAAGACAGGCCGTCGCCTACGTCTTCTGAGTATTACTGAGATCCCGCTCGAAACCCATACATACAATACATACAGACAAACATAATAACCGTACACGGTGTCTTTAATCGCAGGAGAGTACACCGAAATCGGTTGTATAAATTGGTAGTCAATATAACCATCGCAAACACCTAGTGTGAGATCGTTTGTAAATAAATTAGATAGTACGTAAATTATCCAATATTTACCTTAAACCTATTAAAGTCGTTTTAGAGTAGTTTTAATATCAAGTATTTTGTTCCCTTGATTGATTGTAGATAATTAGACTTAGTATAGAAATCCGTAATTAATTCCGTTAAATAAATAATCTAATTGCCTAATCAAACCGGTTAGAATTAAAGAAAGATAGTCCGAGATCTCGCATTTGCATACGCGCATTTCGCGTGTATTATTTCCTGGGAGTACGACATACTCGCTTCAGCGCTCCAGAGTTACTGAAGAATAAATGATTATGCCATGCGTATAGGCCGAGAACGATATCGATTTTCTCCGTCCGAGGTCGTTACACTGGCGCCGTTGAACGAAACTACTTAAAGCAACTGTACCAGCTTCTGTAAATACAGGACCGTAACATAAATTTTACCTACTAGGTAAGGAGTAGATTAAAATAATATCTCTGTTCACAGAAGCGACTACGCACACAGTAAATAGCCGCCCACCAGGAGAACGAGTGAGATGAGCCGCCAGGACCAAGAAGCACAAATACATTTTGAGTTGTTATTAATACCAGTTTTTTATATTGTTAAATTTATTTAATATACGTTTTAAAACACTTTAAGATATTTATTTAAGGTGATAGTGTCAGCCCACTAGTTAAGACGAACCACACCCGTTTATAATAAATTATAAACACGATTGAGCAAAGCCGAGGCAAAATAAAACCGCGTTGGGTTACCAAACCAGAAGGCGCGTAAATAATAATCATTTAAAAAATGCCGCATAAAACGCATCGAGAAGGTTATATATATATATATATATATATATATATATATATATATATATATATATATATATATATATATATATATATATATATATATCCAGTCATTTAATACTAGGAACTATTCGTATTTTTGTAAACGAAGCGCAAGGAATTCAAGGACAACAAAGGCAATGTTGTGAAAAATGCTACAAAAATGTTTGTAATCAACATTCTGTCACTGCTATTATCTGTAATAACTGCAATAAATAGTTTTCTTTACATAATAATGTTAATGTAAGCTTAATTTGTAAATTTATTCCAGTAATAACTACTTAGTACAAGAAAGTAATAAAAAGGTGTATCTAAAGAAGGTGGGTCCATCGGACCCACACTGTCCCTTGCGTTACTAAAAGACTTGCCCGGATAAGAGTTAAAAGCCATCTTCTACGTCGAATACTTTGCATCGAATTCATGTCTCAATATTTCCGGTGAAATTGTGCCGTCGCCCAAATCTACCCCATACGCTATTAAACCAATCCACTTCCGTTGCAAGCTCCTACAATCAATTATCAATAAACTTGACTCAAACAAGCTATCGTCCTTAAAAAATGCTACTACGAGCTAGTACCTGTATTGTCCAAAACTCTTTCGACCTCTATGTCATCTGGCGAGTTTCTGCCATCGTCGAAGTTGACAAATGCCCAACCTATATCTAAAAAGGGCGACAAAATCGATCCCTCAAGCTATCAACCTATAGCTATCACTTCCATTCTATCGAAAATCATGGAAAACACCATCAACCACAATTATTTTCGTTCCTCGAGTTTAATAAACTCTTAAACGACCACCAGTATGGGTTCAGACAGAGTCGTTCAACGGGTATCTTCTTTCATATGTCACTCAAGTTTGGAATAACACTTTAAAGAGGTCTGGTAAAACAGTCGTAGTAGTTAGATATTTCAAAGGCTTTTGACCAGGTTTGACACAAGTGCCTATTTGCGAAGCTCACTTTGTGCGGCTTATCCGATACGCTCATCTATTGGACATCCAGCTTTCTTGACAAAAGACATTTACGCGTTATTGTCGATGGCTTATGTTCGAAAAAAACTATTATTAATGCGGGCGTACCCCAAGGATCGTGATAGCTCACCTTTCCTGTTATACATAAATGACCCCATTTCCTCAACAACTAACCCGATCCATTGATTTACAGACGACAACACTCTACGTTATAGTTCCTCTCAGTTTTCCCACAACAGGACGTTAAGGTGAAAATGGCAGCCTCAATCGAGGGTAATTTAAAACGTGTCCTTGAACGGGGAAGGAATAATCCACTCATGTTCAACGCCGATAAAACCCAGTGTTGCCTTGTGTCCGCCAAGAGAGATCGAACATTTCCTGCTGTAAATATGAATAGCTTAGATCTCAAGTTTTCAAGCTCTATTTCTACGTTAGGGATGTCCGTCTCATCAAACCTTTCATGGGTTGACCACCTTTTGTCAATCAGAAAAAACAGATGCTCGTAAACTGAATTTACTTTACATTGAAACAACTCTTTTTACTGTATAAGACCCAAATTAGGCTACATCTGGAATACAATTTCCACCTCTGTGCTCCCCAATACGCCCTTGACATGGTAAACCGCATCCAATAAAGAGCTATAAGGCATATAAATGACCCGTCTCTGACTTCTGACCTACAGTCTCTTGAGCATAGAAGAATAGTTTCGGATTTTTCCCTGTTCTATCGCTATTACCATTGCAAGTGTGCTTCCAAAATACACTCCTTTGTACAGTCTCAGGCCATCTTCGCTAGGAACCCTCGGTAACTCATTCACACCATAATTACGCACTCAAAATTCTATCTTGTCATACTAAACGGGCGCAATATATATTTTTCCACACGGCCAAATTGCGGAATGCACTACCCATTTCCTGCTTTCCTCCAAACTTTGACTTAAGCAAATGTAAGGTAGCCATTCATAAACATTTCTCGGTAACCTAGCAATATCCCTAAACCCTCAGTCTTACTGAATGCTTTTGCACATTAGGAAAAGCTTAGTATGTTGGGGAATACTGTAAAAGTGTTTAGTCCCAATTTTGTTGTTATTGTTGGAAAAACTGTTTGGATAACTACAGGTTAAGCCGTATCAGTAAAATAAACAAAAGCCATCCATAAATCTTGATTGACAGGATCAAATTTGAAAACAATTAACTCTTTGTCCGCCGCTACTTGGATATTACTTAATTTCCTAACCACCCTTTTTTCTCTGTGTTTCTGTAACGCAACCTTTGAAGGTCTCGTACAGATAGTGACTCGAAAACCCTACAAGCTTAGAGTAATATTGACAAGTGCCCCCGCCCTGTACAATTCCATTTATACAGGATGAGCGTTCTTTATGTCCACTATAAGGATATCAGAAAATAGAGCAGAGAGAAAAACGGTTAAATTCGGAATGATTTGTGGTCTTACGAGGCTCATTCAGTGCACCTTTTATTTCTTTTAAAAATCCAAACTCAACTAGATCCTTCAAAATGACGATTTTTCTGTCTTTAAACACGTATAATCCGTTATGATATAACATATGACATATTATAAGGTTATTTGACGCACTATGTATATGCAGTATTTTGATAACGTATGGGACGTTTTGTTAATGTAAATGAAGTGAGTTTGTACGAAAAAAAATTTTGTTGTGTATGCATAATGTAAGTTGGTGTAAACGATACGCCGCTGTAATTTAATGATGCATTAGTTATCATATGTTTTGAGTGTTTTAGAAAGATTTTCATTTTGAATACATTAAATTTGGTTGAAAAATAATGTTTTGTGACAATTTTTACTGAAACGGCACTGTTAAAAGACTACTGGTCTTTACCACTGTGTATAAAAGAATTTTGATTAAAGAAATGGTCATAAACGTATGAATGAGTGAGTTTTTGATATAGCGATATTGTATTAAAGTGCAGTGAGGAAAATGGATGCATATTTTTGTTGGTTGAAATTTTGTAATATTGTGCAATAGGAAAATTTAATGCATGTTCAAGAATGAAGTTGTTAGAATGTGAGGTAGTAGCTTAAATTGTGCGCAAATGGGGATCACCAAATGCAAAAATTTGCACAGAAAGTTGAGATATGATCTGAATAATGTACAGTATGAATGAAATTGCAATTAATGATTTTTTTTCGCATCGTTTGTGTTTTATTCCACTTTCAGAGATTCGACGCGGCAAGGAAACGTGTGAGATATCGATTGTGACAGGTGAATTTTGATGTTAGCACGAATATATTGTCACGTTTTGGTAATATGGCGGGCAGAACGTATATAAGACAGCCCAATTCAGGAGATGGAGAGTTCTGTTCAGAATCGTTCGGTCACAGCT
Source organism: Vesta saturnalis (assembly GCA_036346205.1). Classification (NCBI taxonomy): domain Eukaryota; kingdom Metazoa; phylum Arthropoda; class Insecta; order Coleoptera; family Lampyridae; genus Vesta; species Vesta saturnalis. Next base: position 3,067,050 of record JARFJB010002254.1, on the reverse strand, counting down.
TAAGTAAAGACCGCGTTTTTGAAGGGACCATAAGAATGGTGAGTGTTTGATTTTATTAGTGAGAATTGTAGTTTCAGCAGCGTATATATAAGCAGCTGCAATAACCCAAAAGAGGATAAATCATACATAGACATTGATAAGTAAATAGTTTAACTGTGAGAGAAAAGAATATTGATTTTCTTCAAGAAAGTGAGCAAGCAGATTTTAAAACAAAACGGCAAAATATTCAGCTAAGTGTTCAGTTAGCGCATGATCTAATAATAAAAAGAAAGCCTAAGGTAACTCTGGAAGTAAGTGTACATGCGTTCAATTGATAATAATATCAAATGATTGTACAAAGCAGATAAGAATTCCATTATACAAGTGGAAATAAACGTTCATGTGTTACGTTCAAGGTCAAATATTTAAGGATAGCATGTGTTAAAGCGAAGAGCCCAGGTGAGATACGCGTGTGAACGAGACATTTGCGTTCTTCAGTGAGTTTAACGGCCGGTCTTTTCAACCAGTACGGCTCCTTTCTGTATTATGCATAGTGCATTTGAAAGCAGACTATATGGATAAAGAATTAATTAGCGTAACGAGTAGAATATTTTTAGGTTTTGTTTAACAGATACAAGTACGATTATCTTTTGGGTTCACTTTTGCTTGTTGAGTTAACCTTTCTTTTTGTAAGTAAAAGAGATAATCGAACTTTATCTATTGTAATGTATTTAGTATTAAGAATGTTTAGTCTATAAGCATTGATTTTCGTGGTGGTTTCTTTAATCCACGTGTGTACATATTTACAACTGCAAATTTGTCAATTAAGATATATATATATATATATATATATATATATATATATATATATATATATATATATATATATATATAAGTTGATGTACTTGCGGGCTTGGTCTCGCATAGATTCTCCTGCATGGTCCTTAAAGAACCGATGTTGAAATGACGACATTTCGGCATAACCTCATCTGCCATTTCAAGTCTTCTGTTCTGCTCCTAGGTAACTCAAACTGAACTGAGGTCCTCGCTGATGGTCGGCGGTCTTTGTATGCTGACTTTCTTGGTCGATGGCCTGGTTATTGGTCGTTGTGATGATACTTTCACTTTCACTTTCTCCTTTTCTCCTTCTTTCTCTAACCGATTTCTCCTTTCCCTTTCGTTCGTGACTGGGTGTTTCCTGAGAATAGGCTTCCAGGTCGATGGCAATCTCTGAGTCTCGTGAATTCAAATTATGTGGTCGTTTTTCGATAGCTTCTCTGATAATCCGGTGTGATAGATACTGTATGTTTGCTATTATCCTTGTGTTGTCAAAATCTATCGCGTGTGAGGTCCCCGTTACATCTTGAGCCAGTAAAGACGTTTTCTGGTCTTTTTGTACTGCGTTACGATGTTCTTCTCTTCTTACATTAATGCGTCTATTTGTTTGGCCTATGTATGTTCGTGAACAATCCCGGCATGGAATCTCGTACACTCCTTGATCTTCGAGTGCTATTTTAGTTTTCGGGGTTTGCAGCATGTTCGATAACTTTTTGTTGGTCGTGAAGATGGATATATATATATATATATATATATATATATATATATATATATATATATATATATATATATATATATATATATATATATATATATATATATATATATATCAGTATTTAATTTACTTTGTTGTTTATTTGTGTCAGATAGGGTAAAGCTTTGTATTAACCTACCAGTTTACCTAACGCGTTACATCCATTGATTACTGAAATTAATCTTTACCTATTTTGAGTACTATAATTGATTTCAAATTGCGAAATGAACCAGATTGATTACAAAATTATATTAACTACTTTGAATTATTTCACAATCAATCAGGTACAGAACACTACTGACCGAATATTTTTATTAAGCATAAATTACAGATTTGAAGTATTAAAACTTATTGATGTATGTCTAAATACAATTGTTAAAGAGAAAGTATTAATAAAATATAAAGATATTATTTATGACGAAAGCACTGATCGTTCTATTTTTAAATTCTTTAGCAACTAACGAAAGTTTTGTTGGGATAAAATTAAACCAATTTCATTTATTTTATTCTGATTCTTTTCTAAATTGAGTATTGTACATTTAATTCAAAGTCTTATAACAGTTAGAAATATAAATTTATAGATATACGAGGGATACATAAAAAGTATTCAAATTAACGATTTATGATTTGGAATTTTCATATGTACGGGGTGTGTTCAATAAGTTTATAATGACCCGTGTATTTCAAAATTTTTTTAAGCTTTTGGATCAATTTCTATTGAGTCAGATAGGATTATTTTAACATCCCGCCTAAGACTACTTATTTTAGCAAAATTTAAGATTGTGGTGCGCCTAGCGGCAATTTTTGCCGTACTGAGAATTGTGAGTTGTAGATTTATGGTAAGTGTAAGGTGTTTGAAACTACCTTTCAATCATTTTATCCCCTATATCGACCTAGCCCATTTCCACTGCAGCTAGCTTGGCAATCCAGTTACTTCGCTAAGCCTACAGACGCCTGGTGCGGTTTGGACGTGTAACAATTATATTGAAAATATGATTACTAACTAATGAGGTATGCCCGTTTGTCTGGTGTAATTTTAGAATTAATAGTATCGTAGGACATGGAAGCCGTCGCCGATTGATGAATCCAAATCGTAGTTACTAGCCATTGAAATAAAGCTGATTTTCGTGTACATATTGTGTCACTACGTTTTGGATAATGTTTTATAAATCATGACATTGCATTTTTCAAAATGAACGGAAAGTCCAATATGTATTGAGAGAATTGAAACATATCACTTAGCAAATAAAAGGAGTTAAAGAACAAAACTGGCTAGGACACAAAAACATAAATAGCAAAGAACTACAAATATTACTCTATGAATGACAACTAAAGCATTACCGACAGATATTTGTGTATACGTTGAAAATGAATACAATTACACAAGCTACACCCTTTTAGAACATCATTTGAGACTTTTCTTACATAGCATCTATTAACAATAGCAAGAACTTCTATTGCGCCTTCTCTAAGATCTTCCACTGCTTCACGCGACCTTCGATACACCACAAACAGAAATCTGAAACAAAATGATCCGGCGCTCGAGGTGGTCATGCAACTAGTGCATTCCGTCCTATCCACAAGGAGGGAACAGTTGTATCTAAATAATTTTGCACTCTTAACTGATTATGAGCCGGTGCGATATCGTGCTGAAACCACTCTATCACAGTGCGAGCCTCTAAATTTATCTCATTTATCATATCTCTGAAATCATTTTGTTGGAAATGAAGGTAACGCTCACCGGTTAATGTCCCATCAAAAACGTTTGGACCAAGAAGTATTGATCCGATAACACCACACTACTTGTTTTAAGTTGATGCATTCAGACAGTGACGGGTCCATTTCTGCAGCTTCATTAATTTGCTGTTTCGTTTCTGGGTTAACGCAAATATCCATATTCACCCAAAGATTCATATAGTCCTTTAAATATGCCCTGAAAAGGCTAACAGCGTCCAAAATGTTACTGTGCAGCGAATTTCACTATTAACTTTAATTTAAATTACCTGCAAAATTAATTTATCAGCGAGTATTCTCTTACAGAAAAAATCAATTAGGTAAAAAAATTTTATTGTACCTCATAATACACAATAAGTTTTTGTACGTCGTAAGCAAATATGAACGCGAAAAGGTAGCGGCGTTCTCATGCACCTAGCGCCGACTTGTTTTAAAGTAATAAATCAAGTAGCACATAGACTTTCCCGTGCACAAAAATGTCAGGTGACTCAACCAGCTATTGGGTCGCAGAAGTAGATACCCCACTAGAAGATGGTTGCACTTGGTATGAAAAATTGTTATAAGTAAGGAAGCATTCTGAATAACATCCAAGATTCCAAACGAAAGATAATTCGAATCAATTTTCAGTTTACGAATTTTAGACACGATAGACTATTCTCTAAACTGTCAGAGTAGAAATGATTACTGGTCTGGAATCAAATGTAATTACATTAAAACAAGTTATACGGACATGTACCTTTCCGATACGGTAATACGAATCAATTAATTTCAAATGACGGTTCACAATATGAAAGCACATTCCTGCAGGACACTAATATACGTACCACAGGTCAATCATATAAAAAGGGCAAACTAAGTTGTAGGTACTTTAGTGGCAACGTTATCCGACAACAAACATGGGACGACTGAACATTCACATAAACTATTAATGACATATATAATGATAATATATATATATATATATATATATATATATATATATATATATATATATATATATATATATATATATATATATATATATATATATATCTATATATAATGAGTCCCAGAAGTTATGTCTAAATTCATTTAATGTTCAAGGGTCTAGTTTTTGGAGAAACGCTCGGACACGTCGATTTTTATTTTTGACTGCGGTTTTTTTAATGGTAAAATTTTGTATATAGGGTGGCCGAAAAATAAGTTACGACCACCAAATTGATTTTGTCAAATGGAGACACCTGTTTTTGTTTTATTTTCTGAATCTGCTTTGAATTCTGAGTAAACCTCATGTACCACATACTATACCTAAAGTCAACAGATCTCAAGGAAACAATTGAACAGTTAAGACCGTATAAAGGAAGACGGCCTTTGTTTCCTGTCAAAAAGAACATATTTGAGGACGATCAGGATGAATTTCATTGGAATAACTGAGCTGTTTGTATTTGTGTACGTGTTCTATCGCCAAATCCAATCATGCAGAGAATTTAACTTTTTTCTCGTTCCCTTAACTTCACCATTTGGGAAAGGACAATTGTTGAAATTCGACGTCAGAAATAAATTGACATACACAACGAAATGAAAACATGTACCTATTGTTTATGTATCACCTTGGATACGATTATTTTGCTAGCGTTCTTGATAGCTTTATGTTTGGCTTTATAAAAACACTATTTATTTTTTGTCGTAAATATCTCGAGATCTGTTGATTGTAGGTATAGGACATGGTACATGAGATTTACTCAGAATTGAAAGCAGATTCAGAAAATGAAATGTAGAACAGGAGTTTCCATTTGAGAAAATCAAGTTGGTGGTCGTAACTTATATTGGGGCCACCCTATATACAAAATTTTACCATTATGTATATATATATATATATATATATATATATATATATATATATATATATATATGAATATTAAAAAAATATTTAACAAAATTTGGTTAACTACATACAAAATAATAACCCATTTTTACGTAATAAAGAATAGCGAACGTAAAATAAAACTTTCGATGGTTAATTAATTCATCATTTTGTCAACGACGTGGTTTATTAGATGTTAAAGGCAATAATAACGTAATGGTTAGGGTGGAGTGAAAAAAATAACTTTTATAAAATTAAAACGTAATAGTCCAAAATAGTTGCCTTTTGCCAAGCTGAAGCCACCACTTAAATTTCAATAAAATCAATAAATGACTTGAGGTGCCCCAGTGCGCTTAAAAGTTGAATATTTCATAAAAAATCTCAATTTTTGGATAAATTTTGAGGATCTTAAGTATTCAAGATATTTCCAACGAATATTGATTTATAAGGTTTTAAGATATACTTGGGCTATGTAAAAAAATCATGTTTGTAAAGTGAATCTTTGAGATGCCCAAAAACCATGATACAATGTAATAGTTGAGTAATATTACACAAAAACTCTTACTTTATTAGGCAAATATAAAGTAACAGAAATAAAAAGAAGTAGTTTACTCAAGATTGAACTGGTATTTAGTATCAAAACATGGCATCCTCTTTCTTGAAACTATACGACTTCTTATGAATCCATCTCTGGCTTCAACTCCGCAGACAGCCTATGAAGCTTCCGTTACAAGCTTCACACAACGTTCCACAGCTTGTGTGTGACAAGGCAAACTTGGAGTAGCACCACTGGATACAATATTATCCAGCTCTTTATTGTTAAATTTTCCCAAAATTGGTGGCTTCGTCATGCTTTCTGAGTTTCAGTCAATAAGGTCTTCACAGTTCTTGGCCTTCTCGAGTTTCAATGGTGGAATTGAAAAGCAAAGGATGCTGCTCTTGAGTTGGAGAGTTCGAACTTTTAGAACCCTGCGGTATGCCAACTCTCTGATGATTCTTCTTTCATCACTTAACATGCATAGTATTATGTTTTTCGGGTGAATTACGAGGTCAACTATTTCTTTTAAATTGTCACTTAAGTGACGACTTATTTAATTAGTACTCATAACATGTTTAGTTCCACTTGTGCACTGTGGATTTGTTTTTATTTCGAGCCACATAGGGCCATAAACCTATACCACAAATGTGGCCAGTACTTTAAGAATTGCACTAGGACTTTCAGTAGAAACGTACAAACGCAATATCCTGTTTGCTGTTGTGAGCCACCTTGAATGTGACGTGTGTCCTGGATATTTGTTTGCTAAGTCAGCAGGACGGGTACCTTCTGTAACTGCTGTCAACATATAAGATACTTTTGATCTATGCTTAGATCAGATTTGTCATCAACTACTGGCAATATTGAATCTATAGGTTCAAAATTTACTATAGTTAATTTTTCACTCCTTTAGTTGCTTACCGATAGGACCTGAAAATCCCTCTGGTCCTGTAGTTTCTCCATCTAAATGTTTTAGTAAGTGACGTAACGGTAACTCAATTGCATGCAATTTACATATTAACCATAGCATGGATTTCTTCGGGTCAAGTTCTATAAGACAAATTACTCCACATTTGGGCCCAGTGTTTAAAACAGTGCCACCACAGCCAATTGCGCTCATTTGTGATAAATCAACATCAGTTTCCTTGAAGTGTTTCAAAATAGACTTTTCCCCTGTCTCTGCTTCTACTGAAAACAGTTACATGTCCTATATAAACACTATTTGGTTCAACGATAATACAGTAATGGGACTCATTTATTACTTTCTTATAAAGCTTATCTCCCTTTTTATCTATTGAGATGGTTTGTCTTTCCTTCCATCAAAGTAAACACCAAGAACAGGGTCCGATTCAATATTCTTTAAATCTATCCGCACTTTGAACTTTCTCTCCGAACTTTAGATCGATAGACTACTAACGTGACATCGTCTTTACTGATGACTCCAACATCTTGTAAAACCGCTGAAGCGATCATAGCAGCAGAGAGGTTTGTTTCACAACACTGAACAAAGTCAGTACATTTACATCTGCAAATATAAAATAAGTTTAAAGAATGACCTTGAATCCGTATTCTTCTCTATTAATTATTTTTTTCGTTGTAACCACATCGACTGGGCCAATGAACATTTGTCTTTCACTCCTTTGGTCAATATGTAAATCCCTCTCTGCGTGTGAGACTTTAGCATTTGTTTCACAACACTGAACAAAGTCAGTACATTTACATCTGCAAATATGAAATAAGTTTAAAGAATGACCTTGAATCCTTTTTACTCTTTCCTGACAACTTAGGATATTTTTCCGATCCTTGAATGGGTTCATAATAAATCTACATTTTTCATGATAAGCCCGTGTTAGCTGCACAATTCTCTTGTGCGAAACGATTGGAAGCAAAGTTTTTATCCAAATTTTTTTTAATTTAACAGCTAATCTTTCAGAAATGCCACCAACTGTTGGTTCTTTACTATTAGCTTGCTTCATTTCATTTTTTTCAAACAAATAACATTGCATCACCTTGCTGTGCGTTAGAAGAGATGTTTGTATTAAGTCCTGAGGGAAACCCTATCCATAAGACAAATATCACTTCTTTTATAAACAGCACTACACCAACTTAATAATTTAAAACAACTTCAAATTAACTCATAGGTTTAACAACACACACAAACATAACCTAGAAGGACTACTTTATGATTTGATGACAACACTGAAATTCGCACAACAAAACCAAGCGGCAGGTGTACCAACTTACGGTTAGCCAAAAAACATATATCCCGCCCAATAATTACTCTTTATTCTAAACACATAGTTTTACTTTTATTATATGTTTCTTAAACTTAAAAGTAACTAAAACATAAATAATGATATATTAGTATTCATATCTCAGTGTTGTTATAAAAGTAAAATAATTACGTCTGATCAGTACAATGTGTAAAGTTTTTTAATTTCCGTAAAAATTGTAATTTTTCTTGGCTTTGGAGCACCTTGAAACTTTTTTATGTGAATTATATACATGTTGCAAAGCATAAAAATCACTATTCCACTAAAATACTATTATTGTTTAAGATTGCAAAAATTATGACAAAAGCTCAGATAAAAGTTTAATTTTTTAAGAGCTTTGGGGCACCTCACGACATTTTTTGATTTTATTGAAATTTATGTGGTGGTTTCATTATGGCTAAAGGCAACTTATTTGGACTATTACGTTTTAATTTTCTAAAAACATTTTTTTTCACTCCACCCTGGTAATGATATTGTCATCTGATAAAGATAATGCAACTACAAGCTTAAATATGAACGACAACAACTTTGCCGTGAACTACCATAAGATACTGTAAAAAAGTTCTTTTTGAAAACTAAGTACCTTATTCAAATATCTTCTATTGTTGAGAAACTAAAAATAAAATCAATTTCTGCCAAATATGGTGATGAAATGTTCAGTATTGATTTAGTTTCACTTTTTACAAAATTTCCTTTAAAAATAACTATTGAACACACTGATCATATTTTTTTACTGCTACTTATTTACAGTGGAGTAATGAGTTGTGACTATATTATGCATGGAAGAACTTGAAAGATTAGCTTTGAAAAATGACGTTTACCTAAAAATCTTTAGTTTGCTATAGATTTGTAGACGATACTTTAGTTATTTAGAGACATAGCAAAGGAAGTACTGCGTGGGTGTCTAGTTTTTATGAATACTGTACACAGGGTGGTCAAACGAGGATCATACAAGATCCTTCATATTATTGGAGTAAACTAAACTTATATATTTTTTTAATGAAACACCCTGTATATTATTACATTTTTAGAAAGCTCATAAAATACGCTTTCATTTGATACCAAATTGTATGGGTCTATCTGATTTGGTTTTAGAGATATTCAATTGTCTTTCCAAAATATATAATAAAATAACTATAACTCGAAAAGCAAAAAAAAGAGAAAAAAAAAGAAAGGGGCGCGAAACTAGGAATCGCGTATAGAGCAGTATGGTTGAAACGCGTGGTGTGATTGAAAGGTAGGTAAGAAGAAAAAAAAAATGTACATGTATATGTACATTTGTGAGATTCATACAGTAAGTATACGATCTATTATTTATATCTATTTATTATGTCGTGACAGTAGACATAACTGTCCGGTAGTAGGACGATACCGTTAGTAGGGAATGCTTCATCGTCCGGGGCACGATTTGGCCAGTAACCGGTCTGCTCGCTAGGGTATTACTCAAGAGAACAATACAATTGCCTCGGATCGACCTGGCTACAAGGGGCGGTCAAGGTCGAAACAGACAGGCCCCGTTGATGACGACTGTGCAAGGAATGAATGGCGAGTCGGTACGTGGAATGTTAGAGGTATGCATGGTAAAGAATTTGAAATTTCGAATGTAATGTATGAAAGACTCCTTGATATTCTGTGTGTATCGGAGACAAAGCGCAAAGGAAAGGATGCTGTGGAGATGGAGGATGGCAGCCTGGCACTATGGTCAGGAGTTGAGACGGAAGTGCATGGCGCAAAAGGATTTGGGGTGATCATAAGTGAACGAGCGAAAAGATGTGTTAAACAGCACGATTTGGTCTCTCCCCGGGTAATATGGGTTAGAATGAAAGTGGAGTTTCGAAGAATTTTTCTTATTGCATGCTATGCACCGGTGAATGGAGAAAGAGACCAGGAGCGTGAGAACTTCTGGAATGAAGTGGAGAACGTGTTGAACGTATGTAAGCCAAACGAAAGAGTGATTGTATTAGGGGATATGAACGGATGGGTGGGTGTACAGAGAGAACATAGTGAACGCGTTCTAGGAAAGTTCGGAGACCAAAGAATCAATGAGAATGGTGAACACCTGCTGAACATCTGTGTTGAGAGAAGCCTGTTTGTATCCAATACGTGGTTTAAACATAAAAATGTGAATATGTATACATGGCAAAGAGGTGAATCTAAAGGTATGATAGACTTGATAGTGTATGATGAACGGCTTAGAAACCTGGTGAAAGACACAAAAGTAATGCGCGGAGCGGAGTGTGGGTCGGACCACTTTTTGGTTGTATCGAGAGTGTGTCTAGGGAAAAAGTGGGTGTGGAGAAGGAAAGCAAACGTAGTGCGAACGTCCAGAATTAGGGTTGACAAACTAGTGGATAATGGTGCGAGAATGAAATACGCAGATGCTGTCAATAAAGAGTTGAATGTGAATGAAGCAGTGTGGAACGAACAAATAAAAGACACTGACGTTGAAAGTGCATGGATAAGCTTGAAAAACTCTGTTGTCAATTGTGCCGTGCGAATATGTGGAAGAGGTAGACAGAAAAAATGTGCTTGGTGGAATGAGTAGGTAAAAAAGGCAGTAAGTAAGAAAAAAGATGCGTACATGGCAATGGTTGCTGCAAAAAATGAGACTGAGAAGAAACGATTATATGAGGTGTACAGATTAAAAAACAAAGAAGCGAAGGAGGCAGTGAGAATAAGTAAAGAGGAAGTGATGGCTGTGGTAGGAGAGAAAATGCAGAATGATTTTGAGGGAAACAAAAAACTCTTCTGGAAATGGGTCAAAAATACAAAACCTGGCCCAAAACAGAACGCTGCAGGAGTGATGAATGATAGAAACGAAATAGTATGGGACGATTGTGAAGTGAGGAAGTGCTGGCAAGAGTATTTCGGAAAGCTGTACAGCAGTGAGGAACGTAAGACTCAAGGGTTAAATAAGGAGAATATAGTAGAAATGATGAATGAAACTGAGAAGGATATTGGAATAATTGAGGTAGAGAAAACGGTAGGAAGGTTGAAAAACGGCAAGGGAGCAGGCGTAGATGAAATCACTGGTGAAATGCTCAAGTATGGTGGTACAAATCTTATACGAAGATTGCGTGAATTATTCGATGTATGCCTTATGTGTGTAAAAGTGCCGAGTGATTGGAAAAGCGCGATCATTGTACCATTGTATAAAGGTAAGGGGAACAAGAGTGATTGTAAGAACTACAGAGGAATAAGCTTGCTCAGCGTACCTGGTAAAGTATTTGGAAGAATACTGATTGATAGAGTACGAGGAACTACACAATCTAAGATGTGGGATGTGCAAGGTGGCTTCATGCCAGGGAGAGGATGTGTCAATCAGATGGTTGCTCTCCAGCAGGTGATCGAAAAGTGTTTAAAGGTAAAAAGGAAGTTGTACTGTGCGTTTGTAGATCTGGAGAAAGCATATGACAGAGTGAATAGAGAGAAGCTGTGGGAAATATTAAATGAATGCGGTGTAAATAAAGGTCTAATAAATGGAATAAGGGCAGTATACAACGGTAGTCGGGCATGTGTTAGAGTGAGAGGAGGTGTGAGTGAATACTTTAATATTGAGCAAGGAATGCGACAAGGCTGTGTGATGTCACCGTGGTTGTTCAATGTATACATGGATAAATGTCTTAGACAAGCATGTAACGATACAAATGGTGTAATGGTTGGTGACGTAAATGTACGACTCCTGGTGTATGCAGATGACACAGTCTTATTAAGTGACAGTGCGGATGAGCTGCAAACCGCTCTGAGGAAGTTTGATACAGTCTGTGAGAGCATGGACCTAAAGGTAAACGCGAACAAAACTAAGATTGTGGTGTTCAATCGGGAAGGTGGAAAGGAGAGTAGAGTATTTACTCTGCAAGATGAAATCGTGGAGCAAGTGAACGAGCTAGTATATCTCGGTAGAATGTTTACTGCAGATGGTACAATTGAGAGCGAGATTGGACGAAGGGTCAATGCTGGAAGGAAAGTGATTGGAAGTATGTGGACGATAATGAGAAATGAAAGCATGAGTCTAGCTGCGAAACGAGCAATCTATAATGGCGTATTCGTCCCATCAGTACTGTATGGAAGTGAGACATGGGTATGTCAAAAAAAGCACGAAAGAAAAATAAATGCTGTGGGTATGAGATTTCTGAGAATCGCATGTGGTAAAACGAGGAGGGACAAGATAGAAAATGAATGCAAAATGAGGGAGTGTGGTGAGGAAAAGACGATGATGGATAGATGTAAAAGTTGTACATTACGTTGGTTTGGTCACATTGAGAGAATGAATAACACAAGATTAACGAAACAAACATATGTGGGTGAGGTTAGGGGAAAGGCCGCGTAAAACTTGGCTGAATGTAGTAGAATCTATGATAAAGGAAAGAAATATAAGGAGTTCTAAAAACAAAAGGGCATGTCAGAGACTATGTATGAATCTTGCGGAAGCTAGGGAGGTATGCAGAGATAGGAAAGCATGGCGAAAGATTGTGAATGAAAAATAAATAAGAGGCAGGGATTGTTTTGCCTACCCCGCAAGGGAATGGCGTGAAGGTTAAGTTAAGTTAAGTTAAAAATTATCACACTTACCGTCGCCGCCTCCGATTTGTTAGGCGACTTTTGTTTATTTTAAAACAACAAAAAATGTTTGGTGGTCCGATTTTTTTAATAATGTACAGGGCGTGTCACTGTTTGTAAAAACAACTCTTTTTTTATTTTTTTTTTGTAAATATAAACCATGATATTCTTTCTTTTTCAGTAAGCATGTCTTGTACCTAAAAATAATAATTTTCAAAATATTTTCATTTTATTTGTGAACCTGTGACAGTAATACAAAAGACTGAAAATAGAGGTATACTGTTCGCCATTGAATTACAGTTTCTTACTAAAAAACATTTCAAGCGAAAACAAGAGTCAATATAACAGTTACAAATTGATTTAATGAATTATTTTAAATTTAACAGACTTTTTTGCACAAAATTAATGCATAAAACACTCTTACTTCTAGGCAAACTTAACTCAGTCCTTAGTAAAATTTCTGACGTACTCAGGTCAACGATTTAATTTTTTACGTATTTTTGTACATGTGAACGTATAAAAATGGTCATGGAATTTTAGTTTCACGCTAAAGTATGTTTTAATCAAGTTGTATTAATTTATAAAAGAAACTTTGGCGTTCTTAAACATCTATCACTTACAAAGTTTTGAGATACTCTCAATCTTATTAGTATTTTTAATTTATTTTTTATCCATTGGCATTACTAAATTTGTCTTAGTATTGTAAATTAACTATGCATCGTTTTTAGTAAATTGAGCTGGTAAAAATAACTGTAAATACGTATTATTTTTATATGCGATACTGTGTAATAAAATTAACAAATACAAATTACAATAAAATGAAAAGAAAAATCAAAAATCAATTTCTCATTAAATGCCCGAATGTTCCCCCTTCAACTTCAATACATTTATTAGCACATCGCACAAAATTATTTTTCACACTAATGTCGGCCATGTGATATTTTGAAAAGCATTTCCGATTCTTTCCTTCATATTTTCTGGTGTGGTTGAGATTTCCTTATACTCATAAACTTTTACGTAACCCCACAAAAATAAATCGAGTGGGGTGAGATCAGGTGACCCCGCTGCCCAATAAATGGATCCTCCTTGATCTATCCAGTGATTTCCTTCCAGTGGTTTAAAAATGTTCGTACGTCTGGATGACGGTGGGCGGGAGCACCATCACGCTGCAACCACATTTTTCGATAAACTGCTTCAGTACCATTTTGAAGACGGTTAGGTAGCACATCTCTTGAACAATCTAAATACGCCTCGCCGGTTAGAGTACCTTCAAAAAAATAAGGCTCTATAACATGAGACCCAATAATCCCCCAACCAACCCCCTCCCCCCACTACATTTAGTGACCACCGGTCAACATTCCTGATCCAATGAGGATTTTCAGTGCTATAGTAATGCATGTTATGTCTGTTCACTAAACCATTACTTTTGAAGGTAGCTAATAGAAAATTGAGAAAATTAGGAACTTCTGCAAGTTTTTGCAAAAACCAGTTGCAAAGATTAATTCTTGGTTCAAAATCTTGACCATATAGTTGTTCATGTAGTTCTATATCATATCCATGGTATTTATGGGCATTTAATACGTTTTTCACGCTAGACTTCTTTATATCAGTCATATGTGATATTTGTGAAGTACTTACATGAGGATTTTCTTGGATTGCAAGTAAAACTGTAGGTTGGTTTTCATCATATGTCACTGCTTTATTAGCTACTTTCTATTTTTTAAATTTAGCGCTACCTGTTTCTTCAAATTTTTGTAAAGGATTTTGAAACACCTTAGGTCGCGGCTTTATTTCAGCATCGGGATATCTTGCAGCATAAATCCTACTTGCCAGCTAGCAATTTTTTCGGCATTCTCCAAGAATAAAAACCATTAAAACCGTTTCCTGAATATTTAGAGTCATTTTCAACACTTTGAATAAATTAAAACACAAATTAGGTTTAAACTGTATAGAACCAATTTTTTTTCAACGTAATATTGTCATGGCACTCTTGCTTTTTAATTGCGAGTTTAAACATTAATTCCAAATAATCTTTGTTATTCGATCAGTAACCAATTTAAATTTGCAAGAAGACGTAGAAAATGGAAAGGTTGATTTGAACATAACCAGATTGAGTACTTCATGCACCAATTTTGTTCAAAAAATTCTGTTAAATTTAGAATAATTTAAAATTATTTTTAATTTTATTAAATTCATAAATAAAAAGTTCACCTCGAGTAGGATTTGAACCTACGACCTGTACTTTGCTAGAGTACCGCGCTAACTCGAGGTAATTTTTATTTATGTATTTAATAAAATTAATAATAATTTTTAATTACATATTTACTTTTGAACTTATTCGTTCATAACAAAAACTTGTAGTAATTAGAATAATTTAATTCAGTTAATTTTCAATTGTTATATTAACTATTTTCTCTACTTGGAAAAAGAACGCCAAGTTTCTTTCATAAATTAATACAACTTGATTAAAAAGTTCTTTAGCATCAAACTACAATTTCATGACCATTTTTACATGTTTACATTTACAAAAAGACGTAAAAAACGAACTCATTGATCTGAACATGATCAAATTGAGTACTTCTGAAATTTTACTTTGGATTGGTTTAAGTTTGTCTAGAAGCAAGAGTGTTTTATGCCTTAATTCTAAATCAATTTGTAATTGTTATATTAACTCTTGTTTTTACTTGATACATTTTTTTAGTAGGAAATTACAATCTCATGGCCAACTTAATACCTCTATTTTCAGCCTCTTTGTGTTACAATCGCAATTTCACAAATTAACTGAAAATATTTTAAAAATTATTAATTTTAGATATAAGACGTGCTTGATAAAAAAGAAAGAATAGCAAACAAGGATCGAATGATACGAACATTATGGAGGAGGGGGTCATTTAAAATAATTAAAAAACAATTTGTTCTTACAAACAGTGGGACGCCCTGTACATTATTAAAACAAATCTGAAAATTCAGATATTTCAAAATACTACAGGACCACCAAAATCTTTTTGTCCTTTTAAAATTAACAAAAGTCACCTAACAAATCAGTGTCGGCGACGGCAAGTGTGATAGTTTTTTCGAAAAACTATTGAATATCTCTAAAACCAAAGGAGACAGACCCATACAGTTTTTTATCAAATGAGTGCGTATTTCATGGGTTTTCCAAAAATGTAATAAGAATACAGGGTGTTTCATAAAAAAAAAGTTTAGTTTGCTTTAACATGAAACACCCTGTATCATCAAAAATATGTTGAAAATGTGGCACCCATTGATATCTGCTCGTAATCCAAAAGTTATTCCTTTAACTTATTTCGTCTTTGTACAATCTTCCACCCCCTCCTCGTTTGGCCACCCTGTATACAGTGCCCTTTCAACTCTGTTCCTTTTCTACTAATTTTTGAACCACTCGGTATATCGCAACGAAATTTGGAGGGCTTAAATTGGAGCTATCTTCAATTACTTTTTAAATGTAACCCATTTCATTTTTGAAAACTGCTCATAATCTTAACATTTTTCTTTGATACGCTTTACTCCTAAATGTTATTGCTTTCGAAATATCAACGTTTGGAAAGTGACATTTTGGTCATTTCAAACCCAACCAGAACTACGAATGTTGATTTCAGTCTAGTTGGGAAAAAAACTTGTTCTGATTGTGAATTTATAGAAACACGAGAACTCTCTTTACACCTCTTATTAGTCGGATTCATTAAAAGATTTAACTACAGATTAATAACAAAAATTAGTTAGCAAAATTTTTTACCGAAAGTGACTAGAATCCATACTTTATATTAACCCAAATGTCACGGGGTGTTCTATTTAACAAAGTAATGGAAGATGGTGCTCAGCCACCATTGTACAACTTTTAGCTATCATTTTTCCATGACAATGTAGGTTTTCAGCTCCTATTTAAGTCTTCCAAATTTCTTTGCGACATACCAGGTGGTTCAAAAACTGGTAGGGGGGAACGTATTTTAGACGGGGACAGTATATCCCAGCATTCAGTTTACTATAGAGAAGGAAACTAATTGAAGTTTACCAATTACAAATGTTGAAGTTTTACAATTAAAAATTGATGCAATTAAAACATTGGTGGATTAATCTAAATGAATTTGTGGTACCAAAGTTTTAGAACATGAATGTAACCATTTAAAGGCTACAAGCTAATGGTTATTCCCTTAAAAATATTGCATCTGCTAGCCACATTCATGAAGAAAAACTAGTGCTTAGTGTTGATCCTGATTTTCTCTCTTTTATAACTAATGGTGCAGAGAGACTTAAAAAGACCTTGTTGCTTATGACACTAATCCTATTTTTAAACCTACAAGAAAGACTAAAGGATATTTAAGATCATCTACAGATGTTTCAAATAAATTATCAACTTACTAAGTGTAAAAGTTGTCCTGTTCATGTGGAAATGTATGCGTGGAATCCAAAACACGTAGCTTTGATGTTAGATGTAAAGAACATATGGGATTTGGTAGATTGAGTCAACCATGGAAGTGTGTCGTAATTGAACATCCCTTGAATAATTTCATTCATGACCTTTAATTTGATAATATGGAATTTTATCACGACAAACTCGCACGTAGGCTTAATTAGTGCCCTTTTGGCTGTATTAAGGGCCTATTTGGCATTTCAGTCCTTGGTGTTACGGTGGTCGACTTTTTTCCGGGGACGATTTTCTACTCCTTGATTGAATTTTCACCTCTAATTAAGGCATCTTTGGTGTTACTGTAGTTACATCTCTAATTTTATGGGCTAAGGGAGTGGTCGCAGGATGGCATTTTCACCCTAATTACGGCCCTTTCGGCAGTATTAAGAGCCTTTTTGTCAGACTCCGTCGGTTTAGGGGTGTATCAACATCCCTAAGGACCAAAATCATTGTTCATCACAGCATCCGTACTTCGGTCATCTTCATCTCCAGCACCTCTAAGGCCCGTCCATCTCACCAAGCTTCGGTCCATTGCACAGCATCGTGGGTCAAAGCTACGAGTTCTGGTTGGAGTGTCTGTGGGTGAGGCAGCACCCTTTGGATTGGTACAGATGTTACCAGCCTGAGCAGACCGACTCTGGAGGGTAAACAACCGCAGACGTTATCTTGGTGTCATAATTATCAAACCAAATACATAAACAAGTTTTTTAATTACACCTCAATTTAAAGTAATATAGAAATAAATTTAAGGTGTTGATCTGGAATCGTGCTCTATCAAAACATCATGGTTATTACTGGTAATAAAAGTAATAGTGCGTTATAAACCCCTGATTGCAGAATTGGCTTTAATTTAATTTAATCCATTTCACCTCAGTTTACAATTATGAGATACTTTTTTGTGTTTTACCTTCTACATTTGTCATCAATTAGAGATTGTGTTACATTATATATTTGTTGTCCATTATATTGTTTCTTATTTTACAATCATTTTCAACTTAATTTATTTCTGTCGTCAACGTTTGGCCCAACCTAGGGCTGCTCGACGCGGCCTACGGATTTGCAGTTTTAACTAATTCCTTTTTTTATTGATATATTTTTGTCTCTTGTTTCTATATGATCGCGGTCCCCATGATATTTGTTTTAATTTCGCTGGGAACTAAAGCTTGAATTGAAAAGGTACTGTGGCTTCGGTTTGTACGCTCCATGTCTGCAGATTGTCCCAAGATAAACTACGCTACGAGCTAACGTGTAGAGGTTTTTCCTCGGATGCAAATTAGGCGCAACTTCGTATAATTTATTGAAGCAGAGGCTGACAGGTCGCTTTCTACAATCGTTCAGACTACTGAGAGCTACGAAAGATTTTCAACAGAAAACATCGTTATGCGTCATCAGAAAGCAACACCCCCACATTTAATGTGTATGATGATAAATTAGATAAAAGGCAAAACAAATTAGATACATTGAAAGCGTTTGTTAGCTCGTGTACAAAATCAATAAAAATGCTTTCATTATATATTGAGAAGCTGATTCAATCAATACGTACTGTGATCAACGTGACAAACATTAATGAGGAACTGTATTAACATTTATTGTCTTTTTTTCCAATTATTCATAAAGAAGATTTTCATAAATTGGAGAAATCATTAATCAAAAATGACTCTCAAACACGTTTTTCAACTTTCTCCAATTTTTAAGGTACCACCGGGAAAAAGGAGTCGAAGAAGATTATGTATCCGTTATTCGATCGAATGTCTGACAAAACATTCTAAACCGACAAAGTAATATATCTTAACACAAGAAGAACTCCAATTCGACCATTCGGTTTACGCTAGAACATCTCATGTCTAGTAACATCGCAGAGTCATGGCCTTCTAAGTTTTGTGATCACGGCGATATTTAGTTATTTTCAGTAATTTACTTTTTGCAAAAATGGCGAACTGCGGCTAAACGATTCGTTTTAGCTACCATGTGTGATACATAAGGTCGCACTAGAATTTACCAAGGAACCCAAATATGCAATAATATACAGGGGGTTCCATCTAAAAAAATTCCCCGTATAAACTGCGATTCCAGTAAAAATATTTTAGGTTTGTAGCCTTAAGGATACCCCACCACATCCCATCAACAAAATTTAGAAACATTCCTTAATAAACCTACAATCTTCAACCCACACACTATTGGCCCACCCTATATATATATATATATATATATATATATATATATATATATATATATATATATATATATATATATATATATATATATCAGCTTCAAGAGATTAGAGTTGTTAATGTTAGCAAATGGACAGTTAGAAGAAGGCTTCGTGATAATGGATTGTTTTGCAGAAGGATGGCCAACATTAAACAGCCAGCATCGAACAGCAAGATTGGATTTTGCTCGAAATCACTTGGCATGCAACGGTGATGACTCGAGCAAGATACGCTTTGTAAGTAAGTCGCGTTTTTGCATTAATGGACGAGATAGACGTCGATGAGTATGGAGGAAGACCCGTAGAAAGATACTCCTCCGTTTGTATTGGTGTTAGACGTAAATCTTGGGGTGAGTCTATTATGGCTTGGGCAGGTATCACTTCATAAAAACGTACAGAGTTGGTTATCGTAGAGAATGGCCCTCTAACAGCTCACAGATACATAACGGAGGTCCTTCAAGTTCATGTTATGCCTTTAATGGTCGGTATGAGCGAGCAACGCATTTCCATGCATGATCATGCAAGGCCACACACTGTCAGGATTGTCAGTGAATATCTAGATGAAGTAGGAATTACGCGGTTTTATTGGCCAGTATGCAGTCCAGATATGAATCCCATCGAACATGTCTGGGATGAGTTAGGGCGACGTATCCGAAGGCATACACCAGGCCCAAGAACTGCCCATAAGCTGAGAGATTTGCTATTGCAGGAGTGGATTAACGTGGATCAGAATGTAATCCTTATGTATGCCTCGTCGAATGCAAGTAGTCATTAATGCAAGAGGGGGTAATGCACGCTATTAATTATCAATTTTTCAATAATGTTAATGTGTATTCATTCATTTCGTTACCAATAGCAATAGTCGACCTTCGTTTAAAATGTACAGATCCTCTTTTTCTAGAAAAATCATAAAAAAACTAAATTGTGTTGTCTGATTCCATATTTAAAGGCTCCGAAAATGCAGGAGGTAAATGTACAATATGGAGATATAAGCTGATACATTTTATTTCTAAATTATTTGTAATTTCTTGAGTTATTTACTCGGCAGTGTATGTATAAAGGTAAATTATGAATTGGTACTTGAAATGTTAGAAGTCTACTGAAGTAAGAAAAGCTTGAAAATCTACGTCGTTAAATGATCTAAAATGGACTGGATACAGTTGGAGTATGTGAAGTAACGTGGGAAGAACAGGTAGAGGAAATATGTAACAGTACATAGTTATTCTTCAGTGGTGGAAAAAGAGGGAAACACAAGAAGGGATTGCCTATGAGCGAAGAACTTTCCAGGTGTGTAACCAAAGTAATTTATGACTGTGAGAGAGTGATTGCTCTAAAGCTTAACGCGACACCAAAAGATGTACTAGTGGTTCAAGTGTACGTGCCAACCACCACCCATGGAATGCCGTAGTAGGAAATGGGAAAGAGGGAAGTATAGTTTGCATGTATGAAATATTTTTGCAAAGGAAACAAAATGATAGTTACCAACACATGGTTTAGTAATCATGAAAGAAGACTGTACACTTGAAAATCACCTGGGGATCGTCACCGAGGTCATATAGATTCCACACTTGTAGGCGCAAGATATAGAAATGGAGTAAAGCGAGTGTACTGCAGATATTTACAGCGACCGTGTTTTACGAATGGCGGAAATCAGATTTAGGCTTAAAAAGGTAAAAATAGCACAGAAAGAAAAACATGGAATTTAGACTAGTTAAAGTATATACATAAGCAAGTAGTAGGAAAGTTTATGGATGAAGAGATAATGAATCTCCAGTCGCCATAAAATGAAGAGGATGTAGAGCATAAGTGAACCGGAATTAAAACGGGAATAATGAAAGCAGCTGAAGTGAAAGTTTGTTATAAGAAAGGGGTAATATCAAAGAAGCTTTGGATAAATCAGGAAATGGTAGCAAAGGTGCAAGGGAGAGGAATGTACAAAAATATGAGTACCAATGGAGGAATGAACAACATGGAAGGAAAAATACGGAGTTGAGAAAATAAAGTGATGAAGCTAGAAAAAGTTGGTTAGAAAATCATTGTAGTTAAATGGAAAAGGTTGATAAAATAGGAAGGTATGATATGTGTCCTAGTTGTTCTCCCTTTTTGTAGACTAATACGTCTAAAAACGGAAGTTTTACGTAGTCATCTATTTCCATTGTAAACCTTACATTGTCGTAAATTTCATTTAAATGAATGAATACATCTAGTTCTTCTCGTCCATGTGCTCAGATATGTCCCACATATCTTAACCATAACTTTGGTTTCTCACTTGTCGTTTGTATTTCTCGTTCTTCCAGATCTATCATAAATAGATTGGCTAGAACTGGCGATAGTGGTTAATCCTTCGAAGCTGCTTCGTTTTTGTTGCTTAGCTATTATCCCTGTATCCGTTTCTACACGAAAGTCGATAACTTATTGTAGTGTAATCCATATGCTGGAATGAGTCTTGTTAAATTCCAAATCCAAATTCAATAGCTGCTTATCTATTTTATCCAAATCTGGTGCCGTGAATTGCCTCCCTCCGTAATGACAAGTTTGCTTACATAGTATGTTAGTAATTTTGTTGTTCCATTTGGTAAATTTTACTTCCATACATTTTGGTATAACTTGTTCCTCTCTATATCGCGTTAGGAACGTTAGGTTGGATAGTTATCTGCTTTTATTCGAACGTAACTTTTCGAATATTTTCTCCGTAAAAGCTAATAACATTTATAAAATGGAGTTAGATTGAAAACAAATATTTTTAGCGAAAGGGTTCAGGGTGAGTACGACGAACGCCACGGGGTTTTACGAGAAAGCTGGATAGATTTTTTGATTTTTGTTACAGCATTGTGTAGGTTCATTAAGGCTAAAAATAATTTCAAATATACAAGGTGCTTCAAAAAGGCTGGCAAGTTATGTTATTTTAAATGGAATATTTAAATTAGTTTAAAATAGTTAAATTAATAAAAATGAGATCTTGTCGGAAACAAAACAAATGAAAACTGTCCCGTGTTTAAATGGGCAGCGGGCGGAAAAGGAAAAGGGTTCTATACTCACCTACAGATAACACAGAAACCGTCTAGCTCAGTACGGTTCCGGAGGGGGGGGGGTGCAAAAAGATTCCGGAGTAAAATTAGGCGCCAGAAGTTGCTCCCCAAAATCAAAACTCACCGTTACCCCGACTTCTGGATAACGATGTATAAGGAGGTGAATAGGGAATTAAAGGAAAGGAGAGAAAAAGAGTGAAGCGAGAATAACGTAAAAATGTAATTTTTAGAAATAAGGGTAGATACAGAATCAACCAAATGAGATGAAGTTAAATTTTTGTTTCCTTATATATGCCAATATAAATAATATAATATAATTTATACACCAATACGGTTAACACCCAAATAGACCCAAAATGAGATTAATCGCAACGTTCGCGAGTAAATAGGGTTTTTATTGCACCAAACCCAAACGAAAGTTATTACGCAACAATAGTTACTTTAAACGTTTAAGTTTCGGAAATGAAAGACCTTTCATTACGCAGAAGCCGAAAGAAAAACATACCTACGCTAGCTAAGCGTTTTACTAACCAAAACCTATTTAACATACACTTGCTGTGTTTTCCCAACAACACCCGAAAAATTATACCAAAGTTAAAATATTCGTTATTCAAAAATTCTTTACAAAATTTTGTCGGAAGGACGGTTCAGTTGCACCAGATACTAGAAAAAATAAAAGAGAGAAGCAGGCAACTGAACATTTCCCCAAAAAGTTAAATATAAATACAGTAAAAGTAAGTCCAAAATAATAACCCAATAATTGAGGTAAATAGTTTTTAAAATTACAGGTAAATTTAATTTTAAAAAAAGGACTGAAAATCACGTGTTCGTGAGTATAAAAAATTAATATTTAATTAAACTAACATGAAGCAGCTGCTATAGTGCAACTCGGTAATCAAACAGGTTTATGCGCAGCTCACCTACTGTTCACTATAACAAAATATGGACGCTATATTAAGGTGAATATGGGTGTGGTGCACAATTTACCAAATAGTATTAGGAATTATAAAATGAAAGGTATGAAGATCACTCAAACACAGATCAAACCAACAATTAAATAGATTCATGCAGCAACAGTAACTTCTAGCAGTGTGTAATTTTACCAGTATGAGAAGTTGATTAACGGTAAGTGAATTTACTGAAATTACACTAAGTGATTCAAAGACTAGGGGGTAGCACGTTACTTAAACTATTGTCGAGCAGATGCACGGCTTCTACCACGTATAGCGAGAATCTCGTAATTTAGTCCATACGAAATATTATAACAGTTCTGACATTTGGTAGCGTAGAAATTGTTACCATATCGTTGATGCAATAGTACAACGTCCAACGAATAGATGTAAATTTAAGTTGCCAGTTCTAGTTACAGTTTCGAACAGGCACAGTTTAATTCCAGTAGTAATACAACTTTTATAGCAGAGAAGTAGCCATCATTGCAGAAACACAGAAAAGAAGATTCCTAAAGGGAAAGGTATGTAAGTATTATGTAAGGTGAAATTAACATCAATTACCCCTTAGATTGCAGGCGGGCACACAGAAGTGGTACGAAATGCCCTTCACTAGGCGATCGGAGAATCCGTAGTTTGTTTATGGTCGCTAACTTAGAAATTTATTAATTAATACCAAAAAAGACCTACGGAGCTTGTTCTTGCGAGTAACAAGTAATTTGGGACAGTAATTTTCAGAAAAACCCGAGTAAACTTGCTACAGTTAATTCATCTAATTTGTATCCGAAAAATCATCGATTATAAAAATGTTATAAGAGCTCAGAAATTTTCCATAGCGTCGTAAAATGGCGACCATAAAGAGGACACGAGAAATTTAGTACGTTTTTCAAAACGAAAAATTGTTAGTATAGATTTTTTTGTTATCGATCGATATTGAATAAACACAGCTATTGTGTTTGAATCTCCAAACCTCACCCTCTAACGAGAGTACCATATACTAACACAGTTATCTGTTATTGAGTGCATTTAAACATTTCGGGGATTCGGCTATTTGCCTATAAGTGGCGTAAATATGCACTTTCGTTCAATAAAATTTATTGGTTTGATTTAAATTGTTTTAAATAACAGAATATAAGGACATTATTTTAATAAAAGGAATTTACTACACAATATGTAGTATTTTAATGTATTTCAGCATCCACAACATGCAAGACTATTTAGTAAGTTTTCACAACGTGAAATATTTGTACCGAAGTATTTTTAGCACGTTACAAAACCTTTTATTTATTTAGATTACTTGACCCTATATACACACGTGTGTGTATATATATATATATATATATATATATATATATATATATATATATATATATATATATATATATATATACAGGATGAGTCACTATGGACGCCACGGAGTTTTATGAGAAAATATATTTTTTTATTTTTGTTGCAGGGACATTGTGTAGGCCCATTTATGCTCCATTTTTAAATAATTTCAAATGTACAGGGTGCTTCAAAAAAAAGCAGCATATCAATGTTATGTATTTTTAAATAGAATTCGCTATATTTTATCACATTTTTGAATTAAATATGAAAAATAAGGTTTGATATATATATATATATATATATATATATATATATATATATACAGGATGAGTCACTATGGACGCCACGGAGTTTTATGAGAAAATATATTTTTTATTTTTGTTGCAGGGAAATTGTGTAGGCCCATTTATGCTCCATTTTTTAAATAATTTCAAATATACAGGGTGCTTCAAAAAAAAAGCAGCATATCAATGTTATGTATTTTTTAAATGGAATTCGCTATATTTTATCACATTTTTGAATTAAGTATGAAAAATAAGGTTTGACAAAATTAGTTTCGTTTGACAACAATTAATTTTTTTTCCAAAACCTTGCAATTTAAGAAATCAAAACGATCTGTATTTAGGTAAAGGGAATCCTAACTAAATTCTATCATATTTTTCATACTTGAATAAAAAATGTGATAAAATATAGGGCATTCCATTTAAAAAAAAACATAACTTTGATATGCCACTCTTTTTGAAGCATTCTGTATATTTGAATTTTTTTTTAGAATGTAGTCTGTAACAAGAACTAAAAATATGTTCAGTTTTCTCATAAAACTCCGTGGCGTCAGTCCTGACTAATCTCCTATATCCATATATATATATATATATATATATATATATATATATATATATATATATATATATATATTATACAAAGGGTGTTTCAAAAGATGCGGCAATATTAAAGGGAGTTATTGCCCAGGTCATTTTATATAATAAGGTTCCTATAATCTTAAGTCCGCAAACGCTTCGTTACCGATCTACAGCGTGTTGAAGTTTAATTTAAAAAAACAGTCAAAATTAGATTTTTCCAAAACGGCTTGAGATATCGTAATAAAATTGTACGCGTCAATAGTTCTGGGAAGACGCATACTTTGCAATACAACACGATGTTTCAGTCGTACCATTGGCGCGCGTATTGGCCCGTCACAGGATATTTTTCAAGATAAAGGTAGGATGCCGCTGATTTCTCTAAAAACAAAAAATATTTTTAATTCTTTGTTCAATTGTGAAGAAAGAAGCTATATGTATATATATATATATATATATATATATATATATATATATATATATATATATATATATATAGTAATCTAAATAAAAGTTGTCAATTGTTTTGTTTCCGATAAAATTTCATTTTTATTAATTTAACTTCACAATATTCCCGTTTAAATACGAACTTAAGACCTAACAGACATATCATAAATAGCATTTTTGAAGCGGTGCACGAAAGGAAATAAAAGATTTTATTGACATCAATAAATGTCTTCCACGAAATATGCAATCAAACTCAATAAAATAGTAGCATATTTTCGAATTTCAAGTAGGTAAAGCCTACATTTGTGAGAGAGCTGAAAATTTTTGTTACGTAAAACTTTACAAAACTTGCAATAAAATAAAACAGAAGTTTGAAGCCTGTAACTAGACATACCCTGAAGCATTTAAACATTGTTCCCGTCAAGTTTTAAGTGTAACCACAGAAACTTCAGGACCAAACGGATTTCTACTTTAACATTTTACGTCTTCACCTTCCGCAAATTAAACTAACGATGAAAGATTTAGGATCATAATCATGTGTGTTGTACTAAAATAGCTACTTATTGTAATTAAGAGCGCGATTAAAGCAGTGCGGTATCTATAAAAGACACAGAACTGATTAAATATATACTGAGCGTGCAATTATGATTATGGTAATGAAAATGGTACATGGACGAACCCTTATCACGCTATATTTTCTTAGGGGTATTAACGAGAAGAGATAACATTCTACAAGTCCTTAAAATTCAATTAAATTGCAATTATAACTTAGTAACCATCTCCCTTATTTGCTTCGAGCATTATCTTATCTATCCTTTTTCTCTATCGCTTAAAATTAACGAAAAGAAAAGAGAGATGAATAAATATATAACTGTTTAATCTGATTTCTTTACGACCTTGTTAAAAATAAAATTACCACTTAACTTTTTAAATTTGTCTTGAAGGTATAAAAAGAGTTTCTTATATCAATAACGCTTCTATTTGTTTTACATAAAAGTTATACGTACATATTTGAGATTGATATCAAGGAAAATTATTTTTTTCATTTTATTTTCCATGCAAAAATAGTTATTTATGTTATACATAAAGAAAAGTATTATCTTTCTTCATGAATTGCGATCTTTCTAATCGAGGCGCAGCCGAGATTAGAAACGCGATGAGTAAAGAAGAACCTTTCTTTAAGAATCATACATAAATTTTTTTCGAACACTAAATGGAAATGGATTACATTTTTTAAGACATTATTTAAAAAATACGTGACAAGCGCGAGAATCAAATTGCCGTTTCCATCACTGCAGCAACTAAACAAAAATAGGTAAACAAAAATTTTGTCAAGTGTTATCGCGTGAAAATGGAAATAAATAATGAAATGATCCTGAAATATTGGCATTAGTGCTTGAAATTGTAGCTAGTTTATTACACTTGAAATCACGAGATAAATATGAGAAGACCTATAATATTTTCAATTCTTGGAGGACTTCAAAGAATGTAAGGGATGTCGACGAAGAAGCTATGCTGGCTTTTTCATGGAAAGGTTGTTTTTCTCAATACATTTATTTACCTATTTTAAGTTTTATCTTTATATTTGATTACAGGGTGAAATACCGAAATCTTCCACGCTGTGGTCGACATATTCCATGTTGAAAAGTACGTTGAGAGTGAAAGAAAACGTCGATATATCGGATTATGGGAAGTTACAGTTATATTTAATGCGCCAAAGTTACGAAGTTATGAATCAAAAATTCCATCGCAGGATGATGTGTCAACATTTTTGAAAGAAGCGCCTTACGATACGTTTCTTATGATTAAAGTGGCGTTAATTTTCGGTCTGTATGGGGCATGTCGTAGTGAGCAGCTAAGAATGTTAAATGTGAAGGATATCGAGGATACCGGTTCTATTTTGGTTATCACCCTCCCTGACACTAAGACAAGGAAGAAGCGTATATTCACCGTTATGACGGAAATGATAGGAATTAGTGAGATTTAGTTGTACAGGAGATATGTAAGCTTGCGTCCAAAACATATCAATCACTCAAGATTGTTTATATTTCATATGAACAATAAATGTACCGGGTGGTCAGATAAGAATGCAGTGTGCTGTTTCTCGGAAACTATTCGTCATAGAGAGTTGCGGTAAAAAATTTGATGACTAAAGTGGCCAAAAAAAGGCCGTGGAAAATATTTTAAAATTTGCAAGATAACCGCCAGGGCGCATAACCGCCATCCTAAACTTTTAAAGTGGTTTTTTACAGAAATCCACCTAGTAAATGTACCAAAAAATTATATGCTTTTTAAAGCTCAGCTTTATTCGAGTAATTTTTGTTTGACGTATGGATTAAAATAAAGTGGTGGTGGGAGATTCAGTGATTTTTAAATAAACAGCTGAACTGATTTCAATAACTTAGTCTCGTCGGAAAGAGCATTTATTGCTCCATCAAGTCCATCCTACCTGTAATATGTCTAATTTTTAGTGATGTCACTAGAGCGCGTTTTTTTGATATAATAGAAAATTGCAAAATTCTCTAAAAAATTAAATACAACAATATCATTAGTGAAAACCACATCTCGATGTCTTGTTCATACCCTAAAGTATCGAAGAAAGAAAATTTAGTTATTATAAAATTTTAAAAGTCGATATTACACCGGTATTTATTCTTTTTTCAAGATTCAATGAAAAATTTAATCATTTTACAATGTTTAAACAATAAAAGTTTTATCATTTGTAAAAACCATTGTAGGTAGTTTTAAGGACTTACTTGTGCAACAAACATAAATTACACTGTCTGTCAAATCTTAATATTTGTTTACAATTTGATTTTAGGTATTTGTTTTTTCTCAATGACCTACTCCTAATAGTCTGCGCTTGCTTATTCTATGCATTGATTATTGTGCCCCTACATGTTTTTTTAATTTTTGAAATTATGAAAACTTTTATTATTTAAAAATTATGAAATGATGAAACTGTTCATTTAATTTCTTAGAGAATTTTGCAATTTTCTGATACTATATCAAAAACACGCGGTCTAGCGGCATCACTAAAAATTAGACATGTTACTGATCAGATGGATTTGATGGAACAATAAATGATCTTTCCAAAGAGACTAAGATTATTAAAATCAGTTCAGTCGTTTAGGAGTTACAGCTGTTTATTTAAAAAATCACTGAATCACCTCCCACCACTTTATTTTAACAGATACGTTAAACAAAAATTACTCGACTAAGGCTAGCTTTAAAAAGCATATAATTTTTTGATACATTTACTAGGTGGATTTCAGTAAAAAATCACTTTAAAGGTTTAGGATGGTGAAAATGTAAACTTTCACCATTAACACTCATAATAAAATACTTATCTTTTTTGGGGTTTTTAATGGTGTATTTAAATTATACAATCTAAACGTTTCGATAACACTTACAGCTATCTTCGTCAGTAGTAATATTTGTAAAAATTGTTACAGATGTTGTAAACAATTTTGTCAAAGTTGAAAAATTAATTTTTCAACTTTGACAAAATTGTTTACATCTTTAACAATTTTTACAAATATTACTACTGACGAAGATAACTGTAAGTGTTATGGAAACGTTTAGTCTGTATAATTTAGATACACCATTAAAAACCCCAAATAAGATAACCTAATAAAATACTTATCTTTTTTGGTTTTTTAATGGTGTATCTTAAATTATACAATCTAAACGTTTCGATAACATTTAAAGTTATCTTCTTCAGTAGTAATATCTATTAAAATTGTTTAAGACGTTAAAAACAATTTTCTCAAAGTTGAAAAATTAAAACATTAACATTAGCCTGCTATTAATATTGCATTTTGTGAAACTTATAACGCTAACTATAGAATTAAATTTTAGTAAAGATTAACTAGGCCATTAAAAATTAAATATTGTTACACTGTCTTAAAGATGACAAATCAGATCACTCACTAACGGCGAAAGCTAACAATGAAAAATGTCTGCCAAAAAACACATTTAACAGAATTTAATCAAGTTATGATGTAAGTATAAAGTTGGGAAAAACTTCAATTTTAAAATGATGGAAGCATTCACAAATATAAACATGACATCAATTCTGGAGTTATCCATACATACACACGCACACACGCACGCACTCACACACACACACACACACACACACACACACACACACACACACACACACACACACACATGCACGGACACACACACACGGACACGCACATGCACACGCACACGCACGCGCAGACGCACACGCATACGCTCACGTACACGCACACGCACACGCACACGCACACGCGCACACACGGACACGCAGACACACACACACATACACACACAGGCACACACGCACACGCCGACACACGCACACACGCACACACTGATGCACGCACTCACGCTCACACGCACACACCCACACACGCAGATACGTGCACACGCACGCACGCACACACGCACACACGTACACACGCACACACTCACGCATGCACGCACGCACGCACATACGCACGTATTCACGCACGCACCAACGTACACACGCACCCACGCACGAACGCACGCTTGCATGCTTTACGTAATATTCCGCTCCCTCGGTGTGTGATTGTAGTTGTGTCGCTAGTTGCCTTGTTAGATGTTGAAGCGGTGATCCGCTACCGGTAACAATCGGTGTCAAAGGAAGTCCGTTCTTGCGTATTGTAGGTAAACTGTAAAATTTGGGTAGAATAATGATTTTTCCCGTAGGATAATGTACTTTATTTCTGGATCGATATTTGTTACCTCGATTTTCACACTTGTTGTTTTTTCCAGCTATGTCGTAGAATTTGATTTGACGGGTTGATAGTAG
The DNA here is from genome assembly GCA_036346205.1 of Vesta saturnalis. Lineage (NCBI taxonomy): Eukaryota > Metazoa > Arthropoda > Insecta > Coleoptera > Lampyridae > Vesta > Vesta saturnalis. The sequence goes on along the minus strand of JARFJB010002254.1, from coordinate 3,036,463 downwards.
GAAAATAAATTGCTACTAGAGGTAGTAGCTATTTATTTTCCTACTGTAGTGGTGTCTCCCTTGCCGGCTGGAAGCACTGTTATGTTTTTTTCTTTTAAGGCTTTTAGAGCCTCCAGTTCCTCCGTAGATTAGTTAATCTTTGGTAGTTTGCATACACCTCCGTATTTCCAATGAGGTGAGGTTTCAAACCAAGCAGTTTCTCCTGGTTCGTAGTTTCTCAAGTTTTCCTGCACACCTTGTAACACTTCCTCCCTATAGAGGTTAGTATGCTAATTTTGAGGTTTTGGCGGGTATTGATATGTGCTTCTGAGTGTAATTTTGCTTTGTGGTTTCTCCATTCCTTAGGTTTTAAACAGAATTATTATGTTACTGACGGCGTTTCGGTCAAATTCCACCAGCAGATCAAGTATTCTTTGATCTGCTTCTGGTAACTCGTGTTAAAATAACTTCCTCTGCTTTCTCCCTCTCCGTATATAGTTGTGTTATTGGTCTACCTGCTTTCATTTCTCTCACTTTACTTTCACTTTTCGGTTGTTCATTTTGTATACCTTTCAATGTTTTGTCCTCGTCGATATTTTATCCTTTAAGATGTTAACGATTATTTTAGCATTTTCGAAGACGATATCATGTGATATCTCCTGTGCGCGTTAAGATATTGAAGATGTGGCTTGGTTTATTTGGTAAGGCATTCCGATGTCCTTCTCTTATGCGTTCACCCTGCGGTTGGTCTGACCAATATATGTTTTGTTGCAATACTCACAAGGTTTCCCGTACACTAATTGGCCTTCAATCGCTATCTTAGTTTTAACATTAGGTAATAGAGTTGAACATTGTTGGCCTGTAACTGAAAGTGTGTGTAATTTCATGTGGACCGGAAAGTAATGTCGTTTATGCGCATATCGATATTCGTTTGTCATTTATCATCTGTGACAAAGACATTTCAAGGTTAAAGCGACTTGTTTACTCGTAAATAATTAAATCATCTTTTTTTGCAATGTATGGTGAAATGGCAGGCCAAATACCAGGCAAATACCAGGTTGGGTATATATTCGGCATTGTATGCTTTTTGAGTTTCACAAGGGTAGTAACGCAACAGTTGCTACCAAAAACATCAAGATGCATTAGACGTTCGTAAATGCCAAAGGTGGTTTCCTAAGCTCAAATCCGGGAATTTTGATCATTCCGACACGAATCGATCAGGAAGGGCAACAACTTTAGACAATGACTTTCTAATTTCTTCCTAATAAATGGAGATATATATGTTCGGGTTGGTTTCGACACATACAAATCAAACTTGGGAACAGATCTATTAACTGCACTTAAGAACTTACATCGATCATTTTCTTCTGCGTTCTCTCGCGATAATGTTAGTTTTATATTATATAAATAGCATGTGTCGTCATGCTCTACTTTAATGAGCTGACGCTTTTACAATATTATTTTGATACAATTTCTAAATGGCTATTCAGCAAGAAATTATATGTAATAGTTATTAAACACTGACCGAAAAGTAAATTTAGAACATAAATAGCACAGTAATAATCATTAGTAAATTTGGAAAATAGGTAAGACAGTAGATATACACTACACCTTCACCGAAGAAAAAAACAAAATTTAAAATCTAAAATTTTACATTTTTTCTTAACTTGGGCTAAATAAACCAACTTACAATTAAATACCTAAAGAACTAAAACTAAGAAAAGTACAAAAAGTTACAAAAATTACAAAACACTAATCGTAATAAGGCTTAACTCTATTTTTATGTACCGTAATCAACAACAAATCTACCTTAATAACTACGTTATTATCTACCAAACCTTATCTCCTAATTTATACATATACGAACGTATCTTTGGATCAAGGACATTTTTTCTGTGATTTTTGGATTTAAGGAAATTGTGTCGCACGTCTGTAGCTGCACATTGTAAGCAGTATTTTAACTCGAGCGTATAATCCTCAAAGTTATACAGCGGATCAATGTGATCAACAGTACTGTTAGGTGGTAATCTACAAAGTTCGTACGGCATGTAACACCAAAAAGGCACCGAAGTACCTCAAGAGCCGGTATATTTGGATATATGGATGCGACGGTAAGCACCCAAAGTTTTATGTGAATTTTCTAATGCGCCTAAAGTTTCATGGTGTTACGCGGTTGAATTCAGTTGTCGGATGTGCAATAAATTACAAATTTCTTTAAAAGTACTCTCCATAAATTGAGTGCCCAGGTCAGTGACCAATTCGTGAGGGACACCGTACCGAAGAATGAAATTGGTAACAAAGGCAGAAGCGACCGTAGGCGCCTCTTTGTTTGGCAAAGAATACGCCTCAACAAATTTACCTAATTCGTATTGTAAGGTTAAAGTATGTTTATTATTTTGATTATCTGGAGGAAGAGGACCTACCAAATCAACCAATATCTTCCGAAATGCAGAGGCAGCTGTGGTTGTAATAGTCAAAGGTTCTTTACACGGTATCGAATCCTTATATCGCTGGCAATCGTCACAACGGCGAACGTAAGCTTCTGCATCTTGTCTAAGTCTTGGCCAAAAACAAGTTCCTTTGATATTATTATACATGCGGTTCATACCAGCATGACCTCCGGTAGGTAATGTGTGAAAATCATTAAGTATCAAATTTTGACTTTGCGGATCCGTAATGAGGGTTAAATTTGGTACTATCGAGATTTGTATACCCGTCGCTATGATTTTATCTTTATTTTTAACTATTTATTGAATAACTGCGCAATTTAAATCTCTTTTCATTATACATATCATTGCGATGCCACTAATTTTACAATATTTGACTAAATCCCTCAACGTTGCAACGTATGCAGACCCCGATCTAGAAGTGTCGCGAATATAAATTATGTGCGTGTTGGGTATATGCACCACATGTTTAAACAAATTATCATTATTTTGATTATGCATATTAAAGTCGTCGTCTTTTAAGGGTTGTACTAATACAGAATTAGTTGGGGATTTAAGCAACTCTACGACGCCAGTGTGATCAATCCTATTGTCTGTAAACTCGTCAGTTTCGTCCGCTAAAGCGCGTTGCTGCTTAAGTTGCGCACGTGTCATAATGTTGATATGGTGAACCACATTACGAGAAAGGTTTTTAGGTTAGTGAGTATCAAGGTAAGTTCGAGAAAAAGCATCAGCTGGAGCATTATCTTTTCCGCGCCGTAAAGTCACATTCTTCTAATGTGAGTCGAAATTTTGTAAGTCGGCTAGAAGGATTCGTGATTCCAAATAAATACACTAAGGGACGGTGATCAGTATAAATGTCAAACTGTCTTCCGTACAGATATGGCCTAAAATGTTTAACAGCCCACACAATTCCTAAGAGCTCTTTTTCAATGATTGAACAATTACGTTCAGCAAGATTTAATGTCCGGCTAGCGTAAGCAACAGGACGATCATTACCATTTAACAATACGGCTCCAAGAGCATGACCGGAAGCATCAGTACGGAGAATAAAACGGTTATTGCTATCAAAATTTGGATATTGTAAAATCGATAGATGCGCCAATAAGTTTTCAAAGCTTCGAAAAACTTTTGACATTCTGAAGTCCAATTAAAAATAGAATTTTTTCGTGTCAAGCGATTTAAAAGTTCTACTAAATCAGCAAAATTTTTAACAAATTTTCGATAGTAGCTGGCAAACGCGACAAAACGTTTAGTAGCATTTACATCTGCTGGAACTGGATAATTTTGAGTAGTAGAAATTTTATCTGGATCGGGCAACACACCCGCAGATGAAATGACATGGCTTAAACACAAAAGCTCCTTTTAAAGAAAGGTACACTTACTGGGATTTAATTCAAAATATACATTACGTATTCGTTGTAATACTTTTGCTAAACTGTGATTATGATGCAATAGATTTGGACCAAAAACAATATCATCCAAATAAATAAAACATGATTCATAACTTGGTCCTGACTTGGACTTGGTCATTACTCTTGAAAATGCACTAGGACTAATTTTTAATTCGATTGGTAACCTCGTCATTTGATATTGACCGCTAGCTATAGTAAATTTTATGCACGGTCAACTGTCCGAATGCAAAGGTACTTGACGATAACCTTGCGCTAAATCCAAATGTGAAAAATAAACTGCACCTGATAATGAATCTAAAACTTCGGCTATGCAGGGTAAGGGAAATGTATCGTTTTCAATACGTCAATTTCATGACCGATAGTCTGTGATCATTCGCCATTTTTTCTCACATGACCCATCTAACTTTTTAGGAACGATTAGTAACGGAGATGACGAATCCGATCTAGTTTTTTCAATTATTTCGTCTTTAAGCAATTTGCCTACTTGTCTGATAATCTCGTCTTTTTATGCATGAGGTAAGCGGTAAGGCTTAACATACTGGAACCAATTGAATCTTTTGTGCTGACATATTCGTTCTACCAAGTAAGTCGTCATCTAACTGAAATACGTCGGCATATTTAGCACAAATTTTCACTAAAGCGGAGTGCTCTTCTCGATTTAATGATTTGAAGTCGATTAATTTGAAAACTCTGTCTACTCTGTTAACGGTCGTTAGTTTCTGTTGGTAACTACATAAATGAAAGTTATCTAGTGCCTCGATTCTTGGTTTGCAGTTTTTTATTTTGACTTTTCTGTCATTCGTGTTGAGTACTCTAACTGGGATAAAAGTATCTATTGGTCGAGCGATTGTGAACGCTACATACACACCACTACACATTTCATTATTCATAACAATACAATCAATAACCCATTGAACAGAAAAATACTTAATAACTTCGCAACGAGGGGTTATCAAAATGCAACATTCTTTCCCGGATTGCATAGGTAAAACAATATGATGAGAAGTGAAAGTAAACATTTTTCGTAATCTAAGTGAGCAGAAAATTTTGTGAAGAAATCGCGTCCTAGAATCCCATGAATATGGTCTGTAAACTGATATAATATACAAAATTCGTGTTGTAAGAAAAACACTAATTGTTGCCCCCGTATCGACAAGGAAAAGTAAGTCATTCTCTCGATATTTCATTCGTACATATTTTAATCTATTCGTACTTAAAATTTCAGCGTCGGAACTAAGTCTACACTTCGGTGACTCGAAAAAACTGATTGTTAGCGGAGTTGTGGTTGTTGTTTTTTTCCTATTTCTTTATTTGCAAAATAAGCACTCTGATATCATTTCTGGGTGGACTATGGGGCATGAACCCTCGGCCTAGTTGAAGCGTACGACCACTACCCCGACTGCGTCCTCTCCAATCGGAAAAGCCTTGAAGATTACCGGTATTATTATTACTGTTATCATGCGAATTATGTTAGTTAACAAAGGAACGCTGTGGCGAGTTATGGGAATTGAAATGGTTATGAGAGGCAAAATTGTTACCAGGATGTTGACAACTCCGAGAGTGACCATTCGTCGTGTTGGACACGACCGTGAGCATATTAAAAACGGCCGTGTTGATGTTAATAGTTCGGACGTCCCTGCGCGTGGAAGATTTGCGACGAAGAAAGTGGCAATTCTCTGCTCTCGGTTATTGCTGTAGTTATTTCCTCAGCTAAATTATTTTGACCACGAGCTCGAACAATTGTCCGTAAATCATTACTTTGTAAACCCCTAGTAAAAGCACTAATAGCCAACTTTTCGTTGACTTCTTTAAGGGTTGCGCGTTTGCCATTGTCACCTGCGGCTTCAGTAATAGTCAAATCCGACATGAGATGGCAAATAACCTTACCGAATTCCTTTATGGATCTCCCGTCTTGCTAAGCATTATGCAGTTCATCGGAAAGTGTTGTTACAGATTTTGGCGTAAACAATTTTCTTTGCACATCGCTTATCAAATCATCTGTTGACTGTTATGCATCGAGGAGCTTTTCCTGTGCACTTTCCGATAGCCGAGTTGTCAGTACATATTTGATTAATAAAGGCTTATCGGTTTCTGTTAAACGGTCAACATATAATTTGATTACGTTTATTAACTTTTCAGTGGTACTATTTGTATCATCCATAGCAGGCAGTAACGCTGCTGCAGTTCTTATATCTAATCTTTCGGTACCCATTGTAACAGATTGGGAAATACTAACAAGTGTATCTACTAAAATATTTTGAGACAATAATTCAGCTATAACTACTGAAATTTCTTTAATTTGTTCCACCCCCTGAGGATCTTTATCTACTTTTTGATTAATTGCAGTTATTGCCCTATTATAGTCCTTTTTGATGCGTTCTAATTCAGCAAGCTTACGAGTTATAATATTGTGATTTGCCCTACGTTGTTGATTGTCCTTTACCTAATTAGTCTTAAATAACTTAATTTCTACTTGCAACTGTTGAAAGCTCTGAAGCATTTGAGTAAGTAAATAAATTGTATTACTAACCTTTTTTTCCTATTTTCCCGTATACACTACACATTCAGTTGTAGGGCTGGTGCTGAGGTCTGTTGACTGCTAAACGGTGTTGAGGGCGACTGTGCTGGCTCCCCGGATGCGTTGGTCCACTTGATTCAGCATACTTCGTTTACACTTGCTATAAGCGATGTATCCCATAGCTACGACGCACAGAAGGGTTTTTATAACGGCATATATGAATAAGGGTGACTACGTCGATTGTGAAACCGCATTCGTTTGACCCCCACTATTACCCGTTTGGTTGATGAACACTTCTAGTTTACTCGATTCACTGCCAATCTTACAAGAATTATTCACTCACTTCGTAATTATACGTTAATATACAGGAACTGGCAGGATCGCCATCTAATATCTTCCTAATAAATGGAGTTATATGTAATATATATATATATATATATATATATATATATATATATATATATATATATATATATATAATAGTTATTAAACACTGTCCTAAAAGTAAATTTAGAACATAAATAGCACAGTAATAGTTAATAGCAAATTTGTAAAATAAGTAAAACAGTAGATATACACTACAACATGTTAAGGGCAGAGGTGGAACCAAATCTGTGTCAGACAATCAAGGATCTGTCAAACACTCTTAACCAACCTTAGTCGACCATCGAAGAACATTTGGGAAAGTAAGCAGAGAAGGTTTTTGGGTCATAATCTGTGTGAAGAAAGCAAAGCTAACCGACCCACCATATGGAACTTATTGCTTCAGCGGCACAACACAGAAGCATGTTTTGATCGATTGATCACTGGAAATGAAAAATGGGTACTATACTGTACCAAAATGCAAAAATCAGTAACTGTCTCCGAAGCTTTACATCCTGAAAAGGCGCTTTGGTGTATTTGGTGCAGTATTCGCGGGGTCGTTCAATTTGAAGTGCTGAAACCTGGACAAACTGTGAATGCAGACGTTGACTGTGAACAATTGGACCGGATGAACCAATATTTAGGCGTTACTCTGCAACACGATAGTACAGGACCGCACTGCACAAGACGAACCCTGAAGAAAATTCATGAACTGGGAGGATTGCCCCCCAGCATACTCGCCCGATATTGCGCCATAACATTTCCATTTATTCCGATCTCTACAGTTTCTGAGTGGCAAAAAATTTTAAAATTAGGATGATGTTCAAAATGCCATCTCTAGATATTTTGCACAAAAACCAATTGATCTTTATGGATCCGTCATTGAGATCTAACCTACTGCTGTTTGTCTATTGTACTCCTAGGAAAGTTCCTAGTGTTAAAAGTTTTAGTAATTTATCTAGAATTGATGTACTATGCGAACACTACCATTAGCAATGTGAAAAGAGCGTATTTCAATCACGTTTCCTCTAGTAGTTATAACGGTAAATTGTTATGGAGAGATCTTAAATCAGTAAATATTGGGATAATAAATTACCAGACATACCACCACAGATATCTCATGTTAATAAAATCAATGATGATTTTGTCAACAGTATACCGCTCGCTCAACATGACATTTCTGTAAATGTCAACATCGCCTTTATTAAATGGCTCATATACCCCAGTTTAAATTTAAAACAGTAACGTGCCTTGACATTGAACAACTAATTAAGATTCATTCCAAAGCTTACAGTGCCGATGGAATTAATACCATGATGTTTAGATTATACCACCTGGTTATTTTGTCATATTTAACTCAATGTCTGAAGCAAAAAATCATTCAGAATTAAATAATCTAAGACCAATTAGCATTATACCTACCCTTTCAAAATTACTTGAAAAGATTATTTTTGTTCAGTTAAATATCTTTGTACTGGAATGAATCTGCTACCTGTGACACAATTACGTTTTCGGTCAGGGTATAGTTGCACCACTACATTGTTAAGAGTAACAAATGACATTTTGGCTGCTTGATTTAAAGGACTCGTTACCGCTCTGGTCATGGTTGACTATAGTAAAGCATTTGATATGGTGGATCATTCAATTCTTCTAAAACAACTGAAACACATGAATTTGAGTTCTAATGCTATATTGTTAATAGCCAGTTACTTGTCTAATAGATACCAACGAGTAAATAAATAGTAACGTTTCGAAACCTGGACTTCTAAAACGCGGTGTACCACAAGGGTCTGTTCTTGGACCGTTCCTACACTCGCTATATACACCTAATCTTGTAAAATATATAAAGAGTTGTTCAGTTCACACATACTGTAACTGCAAGCTACATACTGTTACTTTTTGTTGTAATTCTTTTATTTTTGAGTCTTATTTGCTTTCGAAGTAACTTAAATGGATTAAAACTTAAGCAAGTTCCCTTTGTAAATTTTTACACTCGGAACTGGGACGTTTAAGTAAAATTTTAGTATTAGATAAATGCTTATATCAATTACATAATCCATAAAACAGAAATTTAAGCAATGTACTTAAATCGTCTGGGGTCTTGGGTAAGTGTGATCTATTTATGTTTTAGAGGTACAACTTTATGTGGCTGTTATTTTTCGATGTCGAATAATTAAGTACTCTAAATAAATAATTTTAAATAATATACATTTTCATTTACCTCACTGAACCACAGATTACTTACAGCACCATTGAAAACTTGCAATTAAATGTTTAAAGCACGAATATTGTTGCAAGTAAAACATCATCTGAATACGTGTAGGATTGATGTACTGTCACGATCGTAATGTAATCAATCCCTGAAAAATTCAGCGCATTCGTTAAGCCAACAGGGAATTTGCAAAACTTAACTCCTTATAAACGAAAAAAACTTTAATGAAACCGATATTTATATTACCATAAAAGAGACATCCTTCAAATCACAGATGTAAAATATATTTTATCATTTATTATGTTGGAATGCTCATGAATTGGTAGTGTAATATAAACAGATAAGTTTTAAAATAACTTCTAAATCACAAGTATTCACGTTAGCGCAAAAGTGGTCCAGAGCAATCAAATTATTTCCATTACTTATTATTTACTTCTTTATTATTTTCATAGAAGCCTACATATTCATGGTTTCTCTTATGTGACAGTTTAATTTAGAAACAAATTTGCAAAGTGTTGGGAACTGTGCTTAATATGTGTTAAAATCGGATTCACTTAATTCACCTCACTTCACTTCATTCACGTAACTAAAATACGCTAAAGCAGTGGTCTCATATTTCGGGTAACCGAGGGCTAGTTCATCTGCTAAAAAAAGGGTTGTTCATAGCTCAATTGAAGGATTTATTTCCCTGTCAACGCCTGGTTTATTTCTGCTTTAGACACTAGCCGCTAATAGTCTATTTTCTTGTCCAAGAGGCAACTCCCAGATTCTTTTCATAGCTAAAGTGAATGCGGTTCTGCGCTAAAAGATGGGGCTCATAGCTTGAGAATGGTTCCTATAGATGAAAATAAGTTATAACCTGTTTGAGTAATATGAGATCCATCTGCTGTGACCTGCAGGTTATTTGAGGATTTAGTTCTGGGCTAAGTACAGCACCTCTACAGTTTTCTGGTCCAAGAAAGAGGAAACTTATTCCCTGGTAATGACTTATTTATATCTACGTCAAATACTTCTCTAATAGAATGCGGTACTAAAATGGTGCGACTGATATCTTGAGTTTCTACAGAAGAGAATAAGTTTGATTAATAATCGACTAAGTGTAACTCCTCTGCAGTTGTAAGATACAGCATGGCTAAGATGGTCTCCAGTAAAAGTGTTATATCTCTGCTAGTTATGTCTCAACTAAAAAATTCTTATACTAGCTAAAGGTAGTGTGGTCTAGTGTTACGGGTGAAAATGGCAGTAGAACTTGATGCAACTGATAAGTGGGCGAGTATTGGTAGCTTAGTGGTTGGGGTGGGTATAGTGGTGTTGTGTGTGTATAATGAATATAATATCATAAACAAATGCTGGTAAAGTCATAAATCAAAGGACGCCACTTTGTTTAAAATAAAAATTATTGGATTAATTAGCACTACACTAATGAACGCTACTACTCCACAGACACGTTCAAAAACAAACAAAAGCTTACTTACAAAAACAAATAAATTCGCTTTCGAAAGTGATGCGCAATTTATCGTAGTTAAAATTTTAACAATAATTGAAACTAATTTGGTTGAAGTTTGCAAGTTCAAAATTCGCAAACCAGATAGTCTTAAACCTTAATTTTAGTTACCTCAATTATCATCGTATTGAATACGAAGAAAGCAAACTCGACAAATCTTAAAATGTAAATATCAATGCACAATAAAAAAATAACACAATAGCATGAAGATCACAAGAGAAAGGGTGAATACGCTTCTGTAATTGTATCGGCTAGCCTGAAAGGCGTTTATACGGTACTATGCAACAAAAAGAGTGTTCATCTGCTTACCTAAATATAGCTATACAACTTTATTGAAATCACAAAAAAAGAATTTGCACAGATTTTCTGTCTAGCAATTTTCGTACAATAACAGTTGAATGTTAAATTCTTTCTTCAAACACGAATCAACGCAGTGAACAAAATCTCATAGTATCGTTAGGTAAATTAACCAAATCTTTTAAGTCACAATCGCAATGGAACAGCGAAATATTTAACCTAGTCCAGAATTCTATCTACTGAATGTCCACCTGATTAGTGCACACAAATATGTTAGCAACTTTATGTACAGCTATTTGTTGCCTATTTTCGAAATGTGGGCGTACTTTAGTGATTCAGTACCAAAATATCATATCTATCAATATTTAAATTCGCTAACTGAGTAAACAAATCCAATTGAATGAGAAGCACTAAAATAAACATTTTCCCTTCACTAAGAATACGAAGACATTAAGAGACTCGACAAAACATCGATCCGAAGTTCTCCAGGGTAATGTAATACTAGCTTTAAATCCACATACAGAGAATTGTGTACTTCGTTACGATATCTTCAAGATACTGACGGGTGCATTAATAGGTATATGCGCGCACTGTCTACATCACCACTAACCCAAACGTTCTGGAGCTGCTCTGTAACTTATCTCTTACAGGCGAACTAAATGAACAAATATCAAACATCCTTTACCCCTCTTACCAATGACCACGCCACCCTTTTCCTTTACTAATAAAAAACTGGACGCTTCTTAAGAGAAAAACAAGCCCCACGTATGTCGAACACAAACCCGATAACCAGAATTGAAATAACAAACATCCTGCTTTTCAATGAGAAACTACATTGTCCCAAATAAATATTCCATACTTTTCCCAACCACAACTTGAGGTTCATGGCATCAGCACGATAACAAAACAAACTGAAGAGAAATTCATTTAATATTATGTTTGTTAAATTCTTTACAGTAACGAAACAGCTTATTTCTCAAAAAGAATCCATTTTCTTTCAACAAAATTGCGATACATTTTAAAATAGTACACACGGAAATTTAACATTTACTTAAAGTTCTACATATGATATCAAATATACTAACACCATACCAAAAATTCACGTCAAATTCAACCGCACGTGACACTAAGTATAGGTCTTACCTGAAACCGGGTTAAATTATGTGAAAATGAAAACTACCGGTTATGGCCTGGTTTAATTCTAGGTTACTGCGAGTTTGTTTCTAGACCAACTTCGCTAAAATGTTCAGGGCCACGATAAAGCGTGCTAAGTAAGTCTTCATAAATAGAATGCTATCTACGTGTAATCAGTTTGCTCATCTACTCAGGGGAGCAGTAAATGTGTGGCTATATTATGGTGCACCTCAACGAAGTAAATGTATGGCGATATTATGGTGCACCTCAACGAATGGATTATGTAAATGTAAATAGTTTTGAATAAATATTACTGACACTGTCATCTGTCCATGATTTTATCAAGATTTGCAGATAAATTTCCAATTTATAAATTATTTGCTAGTACGGAACATTTTGAATGGGGTATAGATTCTCGTAATTGGATGTAATAACGCATTAATGATGGGAGACGCTTAGCTATTGTAACGTTTTCTTTTGTCAGTTGGGTAAATTGAAAGGTTTACGAAATTTTTTTGTATTTTTTTAACACGAAAATGACGTTTTGTTGTTAATCGTAGTAAGACGAAAGTTTAAAAAGGACAACGTGAATTACATTTTGGTATTGATATTTAGGGAGACCCTTTTACTAGAGTTTGAAAGGAAACATTCGTTAGTGTATTTGTAAACAAGGATAGTTTTGTAGAAATAAATGCTTTGGTATTTCAATATGGTTAAATCGCGTTGGGATTGCACCATATAATAAATTAAATTAAAGAAGGTATTCAAATATTACATTGTAAGGTACATCTTTTGCAAAGGTTTTAATTATCCTCCAGATGGGCACCATTTCTATTGATAAGAGTTTGTTTTTAAAATAAAGAAATTGACTTTAAATACATAGCATTAAAGGCTCGATTTACCACACATCAAATTTCTCAGATAAGAATTCGAGTAGAAGCAGGCTTGCTGACAAAGCAATCTTCCCGACGTTTTTCGAGTTTGGGTTTGTGAATGCGTGTAAGTAGAAAATTTAAGTTTTTGGCTAATTACAGTGGAAGGGGTTAAAAAAACCATTGTGGAGGATAATTAATAATGATGGTCAGTCTACACCAGAATACTTGGATACCCTCACGTGTTGTTTGTTTGCCGTCAACGCAATATACGCAGAAGGGGAGTTAAGTACGGGTTGGAAGGAGTAACGTATACCGTGGTGTATCAAACTATCGTTGGAGTAGTAGATCTCCGGTTCCACTTGGGATTATATTTAGATTCACCACAACCTCGGGTTACTTTACCGTTTCGTTTTGTTATAGTGACAATTTTTTGGACGTAGAAATGCGTGTTTTCGTGTCCTTCGAAGTGCTTAACCATGTTCCATAGACCTGCAGTTTCGCAAGTTGGTTTTGCGGATTAAAGTAACAAGTTCCTGAATTAAATGATAACCTTTATATATGTTGTGCACTTCAAAAAAATAATAAAAACTCGCTGTAAATATAAAAGCTTCTCATCTTTTTGTTTTTTTTTTTTAATTAATGGGTGAAATTCCGAACCTTTTTTTCTTTAGTGACAATAATAAAATGTGTTGTTTTATTTATTTTTTTTTTTTTTGTGTTTACGTGGATGCTGCATGCCCTTATTTTTGTGCAAATTACCGTATAAGGGCCCTTCAGGCAATTTTAGAAACAAGCGTGTTCATCCTGACTTTTTACTTGTGTAAAGCCTGTGTATCGAAAGTTTATATTACTGGTATTTTGAATTATTTCCGTTGTATTTATAACATATGGTAACTGACTTTAACGGCTTTGCAAGCGTTAATTGAATTTGGTCATTACTTCTATAAATTTTTATTTGTTTTAGAATTGCGACATTTATTGTGTTCTTTTTTTATGTAATTGTACTAAAATTTAATATGTAAATGCACTAATATATGACCGTTGTTAACGTTTATAACTGTTTTATTTAGAGAATGGAAACTATTGGAACTTCGTCCTCTGTGCCTACGCTTTTCCAACGTAAAGTAATAAATTGAAAGGTTAAATAATTTTTGGAAATTCGTGATAATGGTTTAATTTTCTAAGTATCGAGTTAAATAATTTTTCAGTGACGACCTCCATGTATCGTTGGTTTAGATTGTGATCAATGAGATTGGGGTAATAACGTTCAGAAGTTTACATTGATGAGTGGATTTAACATAACTTTTAAATGGTTTAACTCAATATACTTTTGTGAATTTGAGCATATTTTATACCGTGGATTGAATTAATTACAAATGGTTGTAAATAAATTAAAGTGATTTCTTTTTGAACAATAATTATATATTGAAGTGCTGATTTCTTAAGATATTTTAAACCATAATGTAATGTAAATTTATGAAGTACTGACTAAACAGCGAAAAGTTTTTTTATAGGTATCGACCTACCGATTGTAGACATCATTCATGGGCGGTAATCAGTTTATTATTTATTTGAAGATGAGCTGTATTTTTCGACGAATTTAGGTAATATATCCCGATATCGACGTTTGATAAATTTTGGGTTTTCATACATTTTTGGTCGCGTTTATTTAGTTTTGTGGTATTTTTCGTATTTAATTAAATAATTAAATTAGCGTTTTGCTCAGTTAGTATTGGTTATTTGAGATAATAATTTTTGGCCTAGGTTTGTTGAGATGTTTAATGAGCGTTGAATTTTATTTTCGCAATTTTGCGGCATTTATATAAAGCGTAGGATTTAGGTAAACTTCGCGTAAAGATTTTTGGAGTAGAATTTTTAGTAGTAGAGTAGTTTATTTTTGAGTAAACCTGTTAGGCCAATATAGGATCTGCTCATGACGTTATCCCGCTATAAATGTGTTTAACAGGTGGCGTCTTTTTGACATTATCTCTCGATTTGGACGTTTCTGGAGTTGCTACTAGTGCCTTTTTGCATCTTTTAGTAAGGCCCCGTCCACACCACTGAGCTATGCCGTGGGGCAAAGTTTCTTTACAGGCTGGATGCTCTAATGAGTATTTAGCCTGTAACAACACTTATTAATTAAGAGTTCTAAGATGTATTGTAAAAGACCAAGTTTCAAATGCATAATAAAGCTAAGGTAAATTGAAAGAGTAATGTAAACGTATTAGAATATGTGTATAAGAAGGTATATCAAAAATTTGATTTAGAGGGGCATAAACCCTCCATATTTGTCAATATACGAATCTGACCTAGAAATAAATCAAGCTAAATGGTGGAAACATGTTCTATGCTAGTTTGTATAAATTATTATTTAGCTAAGACAGATTTAGCCAAAATACAACCCACCTACTTCAGCTGAGATATCAACCATTTATTTTAGTCTGCATATTGTATAACCCTTAAAGTTCTATAAGTATACTTCTACACCCATGGCTACAGATTT
This sequence comes from Vesta saturnalis, assembly GCA_036346205.1. Classification (NCBI taxonomy): domain Eukaryota; kingdom Metazoa; phylum Arthropoda; class Insecta; order Coleoptera; family Lampyridae; genus Vesta; species Vesta saturnalis. The sequence continues at coordinate 3,021,216 of JARFJB010002254.1, read as the reverse complement.
TAGCTACTTAACAGTTTGGGTAATAACTAGAAGATTTTGTACCTAGACATGTTCGCTTTAAAATCGAGGTTGCTTCTTCCTGAAACTAATTGTTAAATACTCGGACGCCAACTTGTTTTTAAATATGGCATAAACAAGTAAACCATTGTACAATAAAGTTAAAAGGAAATTTCTACAATAACAAACTTTATTACACAACCTATATTTAATTATAAACTGAAATACCTTAATGCTAATGTTAATAACGTTATAACCTAATGAGTAATTCACATTAAGAGTGATTAATGGAATCAGAATACCTTATTCTTGGTCACACTGTAGATAACGAAATGGCTGCATGCTGTGTGAGTGTTTTGAAAACTGTGGCATAATATTACTTCAGGGTTGAAATAAATCTGGATTGGTATGATTTGTAATTCCCAAATGAATAAATCTGCAGGATTAAGGGGTTTTAGAATCCCACTTCCCATTAACGCAGGTGATTATCTCACTCTTGATTAGCCGTACTAATACCGTAAATTGGATTAACGGTAAATAATTATTTGCATTAAAGGAAAGATTAAAAAAAAATAAAAGGTAAAAGTAAAGGTGCCTGAAATGCAAACGACGCCCCCAAAAGGTCTTTATGCATGAACATGTCTGAAACTGAATGTGCAAACGATATCCGTACGAGTTCTAATTAAAATAAATAAACGCATGTTTTATGCAACCATGATATGCAACACACGTTGCACGCAGTGCATGTTAAGTTGCCTAAATAACCGTAAATTTCATTGCAAACTTAAAGAGTTTGTTACACTATAAACTAACCTTTTAGCAAAGATGCAATTATCCAATGTATGGAATATCTACTGTAGTGTAGAAGGTTAGTTTATGAAACAGCCTTTTAACTGAAACGTACTTATCCGAAATATGAACCCTATAATTGATCTGAATATAAAATGCAAAGTCCTAACTGACACATATATCAACTCAGAGCCTAAACCGCTGGTCCTAGAAACATGAAATTTGGAGGGTGTGTTCTTAGTGAACTGTGGGTATCCACTAAGAAAGGGTTTTTTGGAATTCTACCCCTAAGAGGGTTGAAATTGTTTGTGAAACTCTCTATTCTATGGGTCGATTGACTAGAAAACTGATACACATACTCTTCAATTAAAGTGATGAGACACGTGTGTCACACATTTTAAATATAGTTCCATCCTATTCTAAGATCGTAGCAATACGCAACGGGTACGGCTAGTTTTAGATATAAATACTTAATTCTGGTTTAGTTACTACGTTGGTCTATATACAACTTCTTTTATCGGAGGCGCACTTATTCGAAATATAAACCTTATCTTAGACAAGATCTGATCCAATGTTCTTCCTCCTTCGAGTAAATTTAATATTTCTATCCTTTTTAATGTAAATTACATATGTCAATTACCAATTTCGAATAATTTTGTGCAATTTAAATGATATTTTCAGAAGTGTTTATTAATTATTTGAAAATTCTATTATTTTTAATCTGCTCTTATTGAAATTAAGCAGTCACAATGAATTATTTAGCAACTGTGTGTAATTTGTAACAATATTGTAATTTCATGAATTCGGTGTTTAATTTTATTGATCATAAATGGAATTTTGGGCTATTATTAATGAAATTGATTATATACAATTATATTTATCTCGCAGAATTGCAATGTATTAGTGACAAATTCAAATGATTTTTTGAAATACGATTTTGATGAAATAATATTCCCCATAGTATGAATAATTAATGAACTAAAATTCGTACAAAATACCTCTGACGTCTGACAAATTTAAAATTAACATCAGAATACCTCAATTTGATATTTTGATACATACTATTGAATTGAATTACTAATGTCAAATTATACATTACACTCGTGCTATTTAATATTACATTTAAATCGAAATGAAATTCAAAATTTCAATCCAAGGTTGAATAATTACAAAGATAAGATATCTTAAGTAATGGTGCCAACTATGAAACTTTATACAGTTGCTAACCTGCACGACTGCAACAAATTTTTAATTAATGGATTAAGTTTTACATCCCTTATTTAGAAGAACTGGGTGCATACTTTACATCAGAAATTTTAAAGAATAGACATCACAATTCACACCGTCTCACTTTTCCTATAACATTTTTTTTCATTTCGTCCCTTGGACTAACAAAATGAGGGAATACGGCGTATCTTATAGACACTGCGATGGAAAAGTTAATTTTTCTGTAAGGTGCGGGAAGTGGAACTACTGGAGTACATCAAATACATCAAAAACCGCTTATTTGGTTTTACAACTACTAAATTTGAATAAGAAGTAACACTTAGCTTTTGCGGGGTTTTCATTGGTGAGTAGTAGTAGGGCACCTTGGCCGTCATCATGGATTTTGACGTCACGAGACCGCCCACGTGGGAGACCATATTTTCCACCCCTATTTTTGACGATTTCTTTTCGGAGGCCTTTTTCAACCCCTTTTCTTCCCTAATTATTTTTGTTTTTTGCTCGCCCTCGTGTAGGACGTCTTTTTTCACCCCTATTTTACGGCCGCCCACGTGTGAGCTGGTATTTTTACCCCTATGGTTTCTTTTCGAGGGTTAGCCCTAATTAGAGCCTTTTGACAGTAATTTTGTACCTGCTCACGTGAGGGGCATATACAGGTCTTGGGTTTGGTTTTGGACTTGGGGTTGGTCTTCGGGTTATTTTGATGGACAGCTTTAACCCTAATTAAGGTCATTTTGGTTGTATTAAGAGCAGTACCCTGGAGGTTAGACAAACGCACACGCATACAATGTTGGAAATTGCATAACTACCCTAATAAGGTATTATTATTAAAATTATCGATCCTATTGTTTTAAAATGGTCATATGCTATTGGGTACGTTGGGATGATGTTTTACCTATACGAGAAATTTATTTATACGTTGTATTTCTAATAAGGAGGTTTTTGTAAGGCACGTGTAGGGCTTCGCAACTTGTTCACGGGCCTTCGCCCCTGGCTGGAGATGGTATGGGAACCCCAACCTTATAAGACAAGTGTAGAACTTAGCCCCTATCGTGGCCCCCTTGGTGCAATTTTATGCGATTCTAACTTAATCTTACAGCTGTAGTCCTTCACCCCATCATACAAAATTGTATTTTAATAAGATGGTCCTAGCCTTGTGTGACAGGACTTGTATCATGGTCTGCGCCCTGGCCCCTTTGAGTGAAAATTGATTTTAGCGCCATCTAGTGGCGTATAGACTAATAAACATTTTCTATATAGAAGTTGACAATGCACACCTCTCTCTTGCTCTACTTGTTTCTCTCTCTCTCTCTCTTTAGGCTCTTTCTCACACACAACACACACACACACACACACACACACACACACACACACACACACACACACACACACAAACAAATCAATTAATTAATTAATCAATCAATCTCAACAAATCATGCTCGATCATACCAAATCAATCTCAATCAATCAACCGAAATTATGTCTTATAGTTTGCGGAAATCAGATATAGTTCAAAGTGAATACATTAAAGTCTAAATTAAATATGACGTGAAATAATAAATAAATTCTACCCCAATGCAATGCTACCTTTTATATAGACAGATTCTCTCTTTCTAAACAGGTACCACCTATACATTCGGAGAATTATGTGTGATTTATATGCATGTTCAATTACATACACACAAAATTGTTTCTTAGTAACGTGCTCATTAACAGCTATAAAACCCCATTAAAAGATTGGAAAGTAATAATTAGTATATATATAACATAGATTTAAATTAAATTAACGTGTTTTTAAGAATATCAAACTGATATAATAGAAATAAAGGCAAAAGGTTTTAATGATTTTATTATTATACGCGAATTAACAATAACTACAAGTTTAAAATCCACGAATGCGTACCAACTATTTGTAGAGCTGATCTTATGGCTTCATCCTATAAGAGTAATAATACATTTTAAAAATCTTTATCGACATTTTTGTTAGCAATACAGGTAAAAAAATATATATATATATATATATATATATATATATATATATATATATATATATATATATATATATATATATATAGATATATATTAAAAGTAATACGCTTACCTTTAGAAGTGTTTTTCCTTCAGTTGTTCTAATAATGATAACCATATGTTGAACTGAAACATTTTTTATACAACGTGTCCACATGTAGTCTCACTAAACACGCTTCGTGAATGGTTGGATATAATCAAGACCTGCATATGCCCCTCACAATGAGCAGGTATAAAATTACTGTCAAAAGGCTCTAATTAGGGCTGACCTCGAAAAGAAGCGATAGGGTAAAAATACCAGCTCGCACGTTGGTGGTCATAAAATAGGGGTGAAAAAACACGTCCTACACGAGGGCGAGCAAAAAACAAAAATAATTAGGGAAGAAAAGGGGTTGAAAAAGGCCTCCGAAAAGAAGTCGTCAAAAATAGGGGTAGAAAATATGGTCTCCCACGTGGGCTGTCTCGTAACGTCAAAATCTAAGATGGCGGCCAAGGTGCCCGACTACTACTTTGGTGTATTTTTGTATTTATTTTTACACAAAATCTAAACTTACAGTTATCGTCCTCTGTATTAATACAATATTAACACCTTAAACGTTACTAAAAGATTCTATTACTAATAGCATGATCACGTGTAGATTTGTATAAACGTTAATACAAAAAAATCATTTAAAACCCAAAAAAGTGTTTCAAATATGTGTCATAATGGTGAAAACACAACACAATTGACCAAAAGAAACAAGTTACGACACGAATTCAACACTAAGTATTAAAACACAAGATTGCACGGTTTCCTAAGATTCCTTAAACGAAAATCATATTTGTGGTCTAACCAGAATCTATAACGTAAGTGAATATATATTAAGCATAACCTTCAGAACAGCTTTACTATGAATTTCTCCACACTGCACTCATAGACTGAATTTATTTGATGTACGATTAATGGTTACCCAAGTAATATCTATTGTACAGAATTGAAAACTTGTCTTTGGAATAATACTCGGAAAGTACTAAAACAGCATCAAATATACAATTTTTGGCTAATAATTGCTCAAATTAGCCATCAAACAGGAGTTTTAGGATTATCCCATTTGGCATATATGAAACAAGATTATTATAATAGAGAACTTTTTTGACACCTTAGCTGTAATATGTTTTAAAAGGAACGTCAGAGAATCGTTCTACCACTAGATTGCCAACGTGAGTCATGTTTTTGATTATTAATAGTACCGTAAATGACTCTGGGAGCCGCCATTGAATCTATAGTAAGTACGGAAATTTCACCTACTCTTATAACTATAATAGTGAGTTTAAACCAGTAAAATCGGGAAGATGTGTTCCATCGGCCGTGTGACCACCCCATTATCGACCTACACTCGTCAATGAATATTTCGCTCAGCTTGCGCGTCTAAATAAATCCAATTAATAACGAAACACCCTTTATTGTAATAACAAACAAAACTCAAAATTTGTAATAAATCAAAAATAATCTCTGTCCGATGACGTAATGACACTACTTATTATACGTAATCTTCAGTCCAAATAGAGCAAAAAAATCTAATAAATTTTTGCCCTTAAAATAAAGCGTTTTCAAAATACAGAGGGTTAAACTGTTATAATTCAAATAAATACAATTTCAGTTTAAAATCAGTATAAAAATTGCTCAAAATAGGCGCCATCCTCTCTAGATATAGTCTTGCTCTTCTTAAAAGAGATCTAGTTGCACTACGCAAGTATATCAAGTAAGTAAGTAAAGATTTGGGGGGGCCAGGTGTTGCTCTCCTTTACCAAATACATGTACTTCAGACTGTTGATTTAAGAATTACCCTACGCGTAAAGGAAAGAGTACTGGGACACCGTCGTACTGGTACCACGTCCCTTGTTTCATGGCTACAGGGACATTTCCTAACATAGTTCCCAAATTATTTTCTATAAAATTTAAATATCTGTCTGCGGTTAAAAGATTGTCAACAACGACAGGACCAACGAGGATGCTATCAATAATTCAACTCCGGACATTCGCTGAAACCTGTGTTGACGAATTGATTGTGTGGTTTCATGTGGATTCTCGAAATTCCATACACGGCTATTATTTCTAATCATTAATTCATTCCTTGTAAATGTCCGTGAATCAAATTTTATTAACTACTGGTCGATTCTCAATTATCTAGCGGCAAACTTCCATGCGTTTTGGGAAATCTGTGGGCAAGGAGAGCTTCAACTAAATAAAATGGATGAAAACCGTGACGTTTTAGTGTCTATCAAACTCGCATTCGTGATACTACGGCAAGCGGCGGTACGCGCCAACAGAGGTGCTGGGACTAATCAATTTCTCGAAGTATGTTCTCATCATTTTCCAGTGCTTGTTGAAATGAACATTCAGACCATTGCTTCGGTAAAGTTTAGTAATTACGTAGGTGGCTATGAACGTGTTGGAAAACCCGTCGGTCTGACATTCGCTGGTTTGGAAATCTCAACACGTACTCTCGCACAGCTGCCGCTGAGTTTCCATCGCAAAAACCATGAATAATGGTTTTAAAGTAAAAGTAAATAGTTTTAAGGTAATGAAAATAATAGACATCGGCATACCCTTACGTTGTAGAAATGAACATTTCAAACACTGTCAATCGGTAACCCGATAAATCAACTTTGGCGTTTGATAGCTAAATAGTTTGGAGTTTAAACTAAAATTGTAGTTATTTGAATTATAACAATGTAACCATCTGCATTATGAAAACAAGTTTAGTTTAAGGCAGAGCTTTATTAGAACTTTTACTTTAAGACTGAAGATTACGTACACTAAGTATTGACATTACATTATGGGACACCCTGTATACAGAAATATCAATAAAGAAAACAATAACACACACGTACACGCTCACGCACCCGCACACGCACATCACACGCACACTCACACGCACACGCACCCGCACACGCGCATGCACACGCACACGCACACGCACACGCACTGAATACTGATCGACATAAAGATAAAAGAACGCCGTCGACTTGGTCCTTAGAAGACGTTAATGGGGAAAACCATTCTAACACAGAGGCAGGAATAATGTTGACGCGGCACAAGTTACCAAAAAAAGCCGTAAAACAACAAAGCATATTAACCTGACCATCCTAAAACCTTAAACTGTATCAGAAGCTTTTTCTTCACGGAAAATAAAGTTCCACCACTACCATTTGACGAATTTAAAAGAAAATATAACCCACTAACCATCGCCAACACTTTCACTATGGATGCCCTAGGCCTAGCCAATTTTATTAGAGAAGTGGCATCATCGATAAGACAGAGGGCAATAGCAGAACGATATAGAAGGTTAGGGAATCGTTTATTAAAAGATGTAGGCAATGATATACAAACGTCGGATACAGACAGTGACTACTTTAGAAGACTCACATACACAATCGCAACATTAAACACTAAAAGCGTCCGTTGCATTTGTAAGTGGTCCACTCTACTAGCCTTCCTGTATTACCATCAATCGATCGACATCTTATTCCTACAAGAAACACACATTGACCACAACCCAACACCCCTACAACCACACGCTTTCACTTTCCTCTGCAACCATCCCACGATTCCTTATTCCGGAACTATCTTTACCTACAAAGCCGCTCTGTTCACCTTTACAAAACAAGAAATACTCTATTATGGATATTTACACAAAATAACCTTGCAAAAAGGGACAGATACGTATATGTTTTACAACAATTATCTACTACAGAATCAGCCAATAGCTTTAGAAATCCTGAAAAAATTAGAGGACTCACACCCCTTAACTCAAAACAACAATGGGATATTAGGTGGCGACTTCAATTGCACACTAATCCCGAACTTCGATCGACGGGAATCGAAAGAGAGGCACCACAACACCATTGTGCAACTTCGAAGTATCATTCACAAGCACAATTTCCACGTCCTTGCTAGAACAATGCACGCGTCAACACCTGTGCACACCTTCCACGACAGAGACTCGTCTTCGAGAATAGATCGTTTTTATTCAACAGCAGACGTCGCCAGCAAAGTGCAACAAACGAATGTGTATCCCACATTTTCGTATCAAATGCTATCAACAGCAACAATCGCCAATGAGCAGGAAAGAAGACATCGACCGTACTGTCGTATCCAAAATGTATTATTAGAAGATAAGGATTGCACCGAAACTGTAAGCACGTTTATTAAATTACAACAGCAAAGAAGCAACCTTGAAGATCCAATTACACACTGGATAAACCCCTAGATAAATCGAAAAGCATCTATAACAGTGAAGGGAAAGAAAATCTCAAAAGCGTAAATTTCCAACAATTATATAGCGTCGATCGACCAACCGCCAACATGATCAGAAATTACTATTTGCACGAGCCACCTAACTCACCTATCACAGAACAAGGTAACATGAAAGGGAAAAAAGGGCTTAAAGAATACATCCACGAAAAGCTATATAATACATACGAGGAAATATTTTTAGAGTCCGCTGATCTTCCATCACTTCCAACGCTAGACAACGATAAGAAAACTTTTCTTGAAAAAAAAATGATTTCACGAAAGCATTATTTGCACTAAATAAAGGAAAGTCACCTTGAATTGATGTCTTAACACCAGGTAGGAATTTGTGCTTACCGAAGACAATGGGAGGGCTAGGGCGAAATTAAAACATTTAGATCAGTCACAGCAAAACATTACTTAACGCTACCAAAACGAGCCGTTTGGCAGCTTCTATTTAGCTACGAACTAATGAAGAACAATCGATGCAAATTAACATCGGAAAACTTTGCCGTACTGAGAGAAACCTTAAAGCGCACTGTCGTAGGAAATTTTTCAAACCAAGTACTGCAAACATGCAAATATGTGAATTTAGATGTGGATAACTATCATATAATAGCGCAAGATGTAATTGCACTACCTCTAATCCATACAACGCTACTTAGAGATATAAATATATCGCACCTCTGGAAAGAAATAAGCTGTCGGAGTATAGGACGGCTCATGAATACAGAGAAGTGGCAACACTTGCAAGTCAAAGAGCAACAGCAACATAGTGATAGAATACGTGAATACCATATACGCCAACCAAATGTCGAACCGAGGACCCCAATATAAACCAGTAGCGTACAACATGACCTATGCCAACAAAAACATGCCGATGGAGGATGTGAAAAAACACAAAATAATAATATTGTACCTTACACGACATCTATAATACCTATCATGCGTCCCCCGTATGGAGAGAAGCAAAAAAGTTACATATAAAACCTACTGCAGACAGCCTGAGAGAAAACGACATATCAGCAGGAAAACCACGTAAGGTAAATAATTGCAAGATAGCAAACTTTTTACTGAATACCGCCAGGGCCTCAAGATATCGATTTTACACAGTCAAAAACAAGGAAAGCAAAACCCAAAAACTTACTGGTTAGGGGCTGTAAAAAAGCATATTATACAAGAATACAAGGAATATAAAGGGAAAGGTGATATTACAAAATTTGAAGCAGTATGGTGCGCCGAAGGAGGGTTGTGCAACATAGACAAGAATGATATACATTTTAAATTATAACACATAGTGTACATAGTATCAGACATGTAGTGTGGTATGTAAAATGTAAAAAATATATCGTAATAGATCTTATAAAACACACACACGCGCGCGCACACACAAGCTCACGCATACGTACAAAATTATGCTCGTAGTCGTGATGCAAAGGAAACAGACATACAAAAGACTATTTTGGGTTATTACACCTATTGGGTGTCCACCATACAAAACACCAATATTCGTTGGGTGTATGGAAAAAGGATGGAACAGGTATAGAAATATTTCGTTTAACAATGGTAGTGAATAGGTTTAAGTGTTTACAGCAGGTGCAACGTTTCGATGATGTTTCTGCTATATCCAGAGAGTAACGAAATGAAAGAGATAAACTGACATATTCGTGATATATTGGACGAATTTGTAAATAGCTGCAAAAATAATTACAGTGCAAGCACGTATGTTACTGTAGACAAAATGCCGTTGGCATTTGGACGGTGCTGCAGCTTTAGTGTTTATATACCTAATAAGCTAAATAGTTGCGGTTAAAAAATGAGGGCTTGCTCGGATGTACACACGTATCCATAGTATCAGATATTTATTATAATATGTAGAATGTAAACAATTAGTCGTAATTGAGTTTGTAAGAGTAACATACACACACGCACACACATACGCACACGCACACGCACACGCACACGTACACGCACACGCACACGCACACGCACACGTACAGGCACACACAAAAGCACACGCACATGCACACGCACACGCACACGCATACGCACACGCACACGCCCACGCACACGCACACGCACACGCACACGCTCACGCACACGCACACGCACACGCACACGCACACGCACACGCACACGCGCACGCACATGCACACGCAAAAGCACGCACACACCCACGCGCCCTAGAGCACACATGCACGCGCACACGCACAAACACACGCACACGCACACGGGCACACACATGCACACGCACACGCTCACGTACACGCATACGCACATGCACACGCACACGCACACGCACGCGAACACGCACATGCACACGCACTCGCACACGCACACACAAAAGCATACGCATACTCACACACACGCACACGAACATGCATACGCCCAAGCGTACGCACACGCATACGCACACGTACACGCACATGCACACGCACACGCACACGCACACGAACACGCATACGCACACGCACACGCACACGCACATGCACACGGACACGTACACGCACACGCACACGTAAAAGCACGCGCACACTCACACGCACACGCACACGCACATGCATACGCCCACGCACACGCACACGCACATGCATATGCCACGCACATACACACGCACACACACACGCACACGCACACGCAGACGCACATGCACAGCACACGCATACGCACACGCACACTGCACAAGAATGACACGCACACGCACAGCACACGCACACGCACACGACACGCACACGCACACGTAAAGCACCGCACACTCACACGCACACACACACACGCACAGCATACGCCCACGCACACGCACGCACACGCGCACGCACAGCACACACCACGACACGCCACACACGCACAGCACACGCACACGCCACACAACCACAGCACCGACAGCACCACAGCCGCACACGCACACACACACCGCACACGCACACGCACACGCACACGCCACAGCAACACGCATACACCACATTCTACCCATGCCCACGCACACAGGCACACGCACGACAGCACATGCGCACACGCACCACACGCTACACACACACATGCAGCACACGCAACACACACACGCACGCCACGCACACGCCACGCACACGCACACGCATCACGCTTACGCACGCACAGACGCACACGCACGCACGCACGCACGACACGCACGCACACACACGCAAGCACACCACACGCAGCACACGGCACACACGCACACGCACACACACAGCACACGCACACGCACACAGCACACGCACACGCACACGACAGCATACAGCACACACACGCACACACACACACGCCACACGCACATGCACACGCACGCACACACACAAGCACGCAACTCACACGCACACGACTGATCGCCGCAGAACCTGCACAACCATCGCACACAGACACGCACAGCACTACGCCACGCACACGAACACACAACGCAACGCACACGCACACGCCACATGCACACGAGCAGACACGCACACGCACACGTAAAAGCACGCTACACTCACACGACACGCACACGCACATGCATACGCACGCACACGTCACGCACATGCAAGCCCACGCACACACACGCACACGCACACGCACACGACAGAGCACAGCACACACGACGCAACGCACACGCACACGCACAAGCCACGACACGCACACGCACACCACAGCACACGCACACGCACACGTAAAGCAGCGCACACCACCACGACACACGACACGCACAGCATATGCCACGCACACACACGCCACGCACACACACACCCACACACCACCACCCACGACCCACAAAACGCACACCACACACACACCCACACACCACACCACCCACGACACACACACCCATCACCCGCACACACCACAGCCACACACCCACACACCACAGCACACACTACACACACCCCACGCCACCCACGCACCACACCACGTCACCCACGTACACCCACCGCAGCACACGCGCACACGCACACATGCCACACACGCGCACACACCCACACATTACACACCACACACACACACACACACACACACACACACACACACACACACACACACACACACACACACACCAATCCAGATAAGATGGCTGATCTTGCCGAAACCTGGCCAAATGTTGTAAAATGAGCTAATAAGTCAATTTAGCGATAGTGAAAAAAAAGTTGATTGCATAACCTTCTATACCTACATACGTATGTGTAGGTTGGAAGATAAAAGTACGTTTAGGACTAGAAAATTATGCTCATAGTCGCACATACACAAGCAAAAGCACGCACACGCCCACGCGCCCGCGAGCACACATGCACGCGCACACGCACACACACACGCACACGCACACGCACACGCACACGCACACGCACACGCACACGCACACGCACACGCACACGCACATGCACACGCAAAAGAACGCACACACCCATGCGCCCACGAGCGCACACATGCACGCGCACACGCACACGCACACAGGCACACACACGCACACGCGCACGCTCACGTACACGCATACGCACATGCACACGCACACGCACGCGCACACGCACATGCACACGCACTCGCACACTCACACGCACACGCAGAAGCACGCATTCTCAGACACACACGCACACGCACATGCATACGCCCACGCACACACACACGCACACGCACACGCTCACGCACTCGCACACGCACACGCACTCGCACACGCACACGGACACGCACATGCACACGCAAAAGCACGCACACACCCACGCGCCCGCGGTCACACTAATGCCCGCGCACACGGGCACACACACGCTCACGTACACGCATACGCACATGCACACGCACACGCACGCGCACACGCACATGCACACGCACTCGCATACGCACACGCGCATGCAAACGCACACGCACACGCACACGCACACGCAAAAGCACACGCATACTCACACGCACATGCACACGCACATGCATACGTACACGCACATGCACACGCACACGCACACGCACACGCATATGCACACGCACTCGCACACGCACACTCACACGCAAAAGCACACGCATACTCACACACACACACGCACATGCATACGCCCACGCGTACGCACACGCTCACGCACACGTACACGCACATGCACACGCACACGCACGCGCACACGCACATGCACACGCACTCGCACACTCACACGCACACGCAGAAGCACGCATTCTCAGACACACACGCACACGCACATGCATACGCCCACGCACACACACACGCACACGCACACGCTCACGCACTCGCACACGCACACGCACTCGCACACGCACACGGACACGCACATGCACACGCAAAAGCACGCACACACCCACGCGCCCGCGGTCACACAATGCGCCACGCAGCACACACGCTCACGCACACTCATACGCTCATGCTCACGCACACGCACGCGCACACGCACATGCACACGCACTCGCATACGCACACGCGC
>JARFJB010002254.1:2840000-3005000 GCA_036346205.1 Vesta saturnalis | reverse complement strand
CACAAGCACACGCACACACACCCGCACACGCACGTACACATATTCACAACCACACACCCACACACCCACACACCCACACACCCGCACACCCACACACCTACACACACACACAACCACACACCCACACACCCACACACCCACACACCCACACACCACACACCACACCCAACACTCATTCACCCATTCTCCCATGTACCAGACACAGGCACACCACACACATGCACACACACACCACACATTTACACACACACACACACACACACACACACACACACACACACACATACACACAACACACACACACGACACACACATCACACACACACACACACACACACACACACACACACACACACCACACACCCACCAACACCACATTCTCCCATGCACGCACACGCACACATGCACATCACACCACACACACACACACACACACACACACACACACACACACCACACACACACACACACACACACACACACACACACACACACACACACACACACACACCATACACACACACACACACACACACACACACATACACACACACACACACACACACACACACACACACACACACACACACACACACACACACACACACACACACACACACACACACACACACACACACACACACACACACACACACACACACACACACACACACCCATACACCCATTCTCCCATGTACCCGCGTACACTCGCACACATGCACATGCACACACACCCTCACATTTACACACACACACACACACACGCACACACACACACACACACACCATTCCAGATGGCTGATCTTGCCGAAACTTGGCCAAATGTTGTAAAATGAGCTAATAAGTCAATTTAGCGATAGTGAAAAGAAAGTGGATTGCATAACCTTCTATACCTACATACGTATGTGTAGGTTGGAAGATAAATGCACGTTTAGGACCACAAAATTATGCTCATAGTCGTACAGACACACGCAAAAGCACGTACACGCACACGGGCACACCCACGCACACGCACACGCACACACACACGCACACATACACGCATACGCACATGCACACGCACACGCACACACATGCACACGCACTCGCACGCGCACTCACACACACACGCACACGCAAAAGCACACGCATACTCACACGCACACGCACACGCACATGCATACGCCCACGCGTACGCACACGCAAACGCACACGCACACGAACACGCACACGCGTACGCACACGCACACGGACACGGACACGCACACGGACAAGCACACGCACACGCACACGCAAAATCACGCGCACCCTCACATGCATATGCCCACGCACACGCATACGCGCGTACACATACACACCCACACACCCACACACCCGCACACCCACACACCTACACAACAACACAACCACACAACCACACACCCACACACCCATACACCTACACACACGCACACCCACACACCTATACATCCATTCTACCATGTACCCGCGCACACAGGCACACTCGCACACATGCGCATGTGCACACACGCACACATTTACACACACGCACGCACACGCGCACGCGCACGCGCACGCTCACGCTCACGCTCACGCGCACGCGTACGCGCACGCTCACGCTTACGTTCACGCTCACGTACACCCGCACGCACGCACGCACGCACGCACACACGCACGCACACACACACACACACGCACGGACGCACACACGCACGCACGCGCACACACACACGCACACACATGCACACGCACTCGCACGCGCACACTCACACACACACGCACACGCAAAAGCACACGCACACGCACACGCACACGCACACGCACACGCACACGAACACGCACACGCATACGCACACGCACACGGACACGGACACGCACACGGACAAGCACACGCACACGCACACGCAAAAGCACGTGCACCCTCACATGCATATGCCCACGCACACGCACACGCGCGTACACATACACACCCACACACCCACACACCCGCACACCCACACACCTACACAACAACACAACCACACACCCACACACCCATACACCTACACACACGCACACCCACACACCTACACATCCATTCTACCATGTACCCGCGCACACAGGCACACTCGCACACATGCGCATGTGCACACACGCACACATTTACACACACGCACGCACACGCGCACGCGCACGCTCACGCTCACGCCCACGCTCACGCGCACGCGCACGCGCACGCTCACGCTTACGTTCACGCTCACGTACACCCGCACGCACGCACGCACGCACACACGCACGCACACACACACACACGCACGGACGCACACACGCACGCACGCACACACACACACGCACACACACGCACACACACACACACACACACACACACACACATATACCCACACACACACACACACACACACACCAATCCAGATGTGATGGCTGATCTTGCCGAAACTTGGCCAAATGTTGTAAAATGAGCTAATAAGTCAATTTAGCGATAGTGAAAAGAAAGTGGATTGCATAACCTTCTATACCTACATACGTATGTGTAGGTTGGAAGATAAAAGTACGTTAGGACCACAAAATTATGCTCATAGTCGCAAAGGAAACTGTCACACAAATCTTTTTTTTTGTTGTTATACCTATTGGGAGGCCACCATTCAATACGCTAAGATCTGGTGGGTATATGAAAAAGCGATGGAAGAGGAATATAAATAATTTTTTTAACTATGGGGGTGAATAGGTTTAAGTTTTCACTGCAGACGCCTCGTTTCGATGATGTTCCTGATATAAACGGGAAGCAACGAAAGGAAATAGATAAACTGACGTATATTCCTTACATATTTGACGAATTTGTAAATAGAAAAAATAATTACAGCATAAGCACCTATGTAGCTGTAAAGAAAATGGTGTTGGCATTCAGAGGGCGCTACAGTTTTAGGGTTTATACCCCTAATAAGCTAGATAGTTGCGATTAAAACATGAAGGCTTGCTCGGATGCCAAAAACGTTTTATACAACAAATTGTTAGGTATATGTTGGTATGCAAAACGAAGGTCCATACTACTTCTATTGCTTCTGAGAGATTTACAACTGGAAGTAAGTAAACAAAAGTTAAAGTATGAATGAAACGTCAAAAAAATATGAATTTACAATTTTACTCAAACACACCCCAGGGATTTTTAACTTAGGTATTTATTGCAATGCTCTTAGGCTTTCTTACTTCTTCCTTGCATGAACAACGTAAGTCTAAATACAGGAAGGTTGCTACCTAGTTATGGATACATATTTGGTCCTCAATTATATTAATTGTGCTATGTAGAAGTTTATAATCTGTAGCAAGAAGCAGTAGTTGGTTATGCGAGGCAAATGATTTTAGGTACATGAAGCCTTACGGAAGTTTTACATCTACTCCAATAAACTGTGAAAAAAGCTTAATTTAATTTTATGTGCAGTCAATGATAATAAATCCATGCGGAGACGTCCTTAATTTATAAGCATTAATAAATCTACATTATCTGAAATACAACAACGTACTACACACGATAAGGGCATTAATGGTTATTCTTTTAGAAGTATTTCTGTCGTTCATCGTTGGTTATCTCATGCAGACCATTAATGCAAACAGTAACTTAGACTTTTAACCAAATGCTAAAATAAATTTTAAGTACCTATCTCAGTGTTCTTCTAATTTTAGTTACAGGAATTGTTAGAAAGTTATGCAACCTTTCGCTCTTATCTATTTTTATGTATTACCTACATTTTGTTTAATTAAAACATGGGCATTTCCAAGTTTTTAATTATATTCAGATTTCAATGACCATTTGGAATTTAATTTAGTACTCAGCAATTTTACCCTTGATTAATGGCGCTTAGATATTCTAGCAATTTGTCTATTTGTAATTGCATTAAAGAATAGACACTACAAATTTAACTTCCATCACTAAATTATTTCTTAAATAACATTTCAAACGTTCACTTATTAAAGTCATGTTATATAAAAAATTCCATTAACTACAAAATGCACAAGTTTTAATTATTTTTAATCTTCCTTTTCCATTTACTGCAAATAGTAAAAGACTTAATTACAAAATGAGTTTTATGATCATTGACCTAGAATTATAATCAAACTTAATAATAGTTTGTGATTTTTTTGTAATTTGATTTTTTTTCAAAGTTAATGGTTTTTAAGTGCATATTCGCTATGTTGGAGCTTTTAATTTTTATTAAATTAGTTTTTTATTTAGATTTTATCGTAGGTTATATCCCAAGACCTATAAATTTAGGTGGTTAAAACTACAGCTTCCTTTTTAAGGCTACAGTATTTTTCTAAAAAAAACAGTTGAAATTTGAAAATTATACGTTGAAGCCTACAATTAGGATTTTCCAAATGACAATACAAAATTAGGTTACGCTCATAATTCAGTCTAAGCCTTCTAATTATTATGTCTACAATATTTTTCTAAAAAATAGCTAAAATTTTTATAAAAAGGCAGTTGAAATTTGAAATTATGCGTTGAAGCCTAAAATTAGAATTTTCCAAATGACAACAAAAAATTACGTTACGCTCATTATACAGTCTAAGCCTTCTAATGATTATGCCCAACAATTTTCTAAAAAAAAGAAACAGCTAAAATTTGTTTAAAAAAGACAGTTGAAATTTGAACATTATGCGCTGAAGCCTAAAATTAGGATTTGGAAATGACAATATCAAATTAGGTTACTCGCATAATTCAGTTTAAGCCTTCTAATTATTATGTCAAAATAAAACAGCTAAAGTTTATGTAAAAAAGGCTGTTGAAATTTGAAATTATACGTTGAAGCCTAAAATTAGCATTTCCAAATGATAATAAAAAATTAGATTACGCTCATAATTCAGTCTAAGCCTTATAATTATTATGTCCAATATTTTTCTAAAAACAGTTAAAATTTGTTTTTAAAAAAGGCAGTTGAAATTTGAAAATTATGCGCTGAAGCCCAAAATTAGGATTTTCCGAATGACAGGAAAAATTAGGTAACGCTCCTAATTCAGTCTAAGCCTTCTCATTATTATGTTTACAATATTTTTCTAAAAAAAAAGAAGTTGAGGTTTGAAAATTATACGTTAAAGCCTACAATAGGATTTTCGAAATGACAGAAAAAAATTGGGTAATGATCATTATTCAGTCTAAGCCTTATAATTATTATGTCCAATATTTTTCTATAAAAACAGTTAAAATTTGTTTTTAAAAGAGACAGTTGAAACTTGTGCGCAGAAGTCCAAAGTTTTCCGAATGACAGAAAAAATTAGGTAACGCTCATAATTCAATCTAAGCCTTCTAATTATTGTCTACAATATTTCTCTAAAAAACAAACAGTTAAAATTTGAAAATTATATACATTGAAGCCTACAATTAGGATTTTCCAAATGACAAAACAAAATTAGGTTAGGCTCATGACTTAGTTTAAGCCTTCTATTACCATTTCCACAATATTTTTCCAAAAAAATTACTAACATTTTTATAAAATAGGGAGTTGAAATTTGAAACTATGCGTTGAAGGCTAAAATTAGCATATTCCAAATGATAATAAAAAATTAGGTTACGCTCATAAATCAGTCTAAGCTTTACACTTATTATATCGATTATTTTCTAGAAAAATAGTTAAAATTTGTTTTTAAAAGAAACAGTTGAAATTTGAAAATTATGCGCTGAAGCCCATTAGGATTTTCCAAATGACAGAAAAGAATAGGTAATGCTCATAATTCAGTCTAAGCCTTGTAATTATTATGTCTACAATATTTCTCTAAAAAAAAACAGTTGAAATTTGAAAATTATACGTTAAAGGCTTCAATTAGGATTTTCCAAATGACAATACTAAATTAGATTAGGCTCATAATTCAGTTCAAGCCTTCTATTACCATGTCTACAATATTTTTCTAAAAAAATTTCTAAAATTTTTATAAAGTAGGTAGTTGAAATTTGAAATTATGCATTGAAGGCTAAAATTAGCATTTTCCAAATGATAATAAAAAATTATGTTACGCTCATAACTCGGTCTAAGTTTTACACTTATTATATCGATTATGTTCTAGAAAAACAGTTAACATTTGTTTTTAAAAGAAACAGTTGAAAGTTGAAAATCATGCACTGAAGCTCAAAATTAGGATTTCCAAACGACAGAAAAATTAGGTAATGCTCATAATTCAGTCTAAGCCTTCTAATTATTATGTCTACAACATTTCTCTAAAAAAAACAGTTGAAATTTGAAAATTGTACGTTGAAGGCTACAATTAGGATTTTGCAAACGACAATACAAAATTAGGTTAGGCTCATAATTTAGTTTAAGCCTTCTATTACCATGTCTACAATATTTTTCTAAAAAAATTGCTAAAATTTTTATAATATAGGTAGTTGAATCTTGCAATTATGCGTTGAAGACTAAAATCAACATTTTCGAAATGATAATAAAAAATTAGGTTACGCTCATAAATCAGTCTAAGCTTTACACTTATTATATGGATTATTTTCTAAAAAAAACAGTTAAAATTTTTTTTTTAAAGAAACAGTGGAAATTTGAAAATTATGCCCTGAAGCCCAAAATTAGGATTTTTCAAATGACAATACAAAATTACGTTAGGCTCATAATTCAGTTTAAGCCTTCTGTTACCATGTCTACAATATTTTTCTAAAAAAATTGCTAAAATTTTTATAAAATAGGTAGTTGAAATTTGAAATTATGCGTTGAAGGCTAAAATTAGCATTTTTCAAATGATAATAAAAAATTATGTTACGCTCACAACTCAGTCTAAGCTTTACACTTATTATGTCGATTATTTTCTAGACAAACAGTTAACATTTGTTTTTAAAAGAAACAGTTGAAAGTTGAAAATCATGCACTGAAGCTCAAAATTAGGATTTTCCAAATGACAGAAAAAATTAGGTAATGCTCATAATTCAGTCTAATCCTTCTAATTATTATGTCTACAATATTCCTCTAAAAAAAACAGTTGAAATTTGAAAATTATGCGTTAAAGGCGACAATTAGGATTTTGCAAATGACAATACAAAATTAGGTTGGGCTCATAATTTAGTTTAAGCCTTCTATTACCATATCTACAATATTTTTCTAAAAAAATTGCTAACATTTTTATAAAATAGGTAGTTGAAATTTGAACTTATGCGTTGAAGGCTAAAATTAGCATTTTCCAAATGATAATAAAAAATTATGTTACGCTCATAAATCAGTCTAAGCTTTACACTTATTATATCGATTATTTTCTAGAAAAACAGTTAAAATTTGTTTTTAAAAGAAACAGTTGAAATTTGAAAATTATACACTGAAGTCCAAAATTAGGATTTTCCAAATGACAGAAAAAATTATGTAATGCTCATAATTCAGTCTAAGCCTTCTAATTATTATGTCTACAATATTTTTCTAAAAAAAACAGTTGAAATTTGAAAATTAAACGTTGAAGGCTACAATTAGGATTTTCCAAATGACAATACAAAATTACGTTAGGCTCATAATTCAGTTTAAGCCTTCTGTTACCATGTCTACAATATTTTTCTAAAAAAATTGCTAAAATTTTTATAAAATAGGTAGTTGAAATTTGAAATTATGCGTTGAAGGCTAAAATTAGCATTTTTCAAATGATAATAAAAAATTATGTTACGCTCATAACTCAGTCTAAGCTTTACACTTATTATGTCGATTATTTTCTAGGCAAACAGTTAACATTTGTTTTTAAAAGAAACAGTTGAAAGTTGAAAATCATGCACTGAAGCTCAAAATTAGGATTTTCCAAATGACAGAAAAAATTAGGTAATGCTCATAATTCAGTCTAAGCCTTCTAATTATTATGTCTACAATATTTCTCTAAAAAAAAACAGTTGAAATTTGAAAATTATGCGTTAAAGGCGACAATTAGGATTTTGCAAATGACAATACAAAATTAGGTTGGGCTCATAATTTAGTTTAAGCCTTCTATTACCATATCTACAATATTTTTCTAAAAAAATTGCTAACATTTTTATAAAATAGGTAGTTGAAATTTGAAATTATGCGTTGAAGGCTAAAATTAGCATTTTCCAAATGATAATAAAAAATTAGGTTACGCTCATAAATCAGTCTAAGCTTTATACTTATTATATGGATCATTTTCTAAAAAAAACAGTTAAAATTTGTTTTTAAAATAAACAGTAGAACTTTGAAAATTATGCGCTGAAGCCCAAAATTAGGATTTTCCAAATGACAGAAAAAATTAGGTAATGCTCATAATTCAGTCTAAGCCTTCTAATTATTATGTCTACAACATTTCTCTAAAAAAAAACAGTTGAAATTTGAAAATTATACGTTGAAGGCTGCAATTGGGATTTTGCAAGTGACAATACAAAATTAGGTTAGGCTCATAATTTAGTTTAAGCCTTCTATTACCATGTCTACAATATTTTTCTAAAAAAATTGCTAAAATTTTTATAAAATAGGTAGTTGAAATTTGAAATTATGCGTTGAAGGCTAAAATTAGCATTTTTCAAATGATAATAAAAAATTATGTTACGCTCATAACTCAGTCTAAGCTTTACACTTATTATGTCGATTATTTTCTAGGCAAACAGTTAACATTTGTTTTTAAAAGAAACAGTTGAAAGTTGAAAATCATGCACTGTAGCTCAAAATTAGGATTTTCCAAATTTGTTTTTAGAAAAGGCAGTTGAAATTTGAAAATTATGCGCTGAAGCCTAAAATTAGGATTTTCTAAATGACAATATCAAATTAGGTTACTCGCATAATTCAGTTTAAGGCTTCTAATTTTTATGTTTACAATATTTTCAAAATAAAACAGCTAAAGTTTTTAATTTGTTTAGAAAATATTTGAGACTTAATAATTCAAATTAAGAGCCCTTAAAAAAACTGCTGTAGTTTTAACAAAAAAATTCATAGGTCGAGGGGTATATGTTAAGATTATTTACTAAATCAGTTTTTTAATTTAATAACAAGTTATGTTTTTATGTTATTATTTTACACAAAGTATTCTGTTCATTATAAATATTCAACAAAACATTGTACATTTTTATTTTATTTTATTGCAGACTGTCAACAAAGTAAAAACGCTCTGATTGGTCCAATTGAGGAAAGTAGCATGCTGTGATTGTTTGTTCGTTAGATGTACAAAAAATCATCTCCAATTGTGAAGCAAAGTCTGCACATGGTGTTTCACTTGAAAATTAGGAAAAAGTCATTTTAAGCATAAAATTAACTAATAATATGTTACCTCACACACCTGCGGTTCTAGTCATGTTGGATAACTTGTGCCATGGTCTTTGCTTTTCCTGTACCATTTTTTTCGGTAGCTGTATGGTCTACACATTATATGTAATACAATACCGCTATTACGAAAAGGTAAACTTCCGCTATTGTTACACATAATTAAATTACTTATCTTTGGCTTTAAATGTGTATTTTTATAAAAAAAAACTATTCTTAGTTTTATGAAATACATAAATAAAAAGTTTCCTCGAGTAGGATTTGAACCTACGATCTGTAGTTTATTAGAGTGTTTTTATATTTATATTTACATGTTTTCTATACGTTTCGATAACACTTACAGTTATCGTTCTCAGCAGTAGTAAATCTTTTAGAATTGTTAAATTTATAAAATTTATAGGACTGAAACGGTAGACCTACTTTTGCTTAATCCTCTAACAATTTACACAAACATTGACTTTTGGTTTTGGTTAGATGTACTGGTATGTTTACAAGGTCGTAAATAATATTATCTACTGAAGAAAATAGAAGAACTGGAATAATGCTACACCAAGACAAAGATAAAGCTGAAAACACTGCATACCAACGAAAATCACGAACGTGTGTTCAATCCAATAATAGGCTCACCACATCGTAGTCAACGGAGATCTGCTGCAAGATTGAATATAACCAGAAGGACTCTTCAAACCATATTGGTACAACTTAATTCCCGTTCATTCGTGATACAGACGGACCGTCAATTAAGAATAGGTAATTAAGCTGCAAGACTTGAATATTGTTCTAAAATCCTTGTTTTCAATATGATTATCTCAGTTTTATCAGTAACATCTGGTACAGTGACGAATGCCGTTTTCATTTATCGGTTCATGTATATAGGCAACAGATTCCAACGACCAGAAGAGGAGCAAGAAGTTTTGTTGCATGGTGAAAAAGTGACTTCTGGATGAGGAATTATTGGGCCTTACTTCAGTGGGGAAAACGGACGTCCAGAAATAAATTGTTAATGAAAAACACTATATTAGTTAAGTTCTCATACGGTTTGTAGATGTCGTTCGGGGATTTTGCAAATAAAGAAACTCACCCATCGACAGCCAGTTTTTTCAGCAAGACTCCATCTCACCTTTCGAACTTAACGTCGTTGGATGCATTCCTTTGGGGTATGCTAAAATTATGGATTTTCCGAGACAAGAGAAAATTGCAGAAGCGATACGACAAATGCAATATCCTTCATCTTCAAACATGGCCACAAATATGCAAGAACGATACGAACTGTGCGACTAGCGTAATGAAAAGGTACTTAGTACATGTTAATCGTAAAACAACTATTACATACTGCTTTAATTGGAAAAATTGTGAATTGTTTAATATCATAAGTTAGGCGGTGTCTACTACCACGCGAATTGTAACCTAAATTTTCCTTAAGGGATAGATATAATGAGGAAAATTAAAATCTACGGTAACATAGAATGCTATTTATGGCATCTCATAATCCTTTGAGAGAGTGAGACAGTCAAGTGGGAGCAAAAGAGTCTCAACCACGGTTACTTTAGAATTGAAGTGGTATCAATTTTCACGTGGTAGAGGACATAGCGTATAAATTAATAACCATACTGTGCGTGCAAGTATACTCCTATATACAGGGTGGCGCATTAGTGTGACAAAGTCCAATATCTCCTTTATTTAAAGAGATACAAAAAAAAATTAAATACAAAAGTTGTAAGATATGTTCTGGTACATATTCCAAAAATATTTTTAATTATACAGGGTAGATCATAAAAGCCTAGAAGTAATTTTAATTTTTTTTTTAAATAGAAATCCCTATATATTATTACATATTTAGATTCTACATACAGTTTTAGACACGTTTTACGTATAATGTCCTATACCTAAGTAACCGTTTTTGACAAATTTCAAATTTTTTGTCAAAAATGACGTTTGGAGGCCAAAACATAGGTGGAAATCTTTTCTAAACGAACCCTTTGTCAATTAGTTATGGTTGGTTCCTTTGGAAATGGGGACCTACTCTAATGGGCTGTATAGATATATTTGTAATACATTCATACAGGGTGATAAAAAATGGACAATAAGAAGTAGATTCAAAAAAACCTTTAAAGTAATTTTTTTGAAATAGAAACCCCCTATTTTTTTAATTTTATCTTATTTAGCATTAAAAATAAAGGTGACTTTGTATAATAGTGTATTTTCCAAAAAATTGTAGTTTTTGAAATAATGACAATTTAACATTTTTTTATTGTAAAAAGGCTATACGGCTTTCAAGTTTTGTTGTTAGTTGGCCGTGACGGCGGAGCGCGGCGGAACAAAAAAAATCGAGCACTTCAGATCGAAATATTACAATTTATTGAGCCCCATATAAATAATTATTTTATTAAACGAGCTAAAAGTAAAGACAATATTTTTTTGATTCAACAAATTATGTCCTAATCTTAATGATAAACTTAACACCTCTAATGTAACTAAACTTGTAACTAATTATACAGATAAAAGTACTAGAAACACGACAAATACGTACTACCTAATAAGTTGTTCGAAATGTCCGCCTCTTTCTTGAATACACAATGCAATACGTCTCTCAAATTCGCTGGTTAAATGTCTACACACTTCAACACTAATGTTTTGAAAACAGTTTCTAATCCTAATCTTCATGTCTTCCTTTGTTTTAGGCGGTATTTTATAAACCTGCTCTTTGACGTACCCCCATATGCTAAAGTCCATTTTAGTAAGATCTGCGGATCTAGCAGGTCAAGCAACAGGCCCTCCCCTCCCAATCCAACATTCTGTGTATCTAGCATTTAAAAAGTTATTATCGGACCTGTATGATGTACTGGGGCCCCATCATGAAGAAACCACATTTCTTGTTGCGTATCCTATGGCACTTGACGCAACAAATTAGGTAGATGATTTTGCAGAAAGTCTAAGTATACTTCCCCTGTTACTCGTTGATCAAAAAAATATGGTCCAATTACACGATTACCGACACCTGCCCAAACATTTAAAGACCATCTAGTTTGAGAAGTATATCTTACAAAATGTGGATTTTCGGTACAATAGTACTGAAAATTGTGTCTGTTTACACTTCCGTTTCTGTGAAATGTGGCCTCATCTGTAAATAAAATCAAATGAACAAAATTTCTTGGGTCGTTGTCCAATATATGGATTTTCGGTAACTGTTAATAGCACATTTAATTGATTTTCCTCAGTCTGTGCACGTTTTTCCTTAGTATTTTTTTCATGTAACACATTGCCAGTTCTTTCAAAACGCTCCAAAAGCTTTTCAAATGCCCTTCTTTCAGGTTGCCGTCTCTCTGGAAACCGTTGTTGATACAGTCTTCTTGCTAAGAGCGTATTCTTATCACTAGCTCCCAAAACAAAAATCATATCAACCATCTCGGCTTGCGAAAAATTCATTATTTACAATTTTAATTCAAGTTTTAAATCAATTTGCTATAAAATACACTAATGCATCACACAAATTATCAACTGACAATAAATAATGACGTTTCTGACGATTTCTATTATTTTTATATACCACGCCTCGCCGTCACGGCCAACTAACAACAAAACTTGAAAACCGTATAGCCTTTTTGCAATAGAAAAATGTTAAATTCTCATTATTTCAAAAACTACAATTTTTTGGAATATACACTATTATACAAAGTCACCCTTATTTTTAATGCTAAATAAGATAGAATTAAAAAATAGGGGGTTTCCATTTAAACAAAATGACTTTATAGGTTTTTTTTAATCTACTTTTTATTGTCCATTTTTGATCACCCTGTTTAGATGTATTACAAAAATATCAATACATCTCATACAGTAGGTACCCATTTCCAAAGAAACCAACCATAACTAATTGACAAAAGCTTCGTTTAGAAAAGATTTCCACCTATGTTTTGGCCTGCAAACGTCATTTTTGACAAAAAGTTTGAAATTTGTCAAAAACGGTTAGACTTAGGTATAGGAAAATATACATAAAATGTGTCTAAAATTGTATGTAGAATCTAAATATGTAATAATATATAGGGTTTTCTATTTAACAAAAAAAATTAAAATTATTTCTATGCTTTTATGATCTACCCTGTATAATGAAAAATATTTTTGGAATATGCACCAGAACATATCTTACAACTTTTGTATTTAATTTTTTTTTTTGTATCTCTTCAAATAAAGGAGATATGGGACTTTGTCACACTAATGCGCCACCCTGTATGTATTCCACAAGGTGCATCCCATTTAATAGTAAGCGCGTATCCTCGCCAATCAATTCTTTCTGAAAAAAAGATTTGTGTAAAATTTAGTGACAACAGTATATGGACATTGAAAACGTTTGCATAAACAGATTAATACCTCTAATTTAAAATGAGTTGCGTAAGGGATTCTACGCAAGGCATGATAGCATTCGTTTCCTGATTCTTTATTAATTTGAAAACTAACTGCATTGATAGACAAAATAGCAAAGTGTTAATTTAGTATAGCCTTAATTTGTGCACCTAGGAAAGTAGAAAAAAGCTGACTACTTTTTTACGTTGCTAAAGCCAAGTCACATAAATCATAGGGTTTATTCATTCAATCAGCAAAATTTAATCCATTTTGAAGTACACATATTCAAGAAACATGGTTTTAATTAATGTCTGCAAATACATGTGTGCGTGCGTACGTGCGCGCACACGTGTGCGTCAGTGTGTGTGTGTGTGTGTGTGTACGTAAGTGCGTGTGTGTGTTTGCGCACGCGCGTGTGAGTGTGTGTACACGTGCGTTTGCGTGCGCGTGCGTGCGCGTGCGTGTGAGTGTGTGTGTGCGTGTGTGTGTGTGTGTGTGTGTGTGTGTGTGTGTGTGTGTGTGTGTGTGTGAGTGTTCCTTCGCCGGTACGCGTGGGTGCATATGTGTGTGCATGTGTGAGTGAGTGTATGTGTGCATGTATATGTGCGCGAGCGCGCGCGTGTGTGTGTATGTGTGTGTGTATGTGTGTATGTGTGTGCGTGTGTGTGCTCGTGTGCGTGTGCGTGTGCGTGTGCGTGTGCGTGTGCGCGTGCGCGTGCGCGTGAGCATGAGCGTGCGTGTGCGCGTGCGTGGTGAGTGTGCGTGTGCGTGTGCGTGTGCGTGTGCGTGTGCGTGTGCGTGTGCGTGTGCGTGTGCGTGTGCGTGTGCGTGTGCGTGTGCGTGTACTTGTGCGTGTGCGTGTGCGTGTGAGTGTCCATGTGCGTGTACGTGTGCGTGTGCGTGTGAGTTTGCGTGTGCGTGTGCGTGTGCGTGTGCGTGTGAGTGTCCATGTGCGTGTGCGTGTACGTGTGCGTGTGCGTGTGAGTTGGCGTGTTCGTGTGCGTGTGCGTGTGCATGTGCGTGTGCGTGTGCTTGTGCGTGTGCGTGTATTTGTACGTATGTATGTGTGTGATGTATTGTGTGTGTGTGCGAGTGGGTGTCTGTGTGCGTTTGACTGCATGTGTGTGTGCGAGATTGCGTGCAAAACCGTTTGCGCGCCCGTTGCTGGTTGTGTCTGCGTGTGTGCGTGTGTGTGTGTGTGTGTGTGTGTGTGTGTGTGTGGGTGTGGGTGTGTGTGTGTGTGGGAGTGTGGGAGTGCGGGTGTGTGTATGTGGGTGTGTGTGGGCGCGCGTGTGTGTGTATTTGTGATAATTGTTTCGGATGCGGTATCTCAAAAAGTTTGTACATTGTCTACATTCAAATTGGACGGACGAGTTTATCACTTTAATTTGCGGAGCTTAGTAAAATCCAGTGTCGTTGTTGCACAAATTGCAGTGTAATAAAGTGGTATGGAACTAACGCCAAGGAGAAAGATTAATTTTTGGTGTGAACTAAAATAAATACATAAAACTCATTTGACGTTATGCAATTGTATAATTTATTAACTTGGAAAACTCATTAATTCAGAATAACGAATTTTACTAATGTTCAAATTTTTTATGTTGCATCTCATAGTACTCATTAATTAAATCAGATTTGATTTGTGTCCTTAAAGTTGTAATTTAATACAAATAAATCATAAAGGAACTTTATTGTTTTCTTCGTAGGAATCTGGGCTAATATGATAGGTAACAGTTCCGTAAAACAAGCTTTTTAGTCTGGAACGAAGTACACTTTTTTTAATTCTATAAAGAATTGTATCCAAGAAGACTATAAATTAATAAAGTTATAATTTATATCCAATAATACTGATAATTATATGTTTTACTTCTGATTTACTTGTTCTTGTTGAATTCGCCTAAATAAAGCGAAAAAGTTTTTTGATTCGCTAACCCCAAATATTTTCTTTATTATGTGTTTGCACTTACCAAGAAGCTTATTGTCAGAGAATTAATCATGAATCTTACCATCAAATGTGTATAGTTCAGATTTGTTGTTACATTTTGTTTGCTAGAGGCATAATTAATGCGGGCTTTACACCAAAATTTCTATTATGTTACATTATAGGTGAACATTAAATAAAATTTTATGTTTTATTGACCAGCACTTTATAATTAACGTTTTAGGGATTAAAGTTAATTCCTGAATTACAAGGAAGTAATGCAACTATTGGGAGTACCCTCATAATATATTAATTTTGGGGATAATACAGGCAATTAATTAATTAGTGTTTCTACAAAATTTAGCTAAAGTTTGGTTATTCGTTGTTCCATTTTCAAAAAAATATAGTGTTTTATTTGATCAAATTTAATGTACTCTCTGACGTTTAAAGTATTACGAACCTTGGAGTTAAAATTAAGTTTAATATCCTAGGGAGTATGCATTTGTCTAGTTTTCTACAATTATTCAAAATTCTTGACATCTCGCCAAAGGATCTCACGGAAAAATTTTAATCGTAGTGGCACCTGTCACTGTTCTTATTAATTTGGGTTTTACATAGGAGTAAGAGTGAGTTTGGCCGGCGAACCGCATAGTTTAATATGCCTCGATGCGTGGTGTAAATTTGTCGCGTAGTAAATGAGCCAGTTATGCTATTCCCTAGAATCGTAACAAAACAATTTCGTTTTTCCTTACCTTTTTGGGAGCTTGGTTGGGTCATTTCGCAGCTTCCGCTATCTACATACTTTTTTTTTTCTTTATGGTTATGATTACTTCTCAGTGCGTGTTCTTTTCTTCATGTATGCCGTTCTCTTTTCATATTCTTTACTCAGCAAAGATCTGTTTTTTTTTGCTGGAAGAAAATTTATAATGTGTAATGTTACATTTTCTCACATATCTACCAGAATTGTTCTTTAGTTCACTTTTTAACTTTACTACTTTACTAACATGATGAACAGTTACTTTTACAGCTTTGAAGTGCAACGTAAGACAAATATGTTTCAATTTAAAACAGCTTGTTATTTTGACTCTAACTCCTTATCTTATTGTTTAATTTTGCATTCCATTCAGGATGGGAACCATTTTACGTTGTTTGCACTAATTAAAGGAGAGTATTCCTTATATCTGAATTAAATCAAGGATCGGCGTAAGATGAAATTTTAACTGAAATTTCTTTTGTATGTTTGAGAATGCTTCTCTATGGACCTTTTTTTGGTGTCAAGTTTTACCATGTACTACGATTTGAGTAACAATGCCTAGTGACAATTGTAGGGTCTCTAGGAAATGTACGCCTGGTATATCTTTGTTCGTGTTGTAGAATATGTTTGTCTATGTCAAATGCATGCATGTTAATTTATGGTTTAGTTTAACTGAGGTGAGCGAAACTTGTAAATTTATTTTACCCTTACTAACTTTGAATTGGGGTAGATTACGTTATCATAGTACCTTATTTAATTAAACATAATTTGCTTGTCACAAGGGATAAAACCGCTACTTTTAATTAATTATTATTAGTTTTATTTCATTTTGTAAAATACCTTACTCCAAAAAAAAATGATGTACGTTTACTGTCTATCTGAATTCCTTAATTCTCCATATTGTTTATTATTTTTGAGGTAAGCGTATTCTGTGGTACCATGAACCTTTCGTATGGTTAATTTATTCTAGGTTCTTACAAAACTACGTAATTCTTTGGTTTTACGCTTCAATTTTCGCATTAGCTTTGCAACCCCTTGTTTTTGTCTCGGATGTTGCATATGTAATTGTACGAGAACTCATCCATTAATTGGGCTTCCTACCCTGGTGTTAGCCTTCTCCACGATGTAATTTAGTTGTCTTCAATTGTACAAGTTCTCAAAGTGCATTAATATTTATTTACGTGGAACTTTTGTACTGTAAAATTTGGTAACTTACTACCAAGTGATGGACACAAAGTGTCTTGGGTTCTTTACATGTTGTTGTATCTTTACCTTCTTCTAACAATTTTTATTACTGTGAAAGGTTTAGTTTGTGATTGATGCTGAATTTCTGTATCCTACTGGTCATCATTTAATAAAACATAAATATTATGAAACGATTTTATTCTTTAATCTTCGTTGATATTTAGTAAGACGCATCATGGTTTGTTATAAGGCAACGGGAGTAAATTCTATTGACATTAAATTGACACAAACGCCGCAGCTCAATATCTTGGAATATGTACCATACTTTTGTGCTAAATTGGTGCTGTCCTTGTTACCCCAAAAAAAAATGGGTACACTTATTATTAACGAGAATAGATGATCTGCCTGCTACGCTCGTGTGTCAAACTTTGAATTCAAGTCGAAGAAACACTATTTTCTTCTCAAGTTGTATAAATAACAATTTATACCTATTTGATTTCTAACTTTTGTTATATTTTTACTTCAAAATAAAAAATTGTGTGTCGGTTCTCAAAAGCAGTGATAGCCAAACTTTTATTTAAATTTAGTGTGGAAGCTGACACAGTGAACTTAAAAATAACCACAACTTTTGTTGCAGATCGTTGTCATTAACAAAGAAACAGGAAACATGGGCATAGACTGAAATGGATAATCGGGTATGTGATAATCAAGTTAAGTTTGCAAACTTGAATTATAGATATTTAAAATTAGCACTTTTATACACATTGCAGCATACGCCCGTAACGTTTAATGAACAAAAACTGTAATAGGACAATTATAAATTGGTTGGTTATGGGCAGTAATTATTTTGACAACTTTGTTAGCCTGTGTTATTTATATTAAATAAGCGCAAGAATAATTATGCGATATGCAATAGTTAAAGGAAACAACAACGGATTTTAATTGATAGGATCAGAAATAATGTACATTGTAAATCGGCTTTTGAATTAAAATTTTAAAAAGTTGATATGAATAAATACATAACCCTAAGGAAGGGTACAGGAGATGTAATATGTGGTTAGGAGTGTGAAATAAATAGTTCTATTCAATGTGTGAAACATTGATGTATTACTAGCCCGAAGCTCTGTCATACTGGGATGATTATCACGCACCTTACCAGAGCAAGTAGCGAAATTGAACCCCAGTACACTTATATGAACATCACTGCATGTTTTTTAGAAA
The DNA here is from genome assembly GCA_036346205.1 of Vesta saturnalis. Lineage (NCBI taxonomy): Eukaryota > Metazoa > Arthropoda > Insecta > Coleoptera > Lampyridae > Vesta > Vesta saturnalis. The sequence goes on along the minus strand of JARFJB010002254.1, from coordinate 2,986,375 downwards.
TTGTGAAATAAATGGTGAAAGGTGTCGTAATAGAAGGTAAACGTTTTTACAATAAGATCAATGTACGAAGTGAGTTTGAGGTAAGAGATTAGAAACTTCGGTGTTTAGTTCTAAGATCATTCCTCAGATTTTTCTACACTGTTAATGTCACGCCGTTGTTTGACGGGAAAACTCAAGGTCTAAGTTACAACTCCTGGAAATGTAAAAATAGAACTATTTCGTAGAAGTTTATTGTCCTCTTCAAGATCAAAGCTTAATGACCTCTAGGAGTGTCATGTTGCGATTTTCAGAAATACGAAATAGAACCACTTCTTGGAAACTTCAAAGTTCATTGACATTTAAAAGTGCATTAAGGATAAGAGATACTTGGTAGTTATCAGAAATCCAATAGCGGAACCAGTTTAATGACTTTTTTAAGACTAAAGTTCATTTACCTCCAAAGGAATCACATTACTTTTCTAAAAAGACGGTAAGTACCCATTTACCAACAACAGATACTAGATAAGTACCCATTTACCAACAACAGATACTAGATTCCTAAAAAATGGTAATCGTTCCCCAAAAGACAGTTCAAAACAGGTCAAAAATAGGACTCTGTTCCTCAGAAGCAGGCGGTTATTTCCTAAGAGCAGATGGCCGTTTCCCATTAACTGATTGCAGTTAGTTCGAAGTCCCCGGCAGGGTAGAAATGCTGGTATTCGTCTAAACTCATATCGTTAAAATCATAATACTATCTGCTCCTTACCTATATGACAATTCAAATGAACGTTGGGGTTTGCAGGAAGTGCTTCTATTCTTAGATTTCCGAAAACTGTAATATGACACATATAGAAGTCAATGAACATTGACTTTGAGCTTCCCTCAAACAAGGGTATGCAATTGACGACACCGCGAAATATGGCAACACCGCGGGATGGCGAGGCATAGCAACGCCTTAGAATGAGCCAATACCGACATACCTTTACTACTGTTACATACTGCTAGTATATCTGTGCCGGTTCTGACCCACTCTGCAGTGTTGCAATGTCTCAAGGTTATATGGTTTTCCAATATTTTATATTATCAATGACTTATTCCCAAGTTTATTGATCTGGATCGCATATTGGTCTATTCTTATAAATATGCACAGTATTGTACCACTATCAATATGTTGCAACTTGATACTTATAAGTTAATAAGAATAAACCCTCACTTCTGGCCCGAGGTTAATAAACTTTGGTTTTATTTTTATATTTCTAGGAACCGTTTTATTGACTACTTAAGAACAGGAAAAGGAACTCCCTGAAAAGAATTTGCAAAATGTAAATGTAATTGAATATCAGGAAAATACCTATACTAGTAACGATAGGGCACAAACCTTACCGATATGGAATGGACACACTTGTTTACATAGGGCTTCGCGGATTCATCACTCAGTAACATGTCTTAATTTTTTTTAAACAAACTATAAATGCGTCTTTGTAAGACAATGACCACTCTTTTACTTTACTGGTGTTATAAAGACCCATTTTGTCTGTATGATTAAACATTTAATTAAACCCTAAATGTAACAGAAACACACTGAAATCTCGAACATAACGCAGTTATATTGAACATAAAACATTTAAACTTACTAAACTCAATGTGTTTGTAAGGTACTTTATGATAGCATAACTTGAGCTATTTACAAAGTTGCTTATAAATATATACTTAGCTTAAATGGATTACGTAGATAGGAGAAGCATGTAGCGAAGAATGTCGGTTTCACTGCAGCATCAAATGGTGAATAAGCAATAGATTAACATATGAGAACAGGATGATCTAAAGAAGTTTTTGAAGCAATAAAATAACCTCGGTTGTCTTTCAAAACATACCCTGACTTAATCAGGTTCTTCAAGTTAGAAAGTAAGAGCCAATAGAAATCAGTGTTCGTGATGGATAAAATACGAAGATATTGGGTTCGAAACCGCTTTACTAACTATAGTTATTTAAATAGTTTTTCAACTGATGGCAAACTAGAAAGTACCAGAATTCAGTAATATTTTTAGATAAAAGTCGTGGCATACCTAGTTAAGGTGAATGAAAGATACATCCGTTGAAACCTATTTATAGAATAGTGTTCATAAGGATAGCGTATGATCGATCAATAAATTAAGCTTTGAGAAATCTGACATTGAGTGATTAAGTTTATAACACTAGGAAGATTGAAACATTTCTTTTTTCATTTACGAGAACTTTTCTGGACTTTAAACTAAACGGAAATCATGTTATATTTGATAGTGCGATACGCACCAGTTCAACCAAAACTTCGTAATATAAAAAGTTTGTGAGGCGAATATAAAAATGTGTACCATGACGTTTAATAATTAACATGATTTATAATAAACCTCCGAAGATATGGTATTAAATATGTGTGGTTTGGTAAACTTACTTATTGGAAGGTAAAGTCTGAATGATTCGTATCCTACAGTTTTCATGTGTTCCTATTTCTGCCTGCTCATTTTTGAGGATCATATTATTGCGTTTAAGTTCGGTCCGTATCAAACTACAAGCATTAGTACATTCCCTATACCTTAAAATAATATAACCAGCAAAATTTGTTTCTGACACATAGTACTTTTTTCAGGTCTAAAATATGACAGTTGAGACTTTCTGTTACAAATGCTAAACCCCTAAACCCTTATATGGTACACTAACATAGTAGGTAGTACCTACCTGTTTTTTTTTATATCATGTCTCAACGGTAGGGTAAGTAGATGTTTGCTTAAATAATATTCTTCTATTAAAATCACATCTTACATAGAAGAAAGGTGTGTCAAACGAGCATACTTTAAAGATATCTGGAGTTATACAGGATGCGTCGAGTAAATTACACAAAATGATGTATTTTTTCAAATAGAACACACCTTGTTTACTTTAGGTTTCGAACTTTTCGTGTTTTGTGATATGGAGTATGAGCTGATATTTCATGGTTTTGAGATATTTTGACTTAATCTTGAAAAATAGGCAGTTTCTCAATCATTTGAATAATACTGTTAATCCGTTTGGCAGAATAGAAGACTAATGTTATGCTAACTGAGTGTCTTCTCAATATTGGCAATTTTTTGTACAGGTAGACCATTATAACCGTCTAAGTTTGTATGTTTCCGAATAAATAAAACTCAATGTTCTTAAATGGCACAAAACGGTATACACTACAGTGCTAATTAATTTACGGAATTGATTCGGGATTAATTTTTTTAAAAGCGTAATTTTGTTTCTGTATTCGGATTTTAATACTAAATATTGAACGTTTGCAAATTTCTCATGCGGTGCGTTTAACCAAACATCAGTCCAATTTTATAGCATTATTGTTGATAAAATTACTGCTAGGTAGAATTTTTTTTGTGCAAAGTTACGTTTTTCGATGGGGTAACGTTCAGAAGTAATGGAGCTGTAAATCGACATAGATGATCTTCTGTGTAGTATCATCTGTCAGTGAATTTCTATTGTGGTATTGTTTATAATAAATTTATTAGTCTCTTTTTATAAAGGTCTTTAAGAGGATGCAGAAATTTTAAGTTGTTTACGTGAAGACGTACCTGGGTTGCTTAAAATTAGAGTTTGCGACAAAATACATGGCCACAGCAGGATTTTTTATCGTGAGGTACCTGTGTTAGTTTCAAATGGGAAAAAACAATATTTGTTTGCCATGATTTGTTTGAACTCAATTACCTTCTGTTATCTTGTGTTATGACGTTCAGCACTTTATTTACTTAAATACCAAAATTGACATCTTGAAATGAGGGAATTAACAGCGGCACAATATAAAAGAACGTTTGGCAGTTTATTGGTGTATTAAGTAGTATGCTAATCTTCGATTTGTTTTTTTTTCTACTTAGATTCACCAATGGGCAACCACAGGTAGGTTTATCAACCCTACATAAAGAAGGGTTGAGTGGTAGTAATCCTGAATATTTGAGTAGGGACTCTGAGGACGTATGTAGTTTACCGCACTCAACAATAGATAATTTTTACAAGTTTTCGGGTATTGATGATGTATGTGTTGACTGCCACGTGTGGTTAAAACATACCGTAGATTCTTTTTTTTTCGAACATTAGGATGTTTAAGATGTTATATGTAGAAGTGCAGGAAGAAGCTCTGTACTAGATTTTTTAGTTTGTTGTTAATAGGTTGAAGTTTTTAAGTCAGGATTAGGTTTCACGTGTTGTGGTGGATAACCCTATTTTTTTATCGATAATTATTATTATTATTGCTATTAAAATTACTTCAGAAAGCTTTTTGTTATTTTAAAATTGTTATCGCAGTTTCGAAACGTTCAGACGGGGTCATATAATTCTACATCTGCATTTATTTGAAGTTTACCAGTTAACTTATACACGTAATTATTGTTGGCGGAAGTATAGAAAATTTATTTGCATAACATGGTTTCCTATTGAAAAACAAGATGTATATGCGTGACTTAATTCTAGGTATCAAGACTGTTCCTTTCATGGGAATTGTTCACTATGCAATTTAGATATGGAAATTTTTATGCAATGGTTAGAAAGGATGACGTGAGTTTCTGACGAAAGGGGAGTTTTGTTTCTTAGTTCAGTCGAAGTCAAGATATAAAAGAAGCAGGTTGGGGCGCTTAGCGTGCGATTTGTCTTGAGTACGGAGTAAACTTACTTACGGTCTACGGTTAATTGAAATTTTTATAGGGAGACTTTCCGTTTACCTTTTTGAGGGTCTTGAAGAAGTTTTAATCATCCGGTGACATTGTTGTTGAAGAAGACTTGAGAATGGCCAATGAGATTTGGTCGGTATTACGACCCTTATATTGACATTTATACACATTCGCTCGCGTCTTCTTGATTTCATATGCATTTTAAATTGAAAAATGAACAACCGTGTTAACCAGTCTTTTTTTGTTAATTGAGCCAGTAATTTTAATGAATTTTGAATTTAATTATCGCAATTTTTGCGGAATTTAAATGAAGCTTAAACATTTATTTAAGTGTAGGTGAGCTTTGCTCTGATATATTTGTAGTAGGATTTCAGGTGGACGTGAGTGTTTTCTCTTCGAGTGAACGTTTTGGTTCCCTGTCAGGTCATTACTTTAATATGTAGTTAGTTCATGATGTTTTTTACGCACTAAATTTATTTAACAGGTAGCACCTTTGTGACATATTCTTCCTGATTTCTCACCTACCCTGATTGTAATTTACGCTTGCGAAGCTATGCTAAATGCAAAATTACTAACAAGCCCACCCCCACTATTCCACTTAGCTGTCGACCCATTCCTTATCTGTTACTTCCGATCTACTACATTTTCACCCGGAACAAGTCGAAGACGTTGAAATAAAATTAGACGAAAGTTCTTGCTGTTAAAAATGTGGTCCTGTGGCATCAAATAAGGGTTCACCAGTAAATGGTATGATCAAATCCATCTTTTTCGAAGAAATGGTATATAGTATTGCGGGGGAAACTAACTGAAAATCTGATCATACCTTCCACAGATGGAACGCAGTGAATCCAAGCAATTCTAGTAAAAAGTGGAGGCGTTTGAATACTCGCGAATGCATATACTCCTACCTTAAAAACGACAAAGAGATTGCTATAGAAAATATTTGGTTGATGTTGAATGCAACTATATTATAGATATGTTTCAACCGATTATGTTGCGGTATCTGTGCAGCTTTTCCCGTTTAGAAGTAGGACAAAGCTTACTCAATTCATCTTTACCAAACCGGCGAAATGCGACGTAAGAGTTTGGTGCGTTTGTGATGCACAAACATCGTATCCAACTTCTACACAAAATGAATCAGAGACAGAGAGTTGTAAGGGCTTTAGTTTCTAGTTCAAAGGATCGGGAAGAGATGGGACCATTGAATATTTTTTCTCGGCATTAGCCTTGGCTTTTCTATTACTCAACACTAAACCTTCAAGTATTGGAAGCAGACCACGAAGTGAAGATAAAGAAGAACATATTTAGATTCAGTGAAGATGGAGACGCTACCATTTGCTCCTATACCCCTAAGAAGGAACACACACTTATTGTACACTCAGCAATGCATAATAACATGAGTATCACCGTACCTGAAGGAAAACTGCACATACTATAATGCAACTTGAAACGTGCAAAAATCGATATTCGGTTCATTGGTATTGACTTTATAGCCTCTGAATTTACGGTATTAAAAGATAAAAAATTAAATGTTTAAATTGACATGGTAGTGCCACCTATAGGACTTTTACAACATTACTGCCCGTTTCTAGACCTACAATTTAATGTTGACTGGATAGTTTGGTTGATTACTTTACTTCGGTTATTTATTTACATAAATGAAAATTTATTTGCCTTTTTTTTACCTAATTTCGGTAAAACGTTTCAGAATTGTTGATTCCCATGACTAAAAAGTAAAGTTGTGGCTATACTTACTTAGTGATGATTATTGATCGCTGAAAGTGGAGGATATATATTTGAAAATACTCCTTTCATTCGTGGGTAAGATAACCTATATTTCTTTAAGGTTTGGTAATGTTTAAAATTCTTTTAGTGGATGAACCCTTCGAACCAAATAAATAGCAGATAGTTAAAAGCAATTACAACTTTTGGGGCTCCGCTAACATCTTAGAGGTAAAAACAATTGTCAGAGTATTATTTTGCACTTATTCGTGTTATATTATCTTAGCTCTTTCGCTTCTTCGTTCCTTCGTGTCTTCGGCCTCTTCGTCGTTACCTTTTCGGATTTTTGTATGTCTTGTAATTACTACGATTCTGGTGGATGGATGTACCTTTCAACTGGTTACCGCACTAGTCTACACCTACCTTAACTAGGACGAAGCTTGCCGATAGCTATATGGAGGTTACTTCGTCGTCGAACTAGGTCAGAATATCCTATTACGTTCATTATAAAAATGCTAAAGAGGGTACGATATACGTTCATGTTTGAAGAGTTGCCTTCTGAAGTGTATATAACACAACTCCTACAAAATCAAAGTGTGCTTTACATAATTAACTTGCCTTTCTATTTTATCCATGAATCAAGTATGGTCATATAAGCATGCTGAAGTAATGTAAGTATTGGGGTTTTATTTATTATTACTATTTCTCTGTGATAACCAATTCTGATGAATAGAAGTTGTATATTTGAACGAAACACGCTTAGCCGTTTGTGAAAATCCGATTAATACAAGGTTACTAGGGGAACTGTTCGTTTTCTATTTCTCCCTCTCCTCCCCAGTTCGAGCTTTACAAGAAAAATGATAATCTTATGAGAGAGAGCCCTCTCTCATAAAATTATAATTTTTCTTGTTAAAACCTTGTGGCACTCAAACTTTGTATACTACTACGATTTGTTTTATCTCACTGACCTATAAATATCTAATATTTGTCTACGCTCCAAAACCACCCACGCTAGCCAAGTGATCTGCGACTAAAGATTAAATTTGTTTATACATAATTCTAAGTGAAGTTGAAACGCCAAATACAGTTACAGATTCTGGTACAAGTTATATTTTGTCAAAATAAACTGACACTTAAAGCAAATAAGTAAACAATGGTTAACAGTTATTATATACAAGTTACACGCACATGTGGATATAAAATATACAAGTAAGTAAATTTTGTGTATAGAATTGGTTCATTTAACCAAACTTTAATACTCCAGCTAACCAAACAGCTGTTACGATCAATTAGTTCATCCTTAATCACTATGTTCGATAGCTACACAATTTCTATTTGTGCGAACAAGCAGAAGATCAATGTAATATAGTTAGTTATCACAAGTTCATTGTCTCGATAAGCAGCTGAAATAAAAGTGATTGCAGACTAACCTCTTTCAGTGTCCTCAACCGGATATCACGTGTAAGGTTATACTAGTAGTGTAATGGAATTAACAGTTTCACTAAGTATTTCTGAGCGCAGAAAGAAGCTGGTCAAGCGATTTCAGCAAGAACCGTGAAAACACTTTTTTGAAGTAATCACAATGATATAACCGTCAGTAGTACAGAAATGGTACAGAAAAGTCCATAAAAGGAAACATTCTACATTGCATACATACGTTTCAACGAAAAGCGGTACAAACTCGTTGTCAAACGAAAATGCGTTGCATTATATTCCAGCTAATTTGGATAGTTGAATTAAAAATTGAACAGAGAATTCCATGCACTTGTACTCCAATTCTAATCTTATTTTTGTGAAAAAATTAGACCAAATTAGATTCCAATTCATCTGCTATATGTCGTAAATTTTTATAAAAATTGAATAATTGTGTTAATTTCAATGTAAAAGCAAGTAAATAAAGATGTATAACGATGACTTCAATAATTATTTATACCCACAAAATGGAAAACTGCAAATAATTGGAGAATATATTACAAGAATGAAATACAAGTCAAAGGCGTAACATAGAGGTTATGCTTACAGTAAAACTATTATGCATATTTGTACTAAATCAAATAATTAAATTATCTTTTTTTTAATTAATTCTACATTAATATTAAATAAAATATTATTTAAGAGACGTACACATTCTCGAGAAAGTGTTTCAGGAAACCTAGCAACATCAAAACTTACAAATTTATTATATAGTGGTAACTTGATGTTTTGCAGTTCACTAATTAGTTCTAAATAATTTTTAACAGAATATTTGAACAGGTATTTTAAATTGTTAGTTGTGTCGTCTAGTTTATCAATGCTTGGATTTAACAGACTGCTGGTATAATCGGTATATTCAGTTTATGGATTTTTATAAGACCGTAAAGTTTATTCACTTGTGAGTTGTTTAAAATTTTCTGTTTCTCTGAATCTGTAAAGCAAATATTGCAGTTCTCTGCATATAATGATCTACTGAAATAAGTAATAAGATGTTACGTTTATCTGCTTTAACATAAATGACACTATTTTTGTTGATTTTACTCTTAACTGATTTTAGTAAATAATTGTAAGATTTGTTTTTGTAGGCTTCGAACTTTTTGAAAGAAAGCTCTTTAACTAAATCGGCCATTCTACTACTAAAAGCTCTTCATTTTGTTAGGAAAAGGACAATACTTACCATTGTTCGGGAAGTGTACGAATCTTGCGTGAAAATTATAGTAATTGTTCTTATTTATGCTTGTCTTGTGTTGAGGGTCTAGTTTTTGGATGTCTTACAATTTTTTTTGTGTGTAATATATTTCTTATGTTTAATGTATCTCACAGTTTGTGTAACGTTATCGTCCAACATACCAAATTCGATATTAAGTATTTTATATAAATTTTCAGAATAAAGTACCCTTAAGTAAACCTACAGGTTATCTCCAATTTGAAAGCACATGTTAGCTTCTTCTTGAAGCTTTGATTATCTTCTCATTTATCTTTAATTCTAGAATACAGATTAACCTAAACAGGTGTCAGTTTTGTTACGGTTTTAGTTACTAAACTTTTTTTTTACGTTTCGAGAGTTTTACGTATACCTGCTGATGGGCAACACATTGCACTTCTGGTAGATTTATTAGCCTTAATTCCATCTATAAAAGTTAGACGTGATGTTGACACAAAACTTCAAAAGTTTTTTTTTAATGTAAATTCCTCAGTTGGTCAAAAAGAAAATTGTAGAAAAGGTCGTATAATCTATTCTTTCTGGGCGACTCCATTTATTCTAGTTAGCGTTTCAGAAAACTATGTTCTCTGCAATCTTACAAAGTAACAAAACTGTAGGTCACATCTCAGTTTAAGCTGGTTGCAATTTCAAACATTTACAGATTAAAAGTAAGTCTTTCGTTTTATACGGATGTTTCCTTAGAATCTAACAGTCTTTCTTCTCTTCGGGAGGTAAGTCCCCATAATGTTACCACCCCCTTTACGTTATTACTTACATATTTAAAGTTACCATAACTACTGGTAGTCTCTAAGACGTTGATTCATTTAGGTTTGTTCTCTCTTCGGTCCTACTGTGTGTTATGCTGTAATCGATTCTTCACCTGTATGTGAATACTTTTCGAAACTAGGATTCATGGGTATGCCGGCCGTACATTTCCTCAGCACTGGTCACTAAAGTGAGAAAACTGTGGTTTACGACAATTCTACCCCAAAGAGAATTCAAGGGATTTCATCGTTCTTGACTCAATTTCTACCTAAAACACCGAGGTTAAATCACGTAAGACGATTGGGTATTTCCGACACAACTAAGTTATTGGTGAGTTATATTTTGTTTATTGCGTGATGAAGCCCTGGAGCAGTATACCCATAAAAGGTATTTGTTTACCTCTGAATGGCTTAGTGGCTCATGTGGTGTAACGTGCAGAAATCGACATCTGATCTTTTCGTATCGACTGTATAATTTTCTGTAGTTACTGGTTTAAAAACGTTACCTCTGAATTAAATATTTAGGGATTGTTATGTAATGTTTACTCATTACTTATTTCACTAAAATGATTTGTCTAAATTTACTGTACGTACTGTATTTATTATCCCCTTCATAATATTTCTAAATAAGCATACTAGTGCCATCTATGCGATGGTTTCTTATTAGTTAAAAAATCGTTTACTTAAAGGTATCTGTTACTTTGTTGAATTATGGTGGTATCATTAAATAGTTACACCTTGCTAGAATTATTGAGTTAAACATAAAAATTTTTGGGAACTTGATAACAAAATTTGTTGTAGATTTTTCCTTTAGGTGTGATTCTTCTACAAACGACCATTTTGTGGTACGTGAATGCATTTGAGAAAAATTTCTCTTGTTGCTGTTTCTTCGGTGTGTAACACCATTTTTATATGAGAATTTTTAATAGAAAATATTTCCTTACTTGGTAAAGTAATATAATCGCTATTAATACGGCTGTAGAAAAATGTTGTTTGCACAGAAAGGGTAAGCTATCTCGCCTTCTTTAGCCTCGTTATAATTATGACCTCTCTTCCAGCTTTTAAATACCATAATTAAATACCGCCTTTCTAAAAAGATTCAATTTGACCAAGTGTGTTAAATCATTATTTCAAGCCCTCCTTCGATCTAAAAAGGTAAAAGCAATGTTATACGATTAAACCTACGAGCACTTATGCAATCTTAATTTTAGCTTTTTCATTATCTTTCAAGTTTTTCAAGACCTTTCAAATCTTTTTTCGAGTATCTTTCAAGAATTTGATAGAATATCTCTAAGAATCTTTCAAATCTTTACCTATTTTACTGGATTTTTGTGTACCTCCTGTCTAACTGTTTATGTTTTGTTTACCTGGAAATAACTGTATGCTGTGTAGAAGCTAACGCTTTACTTTCCCTACTCGTTTTACCTTGCTGCTGGCTAAGAGGATATCCATCTTTACCAGAACCAGTTCAAGTAACTGCAGGATCCAAAGCAAAACATATCGACAAACCAGGTCAGACCGTTCTATTCTTGCTTGCAATCATAATGTACAAACACTGAATCGTATATTAAATTTACCTGTATTGTGCTTCACTTTCGGCAGGATTGATAGAACTCCCACCGACCAACAGTGTGTGTCAATCAATCAGATCGATAAAATTTTAATATATTAAATACCTTTTTGTGTAAGCTGTCGTCAGGAGCTTCCATTGATTCACTTGATGATTATATCAGTTGATATTAGGTCACTCACTATCTTTTCACATGCTTATGCAAATTGGAGGTTACGTTAATAATTTTTTGGAGTTTAAATTATATAACTTACTGGCCAATTTATGCCATCAGATAAATAAACATGAAATTTTACAATCTGAGGTAGCGCTATCTAAATCGCTACTGTTCAGTGAGCAGTTGCATAAACGAAATTAATTTATTACACCGGGTATATTTGTTTGTCGTATTCATGCTATTACGTCACACGTTTAACGCAAGGTTTTGTGCTCTTTTAAAATTCTGTTTCCTACCTTTACGTACAAGTTTTTGTGTTACTGGAGATTAGAATGTTCAGTTCACATGCGCTCTCATTTTAATTATGTGTATACAAATTCACTTTGGAATAATTTGGGTGAACTGGTATATACAGGTACATAGGTATTTGGAAGTTTAATTGTTATGGGCGAATTCATTTTGTACATATTTGTGTAAAACAAAGGCAAGTTGGTTTGGAATATTTCGGAAACTAAAAGTGTTATTGGTTACATGTACATTTTTTTCAGGTGATTGAAAGATCTTTCAACAAACCAGAGTATTAATTTTTATTTCAAAATTTAAGCAATAGTAGTATAGCTATTCCGATTCTAGACCACTCTATAGTGTTGCAATGTATGAAAAAGTGAGGTCACCGACTTCAAGGTCATGTGTATATAAATGTATATGTATATATATATATATATATATATATATATATATATATATATATATATATATATATATATATATATATATATATATATATATATATATATATATATATATATATATATAATATGCATGTCTCATGGTCACCGTTGCAGTTCATTGACTCTTCTCAAGGACACGCGGGTTCAAAGTAACGAGCGTTGTTGGTGTCCGCAGAGATAAGAGGAGGACGCTCTTCAAGGTCATTGCGTACACATATTGCCTGCATATTCTTCAAGGTCATTAGTGAACGTACGCGTTCCCCGCTTCAAGGTCGCACTCAATTGGGGGTAAAGGTATATAGGAGGAAGATTACGAAAGTTGTACTGTTTATGTTCACAGTCAAGGTCATTACTGTCCCTGCATAGAAGTTAAAGTCTTCAAGGTGACGCGTGATATACTATAGGAATACTCAGCCACCGTGCACGTTCCCCAAGTAAACTGTTTTTGAAGGTCACACGTTTCCTACATCTAAGTACATTCTTCAAGGTCACCAATCAATTCTTTAAATTTGGTCACGGTCATGTGTTACCTGGCAGGGGTATCCCAAGCCATGGGTGATCCTGTAGTTCCCCGCGTCAAGGTCAAAGGTTGTACTCATCATGTTCATGTAACACATCCTTTAAACATTTTTAAGGTAACGCCCCTTTTCAAGGTCACCAATTAATTTTTAGAATTTAGTCGAGTCAAGTCCATGTGTCAATTCCTAGAAATCAATTTTCAACCTCAGGCAGACTCTTGCCTATGCTAACCATGTCTCAAGGTCACCCTTGTCAGTTTCGGGTAAACAGTTATCTGTTCAAGGTTAAAGTTCATTGAGCTTTTCAAAGTCGTCACGAAATTTCGAGGTCACACCCCCCAGAAAAGTTCATTGGCCTCTGTTCAGTCAACTGGTTCTGGTCAAAAATAAGCTCCTGGCTTCGCGCAGGACCCTCACCATTTCACACCTTTGATAGAGAGGAAATATAACAAATAACATGTTTATGTTAACAAAAAATATTATTTTGCAAAAAATGTCTTCTGTATTAATTGTTATACTTCCTCTGTATTAAGTGTGATGGGGAGACCTTGGAGAGGTAGGGAGGTAGGGGTCGTTAAAGCTGCCTTCGTTGAAAGCATCGCATCGCAAAATTTTACCTATATGAACAAAAATGATTCAAACACCGGTTCAAATTATTACCCTATGACAATGCTTTGATGTCTGTTTTTAAAATAAATCTGACATATATTTAATCCATGCAAAGTGATTATGATCTGTTTCGTGATCGCTAGAGAGCATTAAAAGATTTATGAGTTCTCTACCGCTTTGCTGATTATTCAATACAAAGGGTACAGCTTTTTTATCATTTATGCAGTACAAATTAATTGATAGTTTGTTTAGTTTCTCAAATTTTTTTAAATCAGATATTTGAATGGGGAACTCAACGGAATCATAATTAAACACGTTACTAAAATGAGGATACCTAGAAGTCCGATCTGAATGCTGTGAAGCAAGATTTAAAGCCGAAACAACGGACCACAAGAAATAATAATCATCGTTATTTTTCACACTAACAACGGCTCTTTTGACTGCTATGAAGTTAGCTTATTTAACATGCATTCCACCTTTTAGAGGCACGTACCTGTTAAAGTTTACCTTTAAATGCAAAATTTCATGCAAAGCCCACCCTGAATCCTTTTCCGCAAATTCCTCCAATTTGGTTTTCAGCTCGTTATAGACATTAGCTTGACACCATTGTCGCAAATCAGTACCAACATCAATAATTGGATTTTTAGTTGGAAATGTCTTTAAATCAGTTTCCAAACTGTGAGGCTGTACAAAGTGAGCTACCAAAACTGTATCGACTTTCAAAATGGACTCTAAGCATTAAATAAATTTTATGAGCAAAAATGTCGTATGATTGATTTAAAAATGTTAGAGGATCATTGATGTTTACGTTTGCAATAATGCTTGTACGTATTCTACTTTTGAAACATGATTCGACTGGTTGCCACATTCAATTTTGTAGATTACTCCCGCCTATCTTAAAAGCGTTTCTTGACTGTTTCAGTCTTACGAGATAACACTTCATAAGAGCTCAATTATTTTCTACCTTGATAATGTTTTCATTCTTATCAACTACCTTATTACTAATATATCGCTTAACCAACCTAATATTTTTCCTTAACATACGCATGTGTCGATTTAGTTCATCTTTATGTTGAATTAGCTTCATGGCTTTTCTGGTTAACTCCACAACTTGAGTGCTCATTTGTGAAATTAGTTCCATTGTATAGTAAAAATGTTATCCGATTGGGTTTACACTCAATACTGCAATATGACGCACACACTGGAGATTATGTAATAATGAACTTTTAATTGCTCACACTTTCGTCTCGATTACGATGTATCGACAGACATAAAGCTGTTCTTTATATAGATGCTTTCAAGGTTAAAATTTGACCTTGAAAATTCTATGTTTAGATTTCTCAGAATTGACCTTGGCATTTAAAGCAAATGGTGGGAGGTAACAGGTGGCCTTGAAAATTGATACCAATACTTTTCGACCTAGATAACATTCTATTTGATACCCCTGCAGGTAATTTCTAGAAATTATGGCGCTGACTCTGCCAAATTGCTTGGAGACCTTAAAGATAGATTTATCAGAGGTGATAAATGGTGGGGGTCTTGCGCGAAGCCAGGATCTTATTTTGACATGAAACAGTTGACTGCCAGATAGTTTTCAAAAGTTCAATGATCTTTGAAAAGGTCAATAAACTGACAGCGGTGACCTTGAGACATGGTTAGCATAGACAACAACCTGCCTGACCTTGAAAATTGATTTCTAGGAATTAATATATGGCATTAACCCGACTGAATTCTAAGAATTGCTTGGTGACCTTGAAAAATTTCAAAGGATGCCTTCCATGAACATGATGAGAATAAACTTTGACTTTGACGCGGGAAAGTCTAGGAACACCCATGAGTTGGGACACTCCAGCAGGTTAACACGTGGCCTTGACCAAATTTCAAGAATTTCTTGGTGACCTTCAAGAATATACTTCGATGTAGGGAACGTGTGACCTTCAAAAACCGTTGACTTGGGAAACGTGCAGGGTGGGTTGGTACCCCTATAGTATATGACCTTGACTGTGAACACAAACATGATCACTCTCGTAACCTTGAAGCGCATCTTCATATATACCTTTACTCCCAATTGATCCAGAATCCTGATGAAGGGAATATGTGACCTTGAAGCGAGGAACGCGTACGTTCACGAATAACCTTGAATAATATGCAGGTAATGTGTGTACGCAATGACATTGACCTTGAAAAAATAAGAAAATGGTTCCCTATAGTATTCATGACCTTGAAAATCATACTCCTATTATCTCTGTCAACACAAACAACACTCGTAACCTTGAGGAATATACGCATGACCTTGAGACGGAGGCAAATGAACTTTGAGTGACTTTGAACCCGCGTGACCTTGGAAAAGATCGATGAACTGCAACGGTGACCTTGAGACATGCAACGTCGGATGACCAGCATAACGCTCGTGCCATAGACCTACTTCCACGAACGGAGCTCAGCGAGCTAATATATATACATGTATATACAGATGACCTTGAAGTGGGGTAATTTAACCTCACTTTTTGCCACATTACAACACTGTAAAGTGGTCTAGAATCGGCATAGCTATACTACTAGTAATTTTTCCTTTTTTTGTCAGTTAATAAAGCGCGACTTGCCCTCGTCTCTTTAATTCTTGTTACCTTTTGTTTAATATTTGGCAATAAACTACGTTTACCGGCAAAAATGTTGTTTATTCTGTTGTCTCTTTTTCCTCTTTTCTCGTTCTCAGCTGTTTCAAGCTTTACAGGATTTCACTCACGAAATATTAATGTACATTTTCTTGAAAGCTTGTGGCGCCCTTTTTCTTGCTCGTTCTCCTTGTCTTTTTGACTACAACTTCTGTTTCTGCTTTATAAAATTATAACTAACCTAACTATCTACTTACTCTTTATCAACACTTCAAAACATGCACGCAATCTAAGTGTGCTGCGCTCACTTGACCGTTTGACTGAGTTACGTGTTGGTTAGACACGTGACAATACGCACCTAAAACTTGTATGTGTTACTTTTGAATTAATAAAAATTATTTATCATATTACTTACGAAAAGTGCTCGTATTGGAACTTCTTAGCCAGCTTCGGTTGTGCCCTAATTATATCGTGTGTTAACCATTATTAAAAATACTAACTGTTTCGCAAGCAGCTGGAAAATTTTACATATTACATCTCTGAAGTTGCCATCATTATAGTTGAACCTTGTGTCCGTAAATATACACCTTCATACAGGGTTAGACTCTTAATGTATGCTAGTTTAGTTGTATTCTCGCTATTTTTTTTATGGTTGCTGCTTTATGTATGTGTATAAATTAATATTAATTTTTACTAATTATTTTAATTATATATCTTCTTTTGATAATGATACACATATTCGAACTCATTGCGAAGTAGACGTTTATAAATATTTGTGGAATTATATTTGAACCATTAGTTCTATCATTTATGTGTGATACGATTTTAATAAAAATAATATCAGTTCACTTGATACAATTATTAAACTGAAATTAATAGGGCAGAGCGCATTAAGTTTTTCTGGACGTGTTGATAAAACGAACCGCGCGTAAATTTTAGATGTGAATTTCCTGTATGTTAAAAGTAGAATACAATTTGCGCTTGGCATTGATATGAAGTTAACTTTGTCAAGATTTTTTTTTTCTAATCTATCTTCGACTTTGCTACAATGGACTTGCAGTGCTACTTTGAAAACCAATACAGAACAAAAGCATTAGGAAACGTTTCTTGGCTCTACTCTTATATTTGAAGGGTAGAATGCCTTAGTGCACTAGAGCATAATGCTCAACAAGATTTACATAAATAAGTCATTGCATTTTGATGATAATTTGGACGTTTGTACATATAAAACTCATCTGCTATTATATAGATTCACATTACTCAATTAGGAGCTAGTGAAGTATGTCTCGCCACATGCATTTTCATTAATTTGCGATTAAAAGTAGTCAGTGACTGCAAGATATTTTCGAGAATAAGTTTTTTTATTAGTCCCTAAAAAGATTGTGGGTTATAATAACCTGAGTACGATAGTAGGGTTAGAAGTGCTCATAAAATTGGGTAGTTGTAATCTTACGATATCAAAGACGAACTACTCATTGAGCGTCAAGATTTCCTGGCTATTCATATTTTTTCCAAGATAAAAGCCTTAATATATAAATTGACTGACACAGATTTACGGTCACAGAGAAATTGTAACACTAAAGAATAAATTGCGCTAATATAGAGGACGCGGCAAAATAACAAAGAATCCTTTATCTCTAAAGTATTTCTTCTTGTTAAAACAAGAAGAGAATGCATGTAAATAAATAATTTTTGTTGCTCACAGCACGTTAAAACAGATGAGTACTTGCATATTTAGCGTTATTATTTATCTAGGGAATACATTTTCAAAGTTTCTAGGTGCAATACGACATACATACGGTTTTGTTTTAATGCAACAAAGGCTTTATTAGTTTTAGCTTCGCTGCGTTTGCAGGTTGGAAAATTAATAACGAAATTGTTCGCGCGTTAATCTGATCAAATTTTAATTTCTTAGCCTTATGTACCGAAAGTATATTAAAACTTCTTTGTATTTGTTCAGTATGTGGAAGGGTCTCAATGAGTTGTAAATGTTTATACACCGGGTGTCCGGATAGAAATGCGGAACGGGTCTATCTCGACAATGGTAAGCCCTAGAGGTTTGTAATCACAATACTTATAAGTGAAGCAAGTAAGAGAAGTGACTGGAAATTATTTTGAAGTTCATAACTCTACCGATAGGGGGCGTAACTGCTACACACAAAAAAAATTAAATTCAGGTATCTTGAAAAATTTGGCGATAAGCTGTAACTTTGAAAATATCATCTGAGAGCGTAGGTGATACTGCATCATTTTCGGTATCTCCCATAATAATGGAAGGGGGCTATTGAATTCATGAACTTTCCAATATTTACATTTCAACATCTCCTAAACCACTCAACGGATTCGAATATCTTAGTCTCGTTTCAAAGAGCAATTTATAGTTATAATGTTCTGGTGACGATTTGTGTTGGTGTTTTTTTTTAAATATACAGGGTGAGTCATTAGTGCGCCGTCGGAAGATCATGGCTTTATTATTAAAAATAAAAAAATGTTATAGCGCCGATCTATATCAGACTTAGATGTGCATCGAATAAAAATAATTTCATCCCTATAGGGTGTTCCATAATTGCAAGACCGGACTCAGCTTTGTTTTGTTAAATGGAACCCTATATTTATTTAATATTATTATTATTTGTCTTGTTGAATGCTAAAAAGCGGTACTTCGTTTTTAAATTTATTTTGTGGCGTTGCCAAGTTAGAGCATTTTCTCTTTGAAAAAGTGAAAATTTATACCTTTACCTAAATTGTTCTGAAGACTTTAATATTAACAGTAGAACTGTAAGGTTTGGAAGACGGGTAAACAAGACCTTGCTCTATCTTTTGACCTTTATACTTTCTGATTATACTATACCGGGTGTTTACAAAATATGGTCAATTTTTGCAAATTTGAAATTACCATAACTTTTGTTTTTTAAATGGAACATCCTGTGTTTTATCATGTCATCGTGTTCTATTTTTATTTCTCTTACTTTTTTATTGAGCATGTAATATACCTAACGTTACGCGTTCTCAAAATATTTAAGATTTGTTGCAAAATTAATAAAGTAATCATAAATTTTGCTTTGAATATTTACAAATCGTAAATGTCTTGTTGACAATATGGTCCAATAAACACTAATGGACAAAGGTTTACTTGTCCGAGTTTTTAAAATCATAATTTTAAAATATGGCAACAAGTATAAAAAGGGCATCCAGTAGGCCTGAGATTTATAATTCCTGACGTTTAGCTTAAACGTCATTCACTAGTTCCTCAGTTTAGTGTGAAAAATGAAATTTTCACAAGATGAATGTATTGACATGGTCTACGCTTTGAGCGAAGGTGAAAGAAATTCATTTCTTTCTTTCAGAATTTATCAACAACGACTTCCTGAGCGCAGGCATCCTGATCCAAGGATATTTGAAAAACTCAAAGAAAGACTTGAAAGAACAGGACATGTACAATACGAAAGAAAAGAACGAGAAAAAAGGGTTATAAACGAAGAAAACGTATTTGTGGTACTAACCAGTGTAGTGGAAATCCAAACGTTAGTACAAGAAACCTCAGTGCTGATTTAGGTATTAGACAAACTAGTGTTTCCAAGATTATTCGAAAAAATAAATTTCATCCATACCATCTTCAACTAGTCCAAGAGCTGAATGCAAATGATTTTCAAAGACGCTTGGAATTCTCCCAGTGGACACTGGAACGATTGGCACAGGACAATGATTTCTTCAAACACATTTTGATGACCGACGAAGCAACCTTTCACAAAAATAGTTTTGTGAACAGGCATAATTTCCATTATTACGACAATACAAATCCCCACGCCATTAGAAGAATAGATCATCAGCATCGCTGGTTTTTGAATATGTGGGGCGGGATAGTAGAGAACCATATAAATGGACCTTACTTTTTTGAAAGAAACATTAATGGTCAAACCTATCTTGAATTTCTTCAAAATGAGTTACCTCCGCTCCTTGAAGAATTGCCGTTAGACATACGTCAAAGGATGTGGTTTCAGCAGGATGGTGCGCTTCCCCACTATAGTCGCATTGTTAGAGAACATCTAGACAGAACGTTTTCCAATAAATGGATTGGGAGAGGAAGGCCAGTAGGATGGCCAGCTCGGGCTCCTGATCTGACAAAATTAGATTTTTTCCTGTGGGGTTATATTAAAAGCTTAGTATACCAAGAATCTCCTACCACCAAAGAAGATATGAACATTAGGATACGGAATGCATTTCAAATGGTTAACCAAAATATGCTGCGAAATGTTGAAGATTCTTTTTTGAGGGGAATTCACACCTGTTTGCAAGAAAATGGTGGACACATCGAGCATTTGATTTATTTATAACGTATTATAATTTTTCTCAATAATTTATGATTTTTCAAATACAAATTCTTTTGTTTCCTTTATTACTTTTGTATAGATGGTCCAGTTTGTCACAATTGTCATTAACTTTGCAACAAATCTTAAATATTTCGAGAACGCGTAACGTTAGGTATATTACACGCGTAATAAAAAAGTAAGAGAATTAAAAACAGAACACGATGACATGATAAAATATAGGGTGTTCCATTTAAAAAAACAAAAGTGACGGTCATTTCAAATTTTCAAAAATTGACCATATTTTGTAAACACCCAGTATAGTATAATCAGGAAGTATGAAGGTCAAAAGATAGAGCAAGGTCTTATTTACCCATCTACCAAACCGTGCAGTTCTACTGTTAATATTAAAGTCTTCAGAACAATTTAAGTAAAGGTATAAATTTTCACTTTTTTAAAGAAAAAATGCTCCGTTTTTTAGCATTTAACAAGAAAAATAATAATAAAATTAAATAAATACAGGATTCCATTTAACAAAACAAAGCTGAGTCCGGTCCTGCAATTATGGAACACCCTACAGAGATGAAACTATTTGTATTCGATGCACATCTAAATCTGATATAGATTGGCGCTATAACATTTTTTTAATTTTTAATAATAAAGCCAGAACCTTCCGACGGCGCACTAATGACTCACCCTGTATACCGGTTTGGATGCCATTTGTAACGAACGTAAACATGGCCCTAATTCTTTGGTTTGCTTACCCTCGGAACAAAAATTGAAATCCAGTGTACTTTACTTTATTTTAATAATTTCACACTTCTTTAATAAAAATTTATATAATTACATTTTTTTAAATTGGATTTGAACAATTTTAATTTGTAAAGATACCATTCATTAGTAAAATTTTATTTTTTATTACTATCATGTTTCGGTGTGAGTAAATAAACTTTAAATATTTGCCCACAAATTCCTTTTTTATCAGGATGCTCCAGATTTGTTTCCTCCAGTATTCGTATAGCTTTTTAATAATAATAATATTGAATAATAAAAAAATGCATTAATGCTTGCCTACAGCAACATATAACAATCAATTCTGTTTCTAGGTTAGTGTGTCTTAGTAGTAACATGCAAAAGTAATGTTTCTTAGCAGCAGTGAAAGAAATACTATCTTCCCTGTGTTGTTATTCAAACACATTCAAAGGGAAATAAAACACAAATATATCGTTTTTATTGCACTGTTAAAAAGCTCTTACTTGCTTGTCTTTGCGTTAATGCTGATAACATACTATTGCGTTTCTAGGCTGCCATTCGGAAGCTTCGAATGGGGTATTTCGCTGCTCCTTCCGTGACGCAGATCTTTGGTGCCTTGTCTTGTTTTGTTCTCACGATATCTTGTTTACACCTCTGTTGTGGATTAAAACTATTGCAATTTCCTTTCCAACAATTTATGATTTTGTTTACAATTGATGGATATATTTATGGTCATTAATGTTCACCTTAATTCTTTATAGTTTTAACTACAAAAAGCTTGCGACAACAAACAGCAAATGAACTACAAGTCGCAACGCTTCTTTTTTGAGCATCAAAAAATTCCAGTTATTGTTCTTTGTATATTGATTTATCAATTTGGATCGATTATTATCTTTATTATTCAGTATTAAACACAATTGATTACCTTACCTTTAACGCGATTTTAAATTATTGCGTGATCTTTTTTATTATCACCAATTTGACAATCGTCGCGCATTTATCGCTTTCACTTTTTATTAAATCAATAAGGAAAGTATTCTTTATATTTCATTATCACAATACTAACTAAATTCTCTGGGAATTTCACAATTTATAAGGCAGCGTAGTTATTATTTGGTCACTCGTGTTGCAGCAACAGCAACCTCCTAACCAATCTTACTTCAACTAACTACTCACAAAAAAATGAGTCATTACGACTGCGTACTTTTTCTCCCTCTACAAAACATTCATGCTTTCGCCAATTTGCCGCGTTATTTAAATGCTTTCTAATTAAATATGTACATACTTATGAAAATAAATTCACGTTTTTTATTTCCACATTAATTACATTACATTGATGACCACCATTTCTGTATCTAAACAAAACAACAATGTCCTACATCTTAGCGCGAAATTTAAATTTCTTGTGCATTCATTACATAGTCTTTTAAAGAGTGTTTTTTTGTTGGAGCGTTTAGTTTTAAACAAATAAACTAGAAGGTGCTCTTTGCAGAGATTACATGTTTCTGTGATTGTTTGGAAATAACTAAATAGAACGGTATTGTTTATTGGACAGACCACTACGTGCCTTAAAATTACCTAAATGTAAGTGAAAACTCCTCCACCCGTTCTTGGTTTATACGAGAAAATGTTCAAAATTTGAATACCGCAATCGGATCAAACTACCTTGGCGGGGAAAACAAATTACATAACCATGGTAACCGATGTAATTTAAACTATGTTTGGACTTTCTACCCACTAAGTAACCATGTCTTGCCTTCCTTCACACTTTATCCAGGCTTAGGACTGGCAACACTTAGTTTTTAAACGTGTTTAAAGGTGTCACGGGATCGTGATTTTATCATATATTCGCCGTTAATTTCGAAAATATAAATTATTTATTAGCACCGTACAACTAAAATGTAGTGTAAGTTCATGCCATTGAACTTAATAACGGATAAATTTTGGGGAAGCTTTTCGATTGTAACGTTTTTATTTTGACTTTTACATAATTGCAAAATATTTTAAATTTTTACAAATGGTGGACGCATTTAGAATCGTAATTCTAAAAAACAAATATAAGTTTTGGTTTGTTTGTCAGGTTTAGATGTGATTTACGTATTGGTACCGATAGTTAGTGGAATTTTTTTTACTAGTTTGGTTGTGAATTAAGTAGTTTATTTGTGTATAATAGTTAATATCGTTAAATATGGTCGTTTACGATCAAATGCACCAGTGGAAAATTTTTATCGTATTAAATTGTCACTTTTTATTTAAATATAGTGTAGAAAAGCATATTTCGCATTTCATTAAGACCTTTTTGGGCAACAAATTGGCGGTTTTTTTTTATTAAACAGTTTAGATTTTAGATACGAAGTATTAAGGGTTAGTGTCGCTAAGAAATCTTCAATTTACAGGATATCGATTACAGTGATAACACCCGCCGGTTATGAAATATTTTTTTGGTCATACAATTTTTCCGAAGGCTTTCGAGTTTAAATCGTGTTGGTGCGTATTTGAAAAATTTAAGTAACCATTTTTATGATTGGTTAATTAAGAAGAAGAAAATACAGATCCAATATGGCGCTAATGGGATGATTCGCAGAGAGAACTCCCTGTAAATAATTAAGCTTTTGTGTATTTTTAAAGAAGAATAACAAGAATCACGCAGAACTAGGTCATAAGGAAATTAAAATACACAAGTAACGTGTAAATACATAGTGTAGTGCACCGTACAACAAATTGGGATGGTAATCGACCGCAATTGGTGTTTTAAATCGAGGCGCCGCATTCCTATTCTATGGGAGTCGTACATTACCGACGTCCCCGCAGAGTTCATCCTCTGTGTTTCCATTAGGTGCCTATATAACAAAAGGGGCTGATCAAAATTTAAAGTAATCATTCAGTTCAAATGCTTGCTGTGGTTGAAAAAATTTTAATAAGGTATTGTGTGTATTTTTTTCCTGTATGTTCTAACGGTTGAATACGCTGATTTGTTTTCTTATTTTGGATTAATTTCTTAGTAGTCGATCGTTTAAATTTTTAATCCATGCGTATTCATCCATGCTATAGTCAAATTTATGTGAATTCTTTTGATTTGTTGCATTACTTTGTACCGAAATTTAATGTGGCGATTGAGTTACGAGGGGAACGCAACTTATTTGTTATTTAGGCATACAAGTAATATTCACAGGAATTTTAGTAAAGACTGGCGTTGAAACTAGCTAGTATCGCCGCTTATTAGGTAATCGAAACGGCTTAATAGAAATAGAAAGAAATTAATGTAATGATTGTGTAGTTATCTCGAACATGATACATATCTTTATGATAACGAACTTGTGTTTTTTTTAATGTGAATCCATTTATTATCTATTACTTTAATTTTAGATTTTCACCGATATGAAGACAGTGAGGGCTAGATGAAGAATAGAATTAGAATACATTAAGGATAAGGAAAATGATGACACGCACTTCTTAGAGAGCTCAGAAAATCTCAAAACCAATATTGAGGAGCCTGAACTAAAGATTATGGTATCTCACCGGCGGGCACGGAGCACACATGCCTCTCACCTCCAAATGTTAACGGAGTATAAATCTACTAGAAAGCTAAATAAGCTTTGCTTGTCGATGTAGGGGAGTTGAATGAAATTAAGTAGTTACAACGTGGATAATTCTTGTTTTCATTCCTTGAGAAACCGCTAACTAGTATTGTTTTTGGCTTCGAGGCAGGTTCTTTAGAGTTTACCGCGCGAATAGTTTTAATATATTTTAGGAAAAGGATTGACTAGGTTTATTGAAATTAAACATGACGAACTTTTAATGAGACGGAAAAGGGGATTAAGGCATACAGAGAGCCAATATGTGATATCTGCACCCGGTTGAATAGCGCGAGCAGTAATCCTACCACCATTTCGATTGTATCGGCATATAGAACATGTAATATTGCAGAACGAGGAGTTGCTATACCGCTTCGTTCCTGCGAACGATGATTGGACAGGCTGCACTTTTTGAAATTTTGTGTAGCTTTCCCAACGTATTGGTATCATGTAGGAGAAAAACAATCGTACATTAATCTAGGGAATATTAACGAGTGGAAACACTCAATTTAAAACAACATTCTACTTGTGGAAAGGAATTGGCTCGAGAAAGCCATCATTTTGGTTAAAACGATTTTTCCGATAGATCTAGGAATGCGGCCACCAAAGTAGACTTTGAATATCCCAGTACCGGCTCTATACGGCATTTACGTATTTATGTGTAAGCTAAAATTATTTATTGCATAATTTAATTAGTGATTATGCGCCTGTGAGAGTGAGTGTGAGTGATTTTGTGTGAGTGTGAGTGAGTGTTAGGGAGTGTCAGTGAATGTGAGTGAGTGTGAGTGAGTGTGAGTGAGTGTGAGTGAGTGTGAGTGAGTGTGAGTGAGTGTGAGTGAGTGTGAGTGAGTGTGAGTGAGTGTGAGTGAGTGTGAGTGAGTGGAGTGAGTGTGAGTGAGTGTGAGTGAGTGTGAGTGAGTGTGAGCGAGTGTGAGCGAGTGTGAGTGAGTGTGAGGGGGTGTGAGTGAGTGTGAGGGTGTGAGTGAGTGTGATTGAGTGTGAATTAGTGAGTGAGTGTGAGTGAGTGTGCTCCTGGGCGTTCGCGTGTGCGCGCTTGTGTGTGTGTGTGTGATTGTGCGTTTTCATATGCGTGTGCTTGCGCCTGCTAGTTCGCGTGCGCGTGTACGTGTGCGTGTACGTATACGAGGGCGTGTACCTCTGCCTGTACGTATGTGCAGCGTATGTGTATGTTAGTGTCCAGGGTTACTCCAGGGCGATAAAACTTATTTGGTGGTTTGCGTTTATGCTTTTTTACTCAATTCTTCCTAGACCTACTTTGCTTTTGAGAGATATCCAGCGGTTGTGAGGGGAGGTTTACTAGGCGTCCTTTTTTTATTAAGTGTTTCTGAAAGTGGTTCAAATAACTAAGGAGGAACTATTTCGTACATTAGCTAATGATGTGCTAGTAATTAACGCGCATTCAGCAACTCTCTCAAAGTATTAATATCTGGGAGGTGTCCTCTGTAAGTTTTGTTTTAAAAATGTTCTTAGAAGAAGAAATCGTAAGGTGTCAAATCGGAAAATTTACCTGGCCAATTTATTGTGTCACGCCTATCAATCCAGTGATTTGGAAGCGAATTGTTTAAAAAAATTTTTAAATCTAAACCAACGTGCGCATGACAGTTGTCTGGTTTGAACTAGGTCTCTTGATCTTTCCATGCAACTTATTCCAATGCGGATCATACCTTTGTTACTCAAAAATCTAAATAGGTTTCTATATTTAAATTTACTTCAATTTCAGATGGACTGGTAATATTATGATCAAACTCCACCCTAGATACTAATTTTTTGAGAATACTGCGTTCTGATTGAAATATGAAACATATGGTTTTCTTGAGCCAAATGCCGCGAGTTTTAAACATTGGGTTTGTATATTTAGTGTAAAACTACACTTCTGCCAAGAATATCGACCGTAGAAAGCGGCGATCATTGCTAGAGCGCTCTTGCATTCCATAACAAAATGCACTCCTGCTTTCTACGTCAACAGAATGGCGGTTGCTTGATGACATGGATGTTTAAAGGAATGATATTTCTATTTTTTTAATATCTTCCATAATCGTGACTTACAGTTTCAAGAGAAATTTGTCCTAAGCTGTATGTTGGGCCTGCATTTATCGTCGCCAGAAAAATCTCTTATGTGTGGCAACTGTTTTGTCGATTTCCTGTGATATATAAATAAAAATTTTTAATACTCACCGTATCTATTTTCTGGTTCTAACATTCATTTTTTTTTAATGTGCATAGTACTTCACCATAAATTATTTGAATTATTTGTACATCCTGTTACAGGCCAAATACTCATTAGAGCATCAGCCCGTAAAGGCAATGTGCACGCACGGCATAGCTCAGTGGTATGAGTGGGGTTCTTACTTAATGCTGTAAACGAGTGCTCGTCACAACTCCGAAAACGCCAAAATTGCGTAAAAATGTCAAAAGGCGACACCTGTTAGATTCATTTATAGCGGGAAAACGTCGTAAAACTAGATCTAATAATGGCCTAATAGGACACCATAATGTTCACTCAAAATAAAACTCTCATCTTTACCAAAATTCTACTCCACAAATATTTACGCAAAGTTCATCCAAACCTCAATAAAATCTTAAGCTTCATATAAAAGTCGCAAAATTGCGAAAATAAAACTAATAAACTCATTAAGCATTTCGATAAACTTCACCGTGAAAATTATCGTCTCAAGTATCCAAAAAATTTAAAACGAAAAAATACGTCACGTCACAACACACCTTGGGGTAGAAATTCCTAAATTCGAAAATACACAGCTCATTCTCAAACAAATAAACAAACTGGTTACCTATTGTAAAATGCAGGTAATCGACAGCTAATCAGATGATTCCTTTAAAACAAAACTCAAAAGTTGCGACTACTCGCAAAACATCGTATGCAAAAACAAACGGCTAATCAGTCAACGACGGATTTAATTTATAATCTATTTTTCGTTACATCTATTAAAGCTTATCTTTATCTGCAATTTTATCAACCAGGTCAAAATGACTAATTAACTCTCAAATTTGTTACGATAAGCTTGAATTAAATAATAAAGCGTCGAAAAAGAATTGTTATCGTAAAGTTATGTAAATTTACAATTTCGATAAAATCAGTAAATCACTCAATAACTGAATGCAATCCAAAACTTCTAATCTTTTAAATTTTGAATAAACGTAATTGAAAGTAGCGTTGTGAGAAAGGAAAAATATTACAATATCAAACAGAAATAAAGTAATGCATTTAGTCAATAACACCTTCGTATATTACATTAAAATTACACATGATTCCAATAATCAACACTGGGTGTGCTGATGGGGCAGTTACAAAAAAAAAACACCAAACTTGTTATACCTACAAAAAACCAGAAATGATAACTTGCAAACTGATTTTTTCAAATTTATCTGCCTTTCATTTTTAAATAAATAACACCATAAAGGAACAAATCGGAACAATAACAATAATTTCGCTGAACACATAAATTTTAACAAATGGTAAGATGTAACTTTAGTTAGCGGAACCATGGAATATGGAATACGGACTGAATCGAAACCTAGACGTTACTTAAAATAAACTCACAGAAGGTATATTCGTTAGTCTAAATAAGTACAAGTAACAAACATTTTATTAAAATCACCAACGCATATAAATTCAGAAAATTAGTTACCTCAAACAGCACAAATGGTCAATCGAACTTCCTTTTCTTTCTTACAACAATATGTCAGCAGTCGCTCCACTCGATGTGTGATTGATGGAAACCAATAGCTTCTTCATTGTTAAATTTATGTTTACTTTGTAATGATCCTGCAAATCCTTTACCAAATTTGCTATCCTAGAAGATGGTTCCTATCAAACCTTATTTCCTAGTTATTTCCACAACTATATGACCGTTATTTATAAACGTTGTCAGTTGGCATTCCTATTTCCACTCTCTAAATTTCACCTATAGATACTAGACCACCTACAATCTAAACTTCACTTATTTACCTATTCTCACTTGTTACACTAATTGTTATACTTATACCTATACCTGCTTTACAAAGCATCCAGCATCCCGACCAGTATTACCAGAATCCTAACTTTACATACAGACACGCACACATAACAAACAAACACCGTTACACTTTACCCCTTGTTCGACATTACTTTTATACCATGCACATTCATCACTTTACATTGATACCAGATTTACCTCCGTTTAATACCCAAAAATCTGATCTACCTGTCCTACCCGAACATGTCACCTCTTTACAACACTAGCATCCACCCTCTACATTCATTAAATACCGATACCTATAACCACCCTTTTCGTGGTCACGTTTATATAAAACGTTATTGGATGGTTCTAGCCGTCCTGTATATAAACGTGCCTAAGGTACGTTACACTTAGTTTGCCGGAGGCATCGCCCCGTATTATGAAGTATTGCGACCCTTGAAATCACATATAATTGAATATCACCACCCTCCACAAAAGAGCGACGTATTACATTTCAGGTCAAAATTCAGACCGATGCTTTGGCTGCAACCGCACCTAAGTGGGCTTTTGAATTGACACTTTCGACATAGTTATTTCAACGTAGATCCTTCCCCGAACAGATAGCTACTTCCATGCACATCAACCCCTTTGACACCTAATTACCCTCCTGAACCGTAGACGGCAGTTGAGGCTGAGAATGCGAGTTTCCTTGCCGTTAACTTCCCTACAATACCACCTATTTGTACTTCTCTACCTTAAACACACCCTATCACATCCACTCAGCACTAAATTACTCAACCCACCTGAACACCATCCCGATTACAGCCCAAATTTCATTGTCACTGTATAAACTGTTTAAAAGTCAAAACTTCAAATTCACGTGGTTCATAGCTTAACCACGTTTTATATATAATTAGAGTAATACTGAATACACTCACCTGTTTTAACCACCTGTATATCCCCACATCACATCACCGAAACATTGATACATCCACACTACCGCTACCGTTTTAATTAATATTTTTTTAACATTCCATTTAAGAAAAAAAAGCCACCTGTAGTTAATCAAGTATTTTACAGCAACATGCATACCGGGCAAGACAAACGCCGAGAAAAGTGGCCAACCAGAATTAATGTTATTTTCATTATTTATTATTTTGTTCATTTATCCAGAATATTTTAAGTTTATTTTCTTTATTACATAGCATTTTCCTTATTTTATACTATTTAGTATAATAAAAACGTATATAATTAGGCTATTTCATAGTAATTACTTATTCACAAAATAGTGAGGACGTTTGAATGCGAACCTGAAGGTTTGAAAATCAAAGGGCTACCAGAAGTTTAGTTGGTAGACCTGGAACGCTACAACATAAACCTTATAGCGGAAAATTTCTAAATCAGAAACCATACGCTACGGTCACTTCTGCATCTGGTTAACGTTAATATGTACACAACTGTAATTTTATTTACAGCAACTTTACTTTTATCTAATGAAAACTTATTAAAACTTCGAATTACATTAGAAGTGGTTCGTTATTGAAAGAATTGCGCCTGTAAACATAACACAATTTCCAAGTAGTGTGTTATACATAAATAAGATTTGGACGTTGCTTAGGGTTATATTTAGCGAGGTTATGTATCTGAAATTACGAAATGTTTACTTAAGATTCGATCAATATTTATTCATAATTATTGACGTGCTCACTTTTTTATTACTTTAGCTTCTTAAGTACTTTATTTAGAGCACTTTACTGATTAAGATTTGGAAATGTTAACTGTAATGGAAACAGCTGTGGCCAGTTGCATCTGATCACCGTGAAGTTGCAGCTCCTGTATTTAATAAGTAATTTATACAGGGAGATTCGCATTCTAACCAAACACTGATGTGCTTGTAAACTAAAACGCTTTATATTGAGTGATTCAAATAATGAGTAAATACTGCAGAAAAATTTAACTGTTGAATTTACGGTTTGTATTTTTTCATTTGCTGTGCATTAATTATCATAACGTTATCATAAATAAGGAAGCTATTAATAATACATGAATGTGAATATTTTAGCCTTCAGCTGGAATTTTCTTTGTTTGTTGCAGGAAGAGTTTGTAACATTAAAGTAAACTTCAAATTTATGCTTGTGGTTTTGTGATTAACGGTAATAGCATTTCTTATATGCGTTGCTTGATAAAATTTCCTTTTACTTCACTTTTTTGCATTTCTCACTAATTACTTTCAGATTTAAATTCCCTTTATAGAATGATATACATCTGGCTGGTATATTTTGGTTATTATAGTTAAGTCAGGTTGTGATTCAGTTGAATTAAAACCGAGACGACAGTTGTAAGGAGATTCCTTCCTATGACTACGTTTTCATTATTTTCGTTGAGGTTTATTTCGTGTTGTGTATTTTGTTTCTAGGTTCAACGCTGGATGTTGTCGTGTTATTATATTATATTTTAGACTCAATTAAAGATTTTAGCAGCAGCATCAGAAAAAGGTAAGGCTGGTACTATTAAAATTATTGTTTTCCTTTTTTGCAAATTGCGGGGGACTTATGAACATTTTCGGGTCATCTTGCCGAATAATAGCTATCCCGATTTACGATACCCGTTGTTCGAATATTTAGTTACTGTACCCACTACGTTGGGATATTTATACTAGTATGCCATCGGTGAGTTTATGTAAACCATTTGTAATAGATTTAAGTTTTGGGGTTTATTATTATTAGTACCGAT
Source organism: Vesta saturnalis (assembly GCA_036346205.1). Classification (NCBI taxonomy): domain Eukaryota; kingdom Metazoa; phylum Arthropoda; class Insecta; order Coleoptera; family Lampyridae; genus Vesta; species Vesta saturnalis. The sequence continues at coordinate 2,955,018 of JARFJB010002254.1, read as the reverse complement.
TATAGCTACAACGATTAAACCAATTTTTGTTACTGTACCAATAGTTGTTTTCTTTATTACTGTGGTTTAGGAGCGAAATCCTAACCGAACCTATTCCACTCTTGGACTTTGACTGTATTTTAACTGTAGCGTCTCTTTTAATGTGTCGTAGTCCATTTTTTGGTCTAAGGGCGATATAAAAATAAAGCAAGTGGTACCCTTTTAGCTTCTCTACGCCCGTCACACGCATCCAAGTGCCTAACCGACCGACTGAGTTTCCGGCGTTATTCCTACTAGCTGTTGCGGTACACCCTTTACTTTTGCTACGACCATGCCGTTGTACATGTAAAAATCTTGCACTAGACTGACTTCAACCTTCTTCAGTTTCAGCCATCCTTATAAGCTCTCCTACCTTTTAACACGTTCACGACCACGCGTCATACATATGTGACAAGCAGTTTTTCTCAAGAACTGATGTCACACCTGTGTGACAATGACCCTCTAAAGTTTAAATACGGATAACTTCTGAGCGGTTCAGCGGCGACGGATGTGTTTTGGCGTCAATTTCTGGGCATGTCTGGCACATACATGTGTGGCATGGTTTTAGGATAGTATTGTTGGTTTCAGTCATAACCTCACATTTACGTGGCGGCATTTGCTTACATCGTATCCTAATTAGTGCAGTTTTTTGTTATTTTTAGACACCCATGAATAACAATTGTGATAGAGTTCGACGTTATAAGGTAAGTTTTGTTTATGTTACTATTAGTTATCGCATATATCGTAGCCAAAAGAATCTAAAATGATGATCTGTTTATGTCACACAGTTGTGTCGCATGGTTTCCTATCAGAGACTTGAATGCGCAGTTATTATTTTTTCTTCTTTATTGAAGTATATAAAATCCCGCCTACGGTGATATTGATATCAATGTTTTTCTTGAATGAATTACTTATTATATCTAAGTTTTGCCTAACTGGGAAAATAGTAAATTCGAGCTGCTCAGTTACTTTTGTATTGGTCTACACTACTTCGGGTTTCTCTTGTGTTGCACCCAATTTATGCGGCATTTTTAACTTTCAGAATATGTCAAGAACTCAAACAACAAGGGACGAAGACCTCGAAAAAGTGGCTTATAATGCAGCATTGGAAGTAAGCGCAGCCAGAGATCAGAATGATGAGATAGAACTTGAAGACGATATAAGCGTACACTCAAATCTCAGCGAAGATAGCGAGGCAAGTTTGTACGAGCCTGACGAAGAAAGTGATAACTCAGAAGAGAGTACTGGAGATGTTCCGATGGATACAATAGATGTTCAAGATCAAAACAAGGATGGTAATGAGAGTGACACTTCCGATGGCAATCAGAGTTACGAATGCACGGATTCTGAGGATAACCCACCACCAATACCCTTTACAGCAAAAGAAGAAGTAAAGGTCAACTTTACCTTGCCAATTGAACAATTTCAAACTTTTTCCTGGCTGTTTGATGATTTGTTACTACAAAAGATTGTAGAGTGGACCAACACAAGAGCTCAAATTAATAAAAACAAGCCCAATCTTGGGAGAAAAAGTATTATGCGGCATTGGACGGATAATAATGTTGAAGAATTAAAAAAATTCATAGGTATTTGCCTTCTTATTGGAAATATAAAAATGCCCTATTTGCGACATTACTGGATTAGCGATTCTATCTACGAACATCCTATATTTGGAAAAACTATGAGCAGAAACCGATTTGAAATGATTTTGCGCAACGTATGTTTTCGTGCTCCAGAAGATGATACCAGCAGTAAGCTTCATAAAATTTGCAACCTTACCTCTCATATCTTGAAGAATATTGACAATGTTTATTATCCACCCGAAAACTTGTCATTAGATGAGGCTTTGCTTCTTTGGAGAGGAAGGCTCCAATTTAGACAGTATATTCCAAACGAAGCTAAGAAGTACGGCATCAAATTTTACGAAATTTGTACTCCCGATGGTTTTGTTTTGGACTTACTAATATATTGCAGACAAGGTACTGTAAAAAATGAACACGGCCATGCTTTTGAAGTAGTTAAAAAACTTGCGGAAAAATACTTTCTAAAAGGCCACACAATTTTCATGGATAATTTCTACTGCAGTGTCAAGTTAGTGAAGTACTTTTTAGAAAATAAAACATACTTGTGCGGTACTTTACGGAAAAACCGAAAAGGAAACCCTCCATCTGTTTTAGCAACAAGGCTGAAGAAAGGCGATATCATTTGGAAAAGAAAGGGACAGGTACGTGTCTTGAAATGGCATGATAAGCGGGACGTTCTCATGATCTCAAGTATACACAAATCAGACATAATAGAAGTTATTTCAAAAAGGGGAGTCGGAAAACAAAAACCGGTAACGATTGATGATTATAACAGACACATGTCAGCAGTGGATCGAGCAGACCAGATGACATCATATTATTCCACGCCTAGAAAAACTATAAGGTGGTGTATGAAAGTGTTCTTTCACCTCGTTGATATTTGTCTATGGAACGGAAATTGGCTGCTGAACAAAATCAATAGAAAAAAAATGCCCTACCTTGAGCACAGAGATGAGATAATCAGAAGACTTTTGCAAGTAGAAAATCGGAAACGAAAGGTAGCTCCAGGTAGCGACCATTTTCCGCATAATGAGGACAAAAGAAAAGAGTGTCAATTATGCAGCCAACAACAAAAAAGAAGCATGACTTGGTATTCCTGTTTACAATGTAAGGATAACAAAGGCAATCCTATCGGATTATGTCCGTCCTCTTGTTTCGGCACGTGGCATAAAAATCAAAAGTAAATTTTTTGCAGAAATCTGAGTTGCAATGTTTCTTTTTTCGTTATTTCTCACAGAAATTATGTCTTTTTTGTAGTTTGTTTAGTTTGTTTGCAATATAAATAATAAAAAAAGGGATCCTTAGCTTCATTTAGAATATAAAATGTGGTAATTCATTCGAAGTAACACGTCACGCTATTGTGACAGGTGGTATAATTTAAAAAAAAAACTTCTCTAAAACCGATGTCACATATATGTGACATTATATAAAAATACAAAAAATAGGTAAAAAATACATAAAATACCTATAAAAAATATAATATTCTTGTCAAATGCTACCCAAAAAACGCTGTTGGTTTCTAGTATCGTCAAATTTCAGGATAGCGGTCGTGAACGTGTTAATTAGCCTATTATATAGCTTCGTTGCTTTAAATTAACACACGCGCGAAAACCGATAGCATCTTGGCACGAAATCGGAAAAGAATTGGATCATCAATTCAAATTGCGTTCCTAAGTTATCATAGAATAGAAAGGAAACGCGAGAGATTGTCGGCTACAATTTAAATTCGCAAAAGATGTACCATACAACGTAATAATTTTATACTTGATATCATTTTACATGATGCAATTTTAAATCCATTTAACAGAATTCACCAAAATTTAAAATGACGAGAACATTTATTTACACAAAGCTATTTTAACATTACTCTGATTGTAACGCAAGTATCACCTGTGAATGGACCGTAATTAAATCTTGAATTAACATTATGAGTGACAATAAACAGAAAACCTATACGTCTTTACCGAATTGAGATTAAAACTTTTAACTTATATTTCAAAAGTTACGTTTACTTTGATCGACATGAGAATTTATTCTTTGAATTTTTTTAAATGCCATATTCTAAATAAAAAACTTTTAACCAATTTCGCTATTCAATGCATTACCCTTTGGCAACAAAACATTATCTGACGTAATTTACTTAAAATTTTCACATCCGGTGACAATCCTCGACGTGTATGAATACAGAATCGCTTGAAGAATTTCTACCAACTAAAAGTTCGATTCAGGAAAATCTCACACCGGCAAATTGTATTGTTGGGTATATTTATTTGAATGCATTTCCTGATTGAATGCAAAACAAGACGTAAATGAAATAATGTGATTTCGCTTCAATTTATTTGAGTTGAGCTATAGAGATCAGTTTTGTACGTGATACGTAATCATAGATTTGCATAGGGAAAGTAAAACAGATGGCCGTACACACTGTGTTTTAATACTTTAATGAAAACAGGTGTAAATTTCCTACCTTTCAATTGTACAGAAAGGTAAAGGTACACACAAAATGATGAAAGTTCGAATGGCTTTGTACTTTAGCAATTACATTACACACATTCGGACGTTTTGCTGAATGAAAATTTGAAACTTCTCCTTTTGCTCAAAACTGTTATAAAGGAAAACCAGAATTCAATTTTGTAACGTAAATTCCAATTTTACTAATTTGCCAACTTCTGCGCATTTCCCTAATGCGTGGAGCTTTTGAATAAACAGTTTAATGCACTCTATGTTAAATCATTTAATTTACTTTAACTTCACAAAATTTTAAAAGCTTTGTGTGGCGGTATTAAGAGATCTCTGCTGAGACAAAAAAACGTGGTGCAACAGACGACAATTAAATAATAGTTAAAAAATTGTATGCTGTGAGCAAAGGGTTGATGGGTTTTAATTGTTCATTCACCCCTTAAGTATGAAGAAGTTTAGATAACTGGTGAAATTGCACTTTATTTGGGAAAGATGGTGTGAACATTCATTTATTTATTCTAAAGCTTTCAGACAGGATGAAATGTGGCCTTTTAGTTAAAATTCAAAACTATTAAAAATTAAAGTTCTGTGTTCATTCACAACTGTATATCATGCCAAATGCGTTAGTACGTCAATTATTCATGACAATAAGGAAATTACATCTCAAGTTTTCAAACTCTGTTTCTATGTTAAGAATGTCCGTATTATCGAACCTTTCATGGGTTGATCACCTTTTGTCAGCTTGCAAAACAGCTGCCCATAAACTGAGATTTCGATACAGATCTAAACAGTACTTCACATGGCAACAACTCCTTTTACTGTGTAAGGCTCAAATTCGACCCATCTGGAATATAATTCACACATTTGGGTCAGTGTTCCCCAATATGCCCTTGAAAAGGCCTATAAATGACCCATCTATAACTTCTGATCTATAGTCTTTTGAGCAAAAAAAAATAGTTTCGATTCTTTTCTTGTTCTACCGCTATTACCATGGTAAGTGTGCCTACGAAATACACTCCTTAATACCTGCGTAGGCCATTTTGGTTAGGAACACTCGGTTGGCCCATTCACACCATAATTACGAAATCAAAATTCGATCGTGTCACACTAAACGGGCACAATCTACATTTTTCCACACGGCGACCAAATTGTGGAATGCACTACCCAGTTTCTGTTTCCCTCCAAACTTTGACTTAAGAAAATTTAAGGTAGCCATTCATAAACATATCTCGGTAAGCTGACAATATCCCTAAACCATTTCAGAGTTCCTGAGTGCTTTAGCACGTTAGAAAAATCTTAGCCTGTTCAAGAATACTAAGACTAAAGAAAATGGCAATACTGTAACACTTAAAGTGTCGATTATGCAAGGGCTCAAAAAATCAGTGCAATATAAAACCTAAAGCGGCATTTGTTTGTGTGACCAATTAACTCTTGAGTTAAACATTCATTAGTCACATATACTATTTATTATACCGTTATTTAGTGCACTACCTTTCAAATATGCCTAAATTCACTTTCTGAACCACAACCATTTAGAGAAGTCAGTGTCCGCACCGCAGCACTACAAAAGGCGAACACTCAGTCCAAATGAGGGATATGCAGCCTCAAGAAGAATATAAAGGTATGTTATGAACCGTCAACAGAAGTTGGAGGATCTCAATAAATGATAGCAAAGGACTGGATAAAGAACAATTCACGCGAATTAGAAGGCAGGAAGTAGGGTTTCGCCAATACAATGCAATGTTGCTCCAACTAAAACAATAAATACAGGAGTTCATCGGGCTCTTCAACATTCTGCACGGTAAAGCACTTTTTTTGCTGTGGGATGAAATATATATACGAATAGGAAATAGATATTGAAATAAATGAGGTAAGATTCCCTTATAATACTTTACGGCAGAGAAATACAAAAGGTCAAAAGGTCACTTGCTGAACATGAAAGAAAACTTTTAGAGGAAGTTGTCAATACAATAAACAGGGAGAACTGCCCAAGGTTAGCGAATTAACAAGGGAAGTGGGAAATAAATTGATTCAAGGAGAAGACTGTGTTTTAAGTGCTGAAACACACCTATAGTGCAAAGGATTATTCCAACTTAAATTGTGCTATTTGCAAGTATACACGTCATATTCAACTGCACCAATCGATCAAGCCATCTTTAAAACCAATGAAATCAACATCAAAGAAGAACAAACGTGCAAGTAAGAAATCTGGTCGCGGAACATCAGTTATCATGAGTGTCAATTAACCCAGGATTACAAGAGTCAGTTATCACAGAGCAAGGTATTAAAATTACCCAAGAAATTATGCAACAACGTACCAGCCATATCACGGGATACCCAATGCATAGAATTTGTGCAACATCCAAAAATCAGGTACAGCGGTTAGGGCAGCATAAATAAAATCATCCAGGAGCCAAAAGAAATTGAATTAGAAGATAAATCAGAATTTTGGTAAGAAGAATTTAACCAACAAACTAATAGTGTAGATAAGATAAGATGAAATAAAAGTGATGTTATAGAATGAGGAAGAAGAAGATAAGTTAGAAAACGTGAAAAGTATTAAGGAAAACATGAGAACAGTAAAGAACGATGGTTCACAAATGTAATAGCAAGTTGTTAGAGCACAAGCTGTGCTGCGGAATCTAGTTCTGTGGAGAGATCGTAAAGATAGTGCTTAGAAAAGTCGCGCCACATATAATAAGGTTTGTTACATTCGTTACCCATGCTGTAACATTAGTTGAGTTTAATACCTGTTAAAGTCATTTGTTCATTGCTTATTCTCTAATTTGGTCTATTAGTATTTCATTAAACATATTATCTTTCTAAATTAAATAGATTTGATTTAAGAAGGTGACATTTTAATTCCTGAGTAATGTTGGTTTTTATTTAATAAATAGTGTAAAAAGTTCTCATAACAAATGATTAAACTAACTGGAGATACAAACCATTCACCTAAAATAATGCTTGGTCCCAGTCGGAAGATTAATGTGGGCCGATTCAATCTTTTGATTTGCTTAATTACCACAAATTTACGCTGTGTTATTTTCACTTACCATCTATAATATAAATGCAATGCAACACTAATAAAAATGATCTCGGACGCCAAGTTATTTTTTTAATTATGCTCGGAATAACTAAACCGAGGTTTACAATAAAAATTTTCTAAAAAGTAAAAATAAAGAATATACAGTTAAATTCAGGGTTATGTAAAATATATCTTAAAAACTAATTGTAATAACCTTAAATTACTAAATTATGTATATAAATACCTTTAGTACACAAACTTTTTAATAACCTCTCGTATCTAAACGATTACGGAAATCTAAAGCAAAGGTGATGTCATCTTTGCACCAATATTGCGCAATATCTTGAAATAACAATGCTTTATGTTGTAAACCTCACCAAAATGGAATTTTATTTCTTATAAATTTCGCTTCAGGAAATTTTGAATCCAATGTTTATTGCATTCTCTCGAAATTCAGATAAAAATTGGGATCTACATTTAGATCTGCATTGAATGCAAAACTGCAATCATAAAATGAAAGCGTACGTAAAATAGAATTAAAGGTGGAAAAAAATAAAATAAAAGTGTAAATCAAAGTGTCAATTAAAGTGCATGCAAAGAGCAAATGTTTTAATTTTAATATAATGCGTTAAATATCTCTTACCATTAAATCAATGGCACTTTTCACAAAATTTAGGTGGAAACCCAAAAAAATGGCTTCCTGCATCTAATAGCGTACCACAAGAAGTGAAAAAATTGGACGCTTGGGAAGTCGGGTGATGACGCGTTGCGCGAAAATATGAGCAGGAAAAAAATAATATTAAGAAGTGGGAGTATAAACCTTTAAGAAGATATTCACTTAAGTTACACCAAAATGTAAATTAAGTTGCCTACCACAACCACTGCTTGTAGCCAGGTGCCCATCTTGTTATAATGGGTTCTAGAGGCAGAGGGAATTTAAAGTATGTGCCAAATATCAAAAATGTTAAATTTTTTGATAAAATACCAAAAGACTGGTAGCACACTTTAACGTGTAGGATGGTGCATCAGAGTATAAAAGCTTTATTTTTGAATACTGTATGCCAAATGGCCATAGTAACGCTGCAAATTATTTGTTGAAAAAACATGTAAATTATAAAGATAATCTTGCAAAGGAATCGTTAATAAAACGAACAATAATGGCATGATTTGTCTTTTCAAGAACTTTACAAGCCAGTAGATGTGCAGTACAGCCACATTCATCTGTAATTTTGCCAACAATTAAATTGGCAATGTAACGACGAGTTCTATCGGTGGTTTCGTCCGCGCATATCCAGATATCACGGTTACCAATATCTGCTCTAAATCTAAGCGAATGTATTCAGACTATTTATTTTTAGCCTCTCCTAGTGTATACTTTTTTGATGTTGTTCGAAACGATACGTTTGGTACATAAAATCCAAAAGAATTTAAAGAGTAAAGCTTAAAGAAATATAAAAAATTTAAACCTTATGGATTTATTCCATGCTCGACAGAACACCTTCTCTCGTTCAGCTTGATCAAAAGCAAAAATGACTGTATTCGCGTTGTTATACTAAGCTTTTATTTTTGACATCATAAATCAACTCCACAAGTTTGGCCCAGAACAAAACAAGCACACCTAACCTAACTGTTCATACGTCGTCAAGTAATAACTTATTTTACCGGCTTCGATAACGGATTTCTATGTAAAACACCAAGTACGGATCTAGATGAAACACGGAATGTTTTTGTATTGCTATAAATATATTACAAAAAGTTGTTTACTTTCAAGAAAAAAAGGTAGCAATGTAAACGCAAAATGATATAAATAGGTACAAATCCATAAACCCTCAATAGAGGCACTTTAAATCACATGTGTGTCAAATTAAAGAATTGCTCACAAAACGGATTATTGTATCATTGACACTCGAATGCCTAGACTCCACGTAAATAGATACTTAACTAGAATTCCCATGCCTAATTATTGTATATCTATTTTAGAGGTGTAAACTAACTTTGAGCTTTGATTTATTATTGAACCTGTTTTTTTCGAAACTTGACATTACCTCAATTTGATATTAACATTATGTAATCTTACCTCAGTAAGGTAAGAGTTACCTTAATGCTTTCACTTTTGTTTTATGTTAATTGTAAAGGTCCGATAATTACCACGATTCTAAGAGTTTCCGAAATGACTTAACATTTTCAAATGTAAATAAATATTAATCCGTATTCATGTACACACATTGCTAGCCTACTTTATTTGTACAAAAATGTAGGTAGTCACTTGTAATGATCCTGCGAATCCTCTGCATAAATTTCCTATCCTAGTAAATAATTCCAATCGAACCTTACTTCCCAGTTATTTCCACAACTGTATTATCATTATTTATAAATAATATCAGTTGTCCATTCGTATACCTACTCTCTAGAATTTTACTACCCGACCACCTCGTATATTATTACATTTTTATTACCTTTTTACCTCTCTGTACCTTACAACATTTAATTTTACATTCATACCAGACCTGTCCTGCCAGAACATACCAACATCCTTAATTAAATAACCAAACCAGTCACCCCTTTACACATCTCTACCAGCCACCACTTACGTCCCTTAATCCAATATTATTACAACCACCCTCTTCGGAGACACTTTTGTGGAGAATGTCCTTGGCTGCTATTAGCACCGAGGCCGGTACATAAACGATAGAACCACACGCAACAAAAGAAAAAAAGTATCTTAATTCGACCAACTTCTTGGCCGTAATTTTCCCCGAGGTGGGATTTTGAATTGTTTCAAACGACGTAGTTATTTCGACGGAGGTCTTGCCCCGAAAATCTAACTACCTCCAGCCAAACGAAACCCCTTGAAACCGAGAAACCTCTTTAATCGTTGCCGGTAGTTAAGGATCCGAATACGATTTTCCCTGTACTTAATTACACCCCAATACAGTCTATCAATAGTCCTAATCCTTAAGGGCGCCCTCTCGTATACACCCATTACTTAATTACCACCCCTACCTGAGTATCATTGTAATTAAATCCGAGAGCCCATTTCCCCAGTATACACCCTTCGATACCAGCAGTACGCCTTACTTTTTTACACTTCCTTCAGACATACATAATTAATATCAAACTAATTAAATATACCGGTTCAAAAGCCTTCAATTTCAAAAACACATGGTCCTCATACTAACTACAACTTCCTACCTAATTAGAATAAAAGTAAACTCACTCACCTGTTGCACCTTCCTATGTAACTACCAATCACATCATCCATGTATTGGTGCATCCGCGTAACATATTCCGTTTTAATTAACAGTTTTTTGGAACTTATTTCAGGTGTAAAAACATTTAGTTAATTACACACTTTGCAGTTCCACTCAGAGAGGGCGGGACGAGCGCGACGAAAAATTAATCGCCAGCATCGTTTCATTATTTACTATTTTGTTATTTAACCAGGATATTTAAAGTTTATTTTATTTATTACATAGGATTTTATTTATTTTATACCAATTTAAATAATAAAAACGTTTATAACCAGACTGGTTCATAGTAATTGACCATTCACAAAATATCGTCGTTTAAACCCCGACCGTGAGTCTCTGACACTTAATACATAACTTTAGAACTACTAAATTGTAACATTAATCAGATTTATGTGTACTTTCGGCAATTTCACTGTTACATGAGCAAGACTCCATTTAATTCGGGTAGATATTTGTAAATAGAGGAACCTGTATGGGCGAATCTATTCAATTCTGCTGCCGTAAATTTTATTATTACCTATGAATCTCTTAGTTATTAGAAGCAATTATGTACCTTTTAGACATGACAAGGTACTATTGAGTGCGCTCTTATAACTGCTTTGTTGAATACTGTCCATGTATATACGGGGTGCCAACTAAGAATGCGAGGTACTGTATCTGGGAAACTATACATCGTAGTGGCTTGCGGAAAAAAAAAGTTATTACTAAAACAGCCAATAAAAAAACCTGGAAAATATTTTCATGTTTCCGAAAGGTCGCTAGGGGGCGTAACTGTAAACTTGAATCTAAAAAAGTAATGTTTCTGTGAATTCTGCTAAATTAACCTAATAAAAAAATAACTAATCTTTGAAGTCGAGGATAATCTTACCTTTTTTTGTTTGACACTTTATGACGTATCTATAAAAATAAAGTGGTGGCGGGTGTTCTAAGATTTCCTTAAATAACCCCCCGTATCATCGAAACGGCTAATCCGATTTTAACAAACTTGGGGGCGTTGAAAAGAGCTTTTCTTGGGCTACAAACGTTAAAATAATTGAAGTTTTGTTATTTTCACATGTGGTCGCTAGAGGGCTTTGTTCGACATTCCGACAGAAACGGTTAATTTTCGCAAAAAAATTAAATGCATTGGTATGACTTTTTTTCATGAATAAGTAGCTAAATGATGCCTAAACAAGTTCGCGAAAACCGCATCTCGATATCTTCTTCTTAACCGAAAATATCGGCCAAAGAAGACTTTATACGAAAATCCCTTAACAACTAATCTTTTTTTAACTATATTTTTCTGGAATTGTTTCTATTATCTAAGTTGTGGCCCTAAAAAGGACCGATTTAAAGCAGGAAGGTTTTTAATGCTCGAAATGCTGACCATCGCTCTGTGCATTGCTGAGGCCTCTTATGGGTAGACAAAACTGCAGCGTCAATTTCGGCTCTGAATAGGTTACCTAGAAATTGCGATTTTAAGTGTTTGTTAATTTATTCACCAGAATAAAATCACCCATTTTGAAATTACTACGGGCAAGTAAGCAATGCTAAAAGTTATACGAAAGGCCTCTTTTTTGTTGGTTTAAATGCATATTCACTATGGATACGAAAAATACAATTAATAGGAGGAGGCAGTGGAAACAGACCATAGGTAATATGAAAATGTAAACTTTCACCATTAACACTCATAATAAAATACTTATCTTTTTTGGGACTTTTTAATGGTGTACTTTAAATTATACAATCTAAACGTTTCGATAACACTTAGAGTTATCTTCGTCAGTAGTAATGTTTGTTAAAAATTGTTAAAGATGTAGTAAACAATTTTGTCAAATTTGAAAAATTAAAACATAAACATAAGCCTGCTATTAGTATAACAGTTTGGGAAACATAAAGCCAACTATAAAATTTTTTTAGTAAAGAATAACTAGGTCATAAAATTAAATATTATTAAACTGCCTCAAAGATGACAAACCAGAACACTCTCTACGACGAAAGCTAACAATGAAATTTGCCAGCCAAAAAACACATTTAACAAAATTTAATCGAGTTATGATGTAAGTGTAAAGTTGTGAAAAACTTCAATTTTAAAATGATAGAAGCATTCACAAATCCAAACATTACATCAAATAAAATAAAGTAACCCAGTTAAATCTAACAAAGAGATACCTTTATCAATAATTGGAAGTGTTATTAACAATGAAAAGCACAATGCAGAACGTTCTTTGTAATTTTTAATTTCAATTTAATCTCAACTACTCATGTTAAATTATAGTGCTGTGGTAATTTAACATATAATTGGTAAAGCATTTGCTTCAAGGTCTAGGAAAAACACAGCAAAAAACCTAGACATACCAAAAGTTGAAAACAAATTAAAATCAAGGCGTATCATTATGCTCTTTTTTAATTATAAGATGCCAAAACCTATTTAAACGGAGATTTTCTTCTTGTCTATTAAAATTATTCGGGTGTTTATATATTCAAATAGCTTCACGTTGCAAACGAACATAATAATGGGTTTGTCTTGACAATATTTCCATATTGTCAAATTGAATGTCATGATTTAGATTATTCAGGGCATGGTCAGCCACAGCAGACCTCTCTGGTTGACCCAATCTACAAAATCTCATATGTTCTTTGCGTCTTGTATCAAAGCTACGTTTTGTGGTCCCGATGTATACTTTTCCACATGAACAAGATAACTTATACACTCCGGAAGATGATAAAGGGTTTGACACATCTTTAAGTGATCTTAAATGTTCTTTAATTTAATTAAAAAATCCCAAAAAAGATAAGTATTTTATTAGACCATAGGTAAGTTCTAATGGTCATCAAAATATATAGGTATTCGTTTAAACTTTTTTTAATTACTTTAAGAATGCACTCATATAATGTCGTTTTGCATCAGGCCTTGAGGATGATTTTGATCGAAGGTTAGACTATTACCATTGGATGTCAGGCATGATACGGGAAAATAAAGAATTTTTATTTCAAATCCTTTGGACCGATGAAGCCACCTTCAGTAATAACGGGAGAGTCAATCTGTACAATATTTATTATTGGTCTACAGAAAATCCCCATTGGTTTTGTGAAGTTCAGCGCCAAGGACGTTGTAGTTTAAATGTGTGGTGTGGTATACTGGGAGGCAGAATTATTGGGCCATATTTTTTCTAGCAACCCCTAAATGACAATGTATTTCTTGACTTTTTGGCCAATCAATTACCGTTGTTGTTGGAAGATGTGCCTTTGGAAACAAGGTAAAAATTGTTTTTGCAGTTGGATGGTTGCCCAGCACATTTTGCTATTAATGTGCAAGAGAATATTAATTCAGTATTTCAACAGCGGTGGATTGGAAGAGGGAGTCTGTCTCCATGGCCTCCGCGGTCGCCAGACTTAACTTGCCTCGATTTTTATATATGGAGGCGCTTGAAGGACATCGTGTTTCCGACTCAACCTACTACTAGAGAAGATATGAAAAAACGGATTCGTAACGCAATACGTAACATACCGAGAGCCGAAATTGAAGATGCAGTTTTGTCTAGTCATGAAAGGCTTCAGCAATGCATAGAGCGTGATGGTCAGCGTTTCGAGCATTTACAGGGGCATTAAAAACTTTCCTCCTTTAAATAGATCCCTTTAGGGCCACAGCTTACATAATAGGAACAAATCCAGATTAATATAGTTTAAAAAGAAAAATTTAAGGGATTTTCGTTTAAAGCTTTCTTTGACCGATACTTTAGGTTAGGAACAAGATATCGAGATGCGGTTTTCGTGAGCTTATTTAGGCATCATTTAGCTACTTGCTCATGAAAAAAGTCATACCAATGCATTTAATTTGAATTTGAATGTCGAACAAAGCCCTTTAGCGACGACATGTGAAACTAACAAAACTTCAATTATTTTAACGTTTGTAGCCCAAGAAAAACTCTTTTTAACGCGCCCAAGTTTGTTAAAATCGGCTTAACCGTTTCGAAGATACTGCAGTGGCTTATTTAAAGAATCTTTTGAATACCCCCCACCACTTTATTTTTAGACATACGTCAAAAAGTGCCTAACAAAAAAAGTTCAGATTATCCTCGACTTTAAAGATCAGTTATTTTTTTATTAGGTTAATATAGCAGAATTCACAGAAACATTATTTTTTAGATTCAATATTGCAGTTACGCCCCCTAGCGGCCATTTCAGAAACTTGAAAATATTTTCCAGGTTTTTGTATTGGCGGTTTTAGTAATAACTTTTTTTTGCGCTAGCCTCTACGATGGATAGTTTCCCAGATACAGTACCTCGCATTCTTAGTTGGCGAGCTTGTACAAGTGCCTTGTAGGTGACCTACGCTATAACATAAAAAATTAAACAATTACTGCAAATACACATTTAAATACATTTTCTTTAATAAAGCGACATTTCTCTATTTAAAACAGTTTATCTTTAATGTGTTCATATTTACACGTTTGATAGGACATTGTTAAACAGGGGACTAAATAAATGATTTTTTTTGTTTCTACATACAGTCTAAAAGACCATTCATTTACCCTTTAAGATGTGGGATTGGTTTATTTTTTAATTCATTACATTTTAATTTGCTTTTGATAAGAATAGATATAATATATTACCCTTTCGTTTCACTCGCTGAGTTTTATTAAGATACTGTCGAAATCCTACTAATAATTGTTGATTGGCTAGGAAAGTGATTAATGACTAACATTTAGGGTTGCTTTTAATTAGTTTTAGCTGACGTCTTCTTTGCTCTTAACTGTTAGCTTTAACGTGCTGATAGTGTACTGGTGACACGACTTGCTCAGCATTCGGGAGGTAATGGGTTCGATTCCCTTTACCGTCTAACTTGTATGAGGTTCTTTCATGGGGTTTTCCATGAGGACACATGTGCGGGCATGGTCACTGCGTATATGCACACCATGTGCGGCTAGTTAGGTGAATTCTGGGGTAGTGTTTTCCCCGTCAGAACCCTAGCTCCGTTCCTACCGATCCTAACCTGACCACACCCATCCTTCATCCCACCATTCATATACACGTAATGTAGGTATGTATGCTGGAAATCCATGATTGTGGCTGTAGGAGCTTGGAAAGCTCAAACAGCCCATCCTCCCCCTTAGAAAAGGAATGAAATACGTGTCCTTTCCTTTCATTTCCATCGTTAGCTTGACCTTCGTTTTTTTTAGGGATCTGCACTCCCTCTAGGTACCTTATATAGGTATTTCCTTTAACAGCTTATTTAAAAACAGAGAGATTAAAGGTAAATATTTTTTTTTTGTTAACCCTAATTTCATCGCCACAGTAGGGAGCAGATATTAGGACAACATTTGTCTTGTTTGTTAAATTATTAATTGCATTTACATCACTATCCTTCACAGGAACCCTTTTCAAGGCATTGGTTGTACCTGAAAGTATAACCACACAATCTTTTCCTCTCATGTTGGTAGTTAAGTTACTTATACTACAAATCATATTTTCAAACAATGCGTTTGGCTTACATAAATTACAAACCACTTTGGTGTAGTCAGATAGTGGATTAGTTATCACACTTCACACCTTACTCGTCTTTCGCGGCCATCTTTTACTTTTGTGGAAATTTTTCCCTTTTCATTGTTACATAAATCCTTATTTAGATCCTCTATATTATTTTTGACTGAGATAGTAAGTTATATTTTTACTAGCACAAACCTTATTTGTTTCAACTTCATCTTTAAGTTTTTCTCACGACGATTTGTTAAGTTGCGTACGCGTTTTGGAAAACCACACTTTTAAAAACTACATGTTCTCCTCCAACTTTTTAATTTTATGTATCAAAATCAAATAGTTTTGTTTCTTTAGTTGCTTTAGTTGTTTGCTGAAACTAATATTAGAACGATTCTGTGCAGTAATCCTTCTTGAAATTTTATTATTCCCATAATCATCTCACCTTGCGATTAATTCTGATTTTTTACCGGTTGTTTCTAAATTATGTTCAAATAATAAAGTTTTTAAAAGCATTACGTTAAGATTCTTAATACTAAATTTCTGAGCCATAATTTATAAAAATTAATAAGTATCGTTCATAGAAACGTTGCACCAAGTTACCTTAAGTTCAATGTTAAATTTTATATCACTGACAACAGCAGTAGAACACCGACACCATCCGCCATTTTGTTTTTTGCGATGTCACCCTTGGGACACCTTTGGTTGCCATCTCTTTTTGTGTATGCCGACCTGGGGATCGCCCCTGTCATGAAAGCTGTATTTAAGTTGTGATGATAACAGAACACTCTTTAGGATCGATTAGCGTTTCAAGATGGAAGGTCAGTTTAAGCATCCCTTTTCTGCAATAGTAGCGGGGCCATCGGGGTGTGGAAAGTCGTATTTAATCGTTGATTTCCTAAAAAATATCGAAACTGTCTCCGATACAGTTTTTGAACAAAATATCTGATTTTACGGCAAATGGTAGCTATTATTCAAAGATTTCTCAGTGGAATTTAAGAGAGGATTACCTGATATGGAACAATATGACGGTGAAAACCGGTCTTAATAATAATTGATGATCCAATGCGGTTCGGTGGTTGATATTTCTACAAAGGGTTGTCATCATAGAAAACTAAGCGTATTGTTCTTAACGCAAACATATTTCATCAAGGACGTGGACAGCGAGATATCTCTCTTAACGCTCATTACAAAATCTTGTTTAAGAGCCCGCGTGACAGAGGACAGATGCAGCATTTAACAAGGCAGATTTCACCTGACAACCCTAAATTTTTAGAGGCGGCGTAACAAGATGCCACTTCTAATCCGCATGGATATTTATTTTTCGGTTTAAAACAGAATACACCGGTTGTGCTAAGCTATAAAACAAACATATTGGGGCCTCAAGGTATTTTCGTAGTATATATAGCGAAAAAAGGGTTTAACCCTCACAGTCATAAAGATTGCATCATATATCGTGGTTGATGCTCCAATCGAAAACAGCGACGTCCTGCGCGCATTAGCCAGATTAAGTGAAAGTCAACGTGA
The DNA here is from genome assembly GCA_036346205.1 of Vesta saturnalis. NCBI lineage: Eukaryota > Metazoa > Arthropoda > Insecta > Coleoptera > Lampyridae > Vesta > Vesta saturnalis. Next base: position 2,937,697 of record JARFJB010002254.1, on the reverse strand, counting down.
CGGTTTATTGAAATGTCTGGACAGTAAGCAGGTGGAATGCATTTGTAAGTGTGCACTTAACATTTTAAAAGGTCGTGTTGCTTCTGTCGGCTGATCAGAAGCACACTTTAAGGTGGCTGGTACAGAGAGGTGACCATAAAAAAGGAGAAACAGTTTCTCGTACAGACGGGCGGCTCATTTCTACTGCTCCTGCTAGGACCATTACTTGGCGGAATGTTGGGTTATTTGTTTCATTAACTATGGACCACAATCTGAAACAAGGGCCAGATGTAACGCAAAACAGCATATTAACGCAGTTGGGTAACGACATGAATAAAGTATTAAATACCAAAATGACTGATCATGACAAATGTTAACAGTACAATTAGGTTCTTCAAAAATATCTACACTTTTCCAATCAGTTACGTCAACCCGCTAGTATAATGCTTTGCTGCTGTACGTGCGACAAACAATTTAATTTATTATAGAACTGAACCACCTGCAGAAGAAGATGATGTGTTAGAGACGATACTAAAAAAGCCTGCATCACATTTCCAACACGACAACGAGAAAGCCATTTATATTGAGGGTGAGTAATATGTGTTACGTTTCGTCTCGGGGAATTATGCCAACATTGAAGAAATTGTCAGCGAGCTAAATAACCACGAGCTAATAAGTAAATTGCTAACAAACGAATATCATAATCTAACTAATCGCGTTACCACGAAATTAAAAACCTCCCTCTCGCTATTCGGATTCTCACAACGTTTAGCCTTATAGTTGGGTTATCGGCTGTATCAAAACATAGCTATGGAACCAATACCCCCGCATCCCACTAGTATATGGATAGGTTTACCAACGCAGATGTTTTTTTATTGCGACATCGTCAAACCGCAAATTGTGGATGATGTTTTTATCTCCGCTTATGCGTATAATAAGTATTACTTCTGAAAACTACGCTTATGGATGCCATAAATATGTGGTTTTTTCGCCTGCACACTACATGCCCGTGACACGGGAATTTGAAAACATCGAGTTTGGGACGTTGTGTCTGAAGCTACACTTTAAGAAAGTACAATAATGGTTTGTCCGTATCAACAATATTATATGAATCAGGCCGGTAACGGTATCGGCTCCATCTATAGATGTACACCATATCAACGTGGTCACGGAATAGGAAGCTGGCTAGGTGGTATATTTATAAGTATAATACTGTTATTTAAGTCTCGTGCAAAGGCCATTAGAAAATAAGCTCTCTGAGCAGGTGTCAATACTGTTGGTGACGTCATAGAGGATCGACCTATTAAGGAATCGTTTCAAGAAAGATTTTACGAGACAGGTAGAAATCTTAAACGTAAAGCTGATGAAAAAGTCGATAAAATGATGAAGAGTTCGGGCAATAAAAGAATACGTCTGGCCGATAATAACCAGACGTTACCGAGAGCTGTTCGCTTCACCGTCGATGCAAACAAGTATCGAAGGTGATGAATGGACATTTTACAAGCCCTTATCAGCTTTTAGTGATGACGCTCCAATAGAGCTTGTAGTGCCCCGAAATGGAAACGATTACACAGATTTAAGGTAGACCATGTTGTACACCATAGCTAAAGTTGTAAAGCAAGATGGTACAGCACCTACTGACGCGGATGTTGTAGCACTGATAAACAATTGGATGCATTCGCTTTTTTCACAAGTGGAGGTTTACTTAAATCAAAAGATGGTGTCACAACCAAACAACACCTACGCCTACCGCTCTTATACCGAAACGTAGCTAAATTATTAAATTATGGAAAGGAGGCCAAGAGTTTACATCTAGGTTGTACCTTATGGCACAATGATACAGCTGGGCAAATGATTGGTCACGTGTACTCGGATTTGTTTAATCAGGAAAAGTTTCTCACAAGGGGTGTTGAATTGAAGGCTAAATTTGTACGATCAAGAGATACCTTTAGTCTAATGCGGCGCGCGAATCAATTTACAAGACGCGAATTATAGACGATAGTTTACTAGTGAGACGTATACCAATCAACCCCACCATTCTAATTGCACACGCTAAAGCTTTAGAAACAACTGCAGCAAAATATCCTGTTACAAGGACCGACGTAAAGGTGTTAACTATACCTACAGGCATACAACGAAAATCAATGGATAATATCTTCCTGGGTCAGTTAAATAAACGATTCATGGTAGGTTTTGTCACAAATAAAGCCTTCAACGGTGATTACCCATCAAATCCATTCATTTTTTGAATGAGGGTAAAGATATATGGAAAGAGCGATTACCCCAACAGCTAATGTTTAATAGCCATCGAACTAATCCCTCAATTGTCTGCAAACTCTAGCATACACTGCAATTTAGTTAGAAACGGTTCCCTTTGTCTAGAAGTCAGTTTTGAAGAAGCTCTCGTAGGAACCGTTAACTATTTTGTGTACGCCGAATTCGATAACGTGATAAAGATCGATAAACATCGAAATGTGGTCGTGGATTTCACCTGTTAAAAGGGACAACTCTAGATCACAAACCAATACTAAACTTGAACGAGGTTGGTTGTCCGTCGATTAATAGATTGAAAAAGGAAGCAAAGGCGTATAGTTTTTTAAACCATAAGATCGAGGAACCTATGTGCGCTCTGGAAAACGCATTACTAATGCAAGACTGGGCGCATACCCACTGCAAAGGTGTATGCGGGTACAAGTGTTGAAATGTTTTAAATCGATCCCCAGCCACATGACTGCGATTCGAGTTGTATGTGCTTCTAATCAGCTACCGAGCGCGCACCTAGACTTTGTGCAGTTATTGTGAACATGGATCTAGCAAACAAACCAGGTCAGCATTGAACTGCTATCTACATTGACGAGGATGGTAACGGGGTATACTCTGATTCCTTTGGACGACCCCCGCTAGGTTACCATTTACGTCTCTTTGAGAAGAATTCTAGATGGTTCCGTAACAACAAAACGACACTGTAGGATTACCATTCGGATGTATGTGGACTTTATACGATAATATTTTTGTATTTTAGAATAATAAATAATTTATCAATGCTTGATTTTGGAAATAAGTTTTTTACTACATGTTTAGTTATAAATGATGAGATAATCAAATTACTGTATAATGCTTGATTTTCAACCATTCTACTTTGATAAATAAAAGCGGTTTTAGTAGTTTAGCTGTTTTTAATTAAGAGTTCCGCAACAATGATTCCTTTGGACGACCCCCGCTAGGTTACCATTTACGTCTCCTTGAGAAGAATTATAGATGGTTCCGCAACAACAAAACGACACTGTAGGATTACCATTCGGATGTGTGTGGACTTTATACGATAATGTTTTTGTATTTTAGAATAATAAATAATTTATCAATGCTTGATTTTGGAAATAAGTTTTTTACTACATGTTTAGTTATAAATGATGAGATAATCAAATTACTGTATAATGCTTGATTTTCAACCATTCTACTTTGATAAATAAAAGCGGTTTTAGTAGTTTAGCTGTTTTTAATTAAGAGTTCCGTAACAAGAGAGAGGCGTGCATGATCATATTCTATTGCACAAAATGTTGATTAGCCTATACACCACTAGATGCCACCACAGACAAACCAATATAGATCCAATAGATAGCTGCTACCTTTATCTTGCAAGAACATTTCTTTAACAACAATTTTAATAACAATTATGCAATCTCCCTTATAATAAACCCTATTACGAAAACACATTGCAAAACAGTTAACTATATCAGAATGATATTTAAACCTCTGATAGAAATTAATTAATAGTTATAAATACAATATCCTAAACTCAGATATTGAAAAATTTGAGCTAGCGCTTAGATGCAGTCTTAGTGATTGCATAGAACATAATCGTTTAAGGACTAGGTTTTTTATCCTTGATAAAAATCAAAACAACCCTAATAAGTATTAATAATAATAAACACAGATTAAATAACATCTTTTTATTATGAAAACACTTGTCACCTTTACATGTTTTATCTATTAATTCTTCCCCATTATTAGAATACAGTTTATATGACAGTGGCGAAGCCCGCGAAGAGATTCCCGTCTTACAAAACTAGGACCGCTTGTTAGAATACAACCCCCAATGTATAAATAAATTAGGTCACAATCTCTAGATGGGATTAAAAAGAAATGTAATGTAATTTTAATAACCATTATGCAATCACCTTTGATAAAAACGGGCCCTGATAAATATGAATAACAGATTAAATAACATCTGTTTATTCTCAGGTGAAAAAAATACTATCCCCACCTGGGCACAAGGGGTATCATACAGATTGTTGTCTGTGCATGTTTCAAGGTCATCAAACAATTCTTGCAAGTTTACTTTGTAAGGTCCCGCCCCCCAGCAGAGTGCACTGACCTCAAGTGGTTCCGTTCCCCAAATACAGATAGACGTTTCCCAAAAGACACGTAGCCGTTTCCCAACTACAAGTAGCCGTTTCCCAAAATAGGTGAGCCGTTTCCTAAAACAGATAGCTGTTTTGCAACATAGGTAGCCGTTTCTCCCATTTCAAGGTCACACCGCTGAGAAAAGAACAAAGGCGTTCCATTGTTCTGGCCGAGTTAGGGTCATAATTCCTAAAAATAGATTGTTATCTAGCTACCCACACCATTCCAGGCTGAATTCTGAGAAACCAACTTTCAAGAACAAAGGCGATCCATTGTTCAAGCTAAAGCTTCAACGTCTATACTTACAAAATTCAAGGTCACACCTCTGATAAAAGAACAAAGGTGATCTGTTGTTCTGGCCGAGCTATAATTCCCAAAAATAGATTGTTATCTAGACACCCCCCACCATTTTCAGGGCCATTGAAGTAACTAGATTTGAAAAAGGCACTAGAAGTTACTAGTTTGGTTTGCAAGGTCATTGATGCTCCCGTACAGATTGTCCGCTTCAAGGTCAGGTGGTAGGAAATGGTCACTCTCATTGTCAATGTTCTTAACTTACACACACCCATTTCACACACCAATTTCAAGGTTACGTGATAAACCTTCTCGTTTGTCAGTCACACACAATTGAGGGTATGTAGGAGGATGCACCAAGAAATCAAGGTCGATTCTAAAACTTTTTTTATTTTTATTCTTTCCAAGGTCACGTCCCCCATCAATTCTAGGAAGTTTATTGACCTCTGTCTCAAGCCCTGAGGTCTTCTCAAAGGGTATCATACAGATTGTTGTTTAAGCTAAGCATGTTTCAGATTCATCAAGCAATTCTTGGAAGTTTACTTTGTAAGGTAACGTCCCCAGCAAAGTGCACTGACCTCAAGTGCTTCCGTTCCCCAAATACAGATAGACGTTTCCCAAAGCAGGGGAGCCGTTTCCCAAAACAGATAGCTGTTTCGCAACGCAGGTAGCCGTTTCCTCCCATTTCAAGGTCACACCTCTGAGAAAAGAACAAAGACGATTCATTGCTCAATTTCTAAAAATTGATTGTTATCTAGCTACCCCCACCATTTCAGACTCAATTCTGAAAAATCAATTTTCTAGAACAAAGGCGATACATTGTTCAATCCGACGCTTCAAGGTCTATGCTTACAAATTTCAAGATCACACCTCTGAGAAAAGAACAAAGGCGATCTACTGTTCTGGCCAAGTTAGTGTCTTCATTCCTAAAAATAGATTGTTATCTAGGTCAATTTGCAGCTACCCCCACCATTTCAGGTTCAGTTCTGTGAAATCAATTTTCAAGAACAAAGGCGATCCATTGTTCAAACAATTCGGTCGACGCTTCAAGGTCAAAGTTATTTTGCTCATGACCATCATACACATTGTCTACGTATATTCCTCAAGGTCACGCAGCATTTCTTGGTTGAGCTAAGGTGTTAACTCTTATAAATCAATTTTCAAGGTCAGGAGTATTAAATAGACTTTTCATGGCGTGGGGATTCTACCTTCCAGGGTCACCCAAGCAATTCTTGACTGAGCCAAGACGTTAATTCTCAATTATCATACAGGTTGTCGTTGTCTATGCTAAAATTTGAATCAAAGTTCTTGTATTGGTTGAATTGTAATAAAAAGATTATGCTTATAGTATCTGGATTCATAATACTACCATCCTAAACCAACAGGATGAGGTAGTTTTCCTGAGAACCGGATCCATTACCCAAAGACAGATATCCGTTTCCCAAAACAGGGGAGCCGTTTCCCAGAATAGGGATCAGTTACACAACACAGGTAACCGTTTCCTCCACCATTCCAAGGTCACACTTCTGTGAAAAGGACAAAGACGATCCATTATTTAAGAAATTCTTGGCTGAGTCAGGGTCATAATACCTAGAAATCAACCCGTAGGGGTATCCCGATATATAGCCGGTAAAGGTATGCAGGAGGATGCTCTTCGAGATCACGTACACTCCAGGATCCGCTTTCTCGGTTTCAAGGACATTGCGTACACACATTGCCTGTATATATTCTTCAAGGTCATGTATAGTGATCTACTTATTAATTTATTAAGGAAAACCCGCAAGTGAATTAGGTCACGTACACTTTCCCTGAAAGGTCACATATCTGAGAAACCAATTTTCAAGGACAAAGACGATGTTCAAGAAATTCTGGTCGGCTCATAATTCATAGAAATCATCTGAATGGGGTATTCAAATAGACTTTTCTAGGTGCGGGGGATTCTACTTTTCAGGGTTAGGTTACCAAACTGGTTGAGACCATATGTGGTGAGGTCAGATTTAGCAGCATTCTTAATCAATGACGCTACGTGGCTTTCAATCAAGCAATTATTGACTGGGTCAAGGTCATCTGGATATTTGTCTTTGGGAACTGGATCCGGTTCTTAGGAAAACTATCTCATCCTGGTGGTTTGGGACAGCAGTATTATGAATCCACATAATCCACATAAGCTTAATATTTTTATTACAATTTTGCCAATACAAGAACTTTGACTCACATTTAGCATAGACAACGACAACCTGTACGATACCCCGACCTCGAGAATTAACGTCTTGACTCAGCCAAGAATTGGTTGGGTGACCATGAAAGGAAGAATCCCCCACTCCACTTAGTACCCCTGAGAACAGATTTATAAGAATTAACCCCTTAGCTCAGCCAAGATTTGCTGTGTGACCTTGATGAATATACGTTGGCAATATGTATGATGGCATTTTGCAAAACAACTTTGACCTTGAAGCGTCGGTTGATCAATTGATCATCTTTGTTCTTGAAAACTTATTTCTCAGAATTGAGCCTGAAATGGTGGGGGTATCTAGATAACAATCTATTTTTAGAAATTATGACCCTAACTCATCGAAAACAATGGATCGCCTTTGTTCTTTTCTCAGAGATGTGATCTTCAAATTTGTAAGCATAGACCTTGAAGCGTCGGCTTCAACAATGGATCACCTTTGTTGTTGAAAGTTGATTTCTCAGAATTGAGCCTGAAATGTGGGGGTAGCTAGATAATAGCCCTAACCCTAACTTAGGACTCTGGCCCTAACTCGGCCAGAGCAATGGAATGCCTTTGCTCTTTTCTCAGTGGTGTGACATTTAAACTGGGGAAACGGCTACCTGTGTTGTGAAACAGCTATCTGTTTTGGAAAACGGCTCTCCTGTTTTGGGAAACGGCTACCTGTATTTGGAAAACGGCTACCTGCCTTTGGGAAACGTGACATTACAAAGTAAGCCTCCAAGAATTGCTTGATGACCTTGAAACATGCTTAGCATAGACAACAATCTGTGTGGTACCCCTTGAGAACACCTCAGGGCTTGAGACAGTCGTCAATGCACTTCCTAGAATTGATGGGGGGGCGTGACCTTGAGGATTTCCTATCAAATTAACACTCACACAGAGAATTGATAGGTGACCTTGACCATTTACTGGCCTTGAAGACTGATCCAGGGAACGTGACCATGAAAAACCTTGTACTTTTGAGGTAGGCAATGTGATGACCTTGAGGAATATATGGAGGTAATGTATACGATGACCTTGAAAACCATTCACCTTGATGTAGACAATATGAATGGGGCCCGAATGACCTTGAAAACCAGTCTAGTGACTGTTCTAGTGCCTTTTCAGATATCGTTACTTCAACGACCTTGAAGAATATACTTTGATGTAGGCAATGTGTATGATAACCTTGACCCTAAAAAACTATGTACCTGGGCGCCTTGGTCTTGAAGCGGGGAACGCGTACGTACAAGGATGACCTTGAAGAATATGAAATTTGAGCTCCCTTTGACCCTTTTGAAAATTCTAATTGACTTTGATGGTTGAGATGTGTAGGTGATTTTTTTCAAATCTGGTTACGTGAATGACCTTGGGGAATATACTTTGATGCAGACAATGTGTATGATGACCTTGATCTTGAGAAACCATGTACTTGGACGTAGGCAACCTGTACGGCAAGGTTTATTATTATTATCAAAAGTGACTTAGAAGTGACATAGTATGTCTACTCAAATAAACTGAGTAAAAGTCAAATCACTACGCCTTATAGTAAAAATAAATAATAAATTAGTGCCGGTACATAAGTAGAGTAAGCTGAAAGTTGCTGAAGAATTTTGGTAAAATAGGACTTCCTTGTAGATCTAGTTAGGAACTAATGGAACGAAAATCTCTTCGGATAGTTGTTTTGTTGCATCCATATCAATCAAGTAGATACCACACAACGGTGGGCGTGGCTCCAAGCATACTAAATATGTAAGACTTTAATTAAACTGATATTAAGGATAATTTGGTTTCTTTCTTATTAATACTCACAGAACTAATAAATTATTCTATGACTATGAACTCAAATTAAAAAGGAATATAAATCTACACTATCCTTTGTTTTCCTTATGTAAAAAAACCTCTAAAAAACCTGATACACTATATACATTGTTGAATAAAAGGCAATGGTTTAAAGCTACATTCATTTTTGAATTACTATTTTACCCCTATTACGATTTCTTAAGCTTCGTAAGCTGAAATAAGGTAAAAATATGTGTCAAGGGTCGAGCCGGTAACAATCGCTCTTAATGCTGTGTAATTATCACCATTCATAACTAAAACATGTACGAATACTGATTGTTATACGTTGCGTATAGGTTAATTAGAGTAAAAATAAACAAACATTATTTTAGACTCGTGTTTTCAGTAAACATTTCAGCATGACGTGTTGATATACATGTTGACAAATCATTACTTACACCAGAATATTGTTGAAAATATTTTTGACGGTTCATATATTAAAGTCAAAATCTTTTTACAATACAATTTTTTTTTTATTTTGATAACGTTCTCATTTTCACCCTACACAATTTTTTTTCTACGTGTCAAAAGAAATGAGTTTGGCAAAGTCAATAAAGTACTTTTAGAGGATTGTAATACCAATATGGAGGCAACTTCATTTTTCTTACACATTTCTCTAATCCTTCCGTATATATAAATCATAAACGCAATATAGAAAAAGAGAGGAAATTTTCCAACGGAAAAGTTTAAAATTTATGTTAGTTTTTCTGTTTGTTTTCAAAGAGGGTATGTCGTAATTAAAACTTCGACACTTTACAACAGTTTTGGTAAAATAAAGTTTCGCGTGAACAGTGTTCAATAAATATGGTTTATTTAAGTTTGGGAAATTAAAGAGACAGTTTTCATGGTTCATCAATAGCTTGACACTTAAAAATACTGACGTCTTTTACAATTCCTTTGGGAGTTGTTTTCCACAATTCAACGATTTTAGAACGTAAGTTCATGACAACCTATCAACTTTTCAGAAACAATTAAATTTACAATTACACATTGTGCTTTGGAAGTAAGCGAAAATGTTTTTCACCGAGAAGATTATTTTCAAAGAAAGGGATTTCTGTCTTTATATTATAAGAAAAAAATATTTCTTGCTATACACGGTATTGCCTTGTTCGCGATTTAGCAAAAATATGTTTTAACTTAGCTTAACCATCACGCCATTCCCTTGCGGGGTAGGCAAAACAATCCCTGCCTCTTATTTATTTTTCATTCATAATATTTCTCCATGATTTTGTCCGCATACCTCCCTAGCTCCCGCAAGATTCATACATTGTTTCTGACATATTCTTTTATTTTTAAAACTCCGGATCTTTCATTCTTTTATCATACTCGTACATTCTACTACATTCTGCCAAGTTTTACGCGGCCTACCAGGCCCGGCCTTACCTCTAACCTCATTCACATATATCTTCTTCTTCAATCTTGCGTTGTTCATTCTCTCAATGAAAACAAACCAACCTAGTGTACTACTTTTATACCTATCCATCATCGTCCTTTCCTCGCCACACTCCATTATACACTCGTTCTTTATCTTATCCCTTCTCGTTTAATCACGTGCGCTTCTCAAGAATCTCATACCCACGGCATTTATTTCTCTTGCGTGCTTTCTTTGACATACCCATGTCTCACTTCCCAGACTCATGCTTTCGTTTCTCATTATCGTCTACACACTTCCAATCAGTTTCCTTCGTCCAATATCGCCATCCATTGTACCACCTGCAGTAAACATTCTACCCAGATATACCAACTCGTCCACTTGCTTCACAATTTCATCTTGAGGATTAAATACTTTACTATACTTTGCACCTTCCCGGTTAAACACCACAATCTTAGTTTTTTTCACGTTTACCTTTAGGTCCATGCTCTCACAGACTGTATCAAACTTCCTCAGAGCAGTTTTTAGCTCATCCGCACTGTCACTTAATAATACTGTGTCATCTGCATATACCAGAAATCGTACATTTACGTCACCAACCATTACACCATTTGTATCGGTACATGCTTGCCTAACACATTTATCCATGTATACATTGAACAACCACAGTGACATCACAAAGCCTTGTCGCCCCCGTTGCTCAATATAAATGCATTCACCCACACTTCCTCCCATCCTAACACATGCCCGGGTACCATTATATACTGCCATTATTCCGTTTATTAGAACTTTTACGTCGTATTCATTTAATATTTCCCACAACTTTTCCTTATTCACTCTGTCGTATGCTTTCTCCAGATCTACAAACGCACAGTACAGTTTACTTTTTACACTTAAACACTTTTCGGTCACCTACTGGAGAACAACTATCTGATTAACACGTCCTATTCCTGGGAATCCCAAATCTTAGTTTGTGTAGTTTCTAGTACTTGTTCACCTTTTCCTTCTACATTCTCCATATCTAACCCTTCACTCTTATTTTCCTCACTACTGTACAGCTCCCCAAAATATTCTTGCCAGCATTTCCTCATTTCACAGTCATCCCATACTATGTCGTTGCTCGTCTTCATCACTCCTGCAGCGTTCGGTTTTGGGCTAAATTTTGTATTTTTAACCCATTTCCTGAAGCGTCTTTTTGTTTCCCTCAAAATCATTCTACATTTTCGCTCTTTCCACCTCCATCACTTTCTCTTTACTTATTCTCACTGCCTCTTTTGCTTCTTCGTTTCTTAATCTGTACACCTCAAACAATCGATTTTTTTCAGTCTCGTTTTTTCCAGCAATTCTTGCTATGTACGCATATTTTTTCTCGCATACTGCCTTTTTTACCGACTCATTCCACCAAGCAATTTTTTTCTGTCTACCAACAATCGCTCTTCTACATATCCGCACGGCACAATTGGCAACATAGTTTTTCTAGCTTATCCATGCACTTTCAACATCAATATCTTTTATTTGTTCGTTCCACACTGTCATTCACATGCAACTCTTTTCTCACAGAATCTGCATATTTCATTCTCACACCATTATATACTAGTTTGTCTACCCTAATTCTGGACGTTTGCTTTCCGTCTCCAGACCCACTTGTACCCTAAACACACTCTCGATATAACCAACGAGTGGTCTGATCCACACTCCTATCCGCGCATTACTTTTGTGTCTTTCACCAGGTTTCTAAGTCGTTCATCATATACTATCAAGTCAATCATACTCTTTGATTCACCTCTTTGCCATGTATACATATGCACGTTTTAATGTTTAAATCACGTTCTAGATATAAACAGGCTTCTCTCTACACAGATGTCCACCAGGCGTTCACCACTCTCATTGACTTTGGTTTCCGAACTTACCTAGAACACTTTCAGTATGTTCTCTCTGTACACCCACCTCTCCTTTCATTTCTCTCACTAACATCACTATTGCGATTGGCGTACATACGTTCAACTACGTTCTCTACATCATTCCAGAAGTTTACACGCCCTTGGTCTCTCTCTCCATTTACCGGTGCATAGCATACAATAACAAAAATTCTGCGAAACACACATTACCTGGGAAGATACCAATTCCTACTGTTTAACATATCTTTTCGCTCTTTCACTTACGATCGCCCCTTTTGCGCTATGCACTTCAGTGTAAATTCCTCACCATAGTGCTAGGCATTCATCTTCCATCTCCACAGCATTCCACGTACCGACTCGCCATTAATTCCTTGAACCGTCGTCAGCAACGGGGACTGTCTTTTTCGGCCTTCACCGCCCTTTATAGCCATGTCAATCCTAGGCAGTTGTATTGTTTTCGTGAGTAATACCACAGCGGACAGATCGGTTACGTGCCCCAAACGATGTAGCTTTTCCTACTAACGGTATCATCCTACTACCGGACTGTTATTTGTCTACTGCCCCCGACACGTAATGAAGCAAGAAGTAGAAATATAGACAGAGTCAGGAGATATATAACTAATATAGAGTGTGTACCTACTGTATGAATACCTAAATCAGCAAACACATTTTTTTACTTACATACTTTTCAATTACATTATGTTTCAATTAGATTGTTCCCTACGCGATTCTCTTATGGTACTTAGCGACTTGCTGTTATTTATTTGCGACCAAATGATTTAACTATTTTTAATTTAGATTTCAGAGTTATAGTTACTTATTTTTTTATTTGATTTAATAATTGTTTAACAAATCTATTATATTATTGTCGTGAATTGTGATCACTTAGCCGTTCTATTCATTAAATTTCACTTTTATTTAATTTAATAATAAATAACGATACTAACCCTGTTAGCCCTCCCGACTTTAATTGCCTACTTTTAGAATTAATTAATTATCATTAAGATTAAATATAGCAACAAAACTAAAAGAGATTAAATTCTGAATTTGCAGTCAAGGAAAAATATAGTATAAGGTAATATGTAATATAATATAATAAATTATTTAAAATATTGTGCTGCGGTTTATATTTTTCTCATACAAGATACACTGACCATCGTTGCTATATGGCAACGGGAAGGAATGTACATTGTCTCCCGATGCTATTGGAAACTAATTACTAGTAGGAAAGTGCATATTCTCGCTCCTAAAAATTACACTAAAAACAGCCAGCAATTGACACTTTCCAGTATAGGTGGTGAAATAGTTTTTTTTAATTTTTTTTAGTTTTTAATAGTACGGAATATATTAATTTTCCTTGTTATTACATTCTCAATTAGGATTCGGATTTATAAAGACGTAAAGAGCGGAAGCTGTTCTGAAAATATTTTGTTAATTATCGCTAATTAATCGATTTTACCAAAATTTCAGCAGTTCAAATAATCAGCCCCCGACATCAATATGAAAACGTTGAGGATTTTCTACGTTAAAGTCCCCCCAGTCCGACTACTCAACCCTAAAATACTGGACATTAGTAAATTTTATGACGGTCGTTAAACTTCGCTCGGTTTGGGAATCTCTCGCGCATCCCAGTCCCTTTCCATTTAGTAGCGCACGAAACAGCAGTGGCTACGGTTCGTGGATTTGGTACTCCTATCTTACAGATTACGTAACCACGTCGTAAAATTTACCAATATCCAGTATTCCGGTATATTGCGCTTTTTGGCACCCTGTTTTCAAATTGCGCTGTATTTAGTGTTTTGTAACAATTTTTGATCAGGTAAGTCAAAATTCTTAGAAAATAACAAGGACTGACAAAAGCGGAAATCGAACGTTAAGTGGAGCATGTAATGCGGGGAGGGGGGGATAGCGATCCTTATGTTTTTTAAGATGGCGGTAACGACTTCGAGGACGACAATTTGCTATATGAATCAGAATCATCAGACGAATGAAAATGAAGATGACACTGTTACCGAGCCCAATCTAGTTGCAATACAGGTTGTGGCGAGACGTATAGCTGCTGATGTACTGACTTAAAGGCAAACCTTCGTACATTACAAATCCTTCACAAACCTTACTTATTGGCAAAAACGGTCATAAATGGTAATCTGAAATACCTCTGAAGTACTAAGGGAACCGCAGCTACAAACATTACCTTGTACCTGCCCCAAAGGTGCATCCACATTTGTCAACATTTTTTGCACTTATTCACAGATAAAATATTAGATATCGTACTTCAGTACACATATGCGGAAATATCTATCTAATATTATTACTATAAAAAGGCTTACCTTAGAAACATTTATATTAGTATAGTGCAATCCATGAATCCTCAGACATTGGTCTAAAGCGTCCTAATTATTTCGCTAGCTGATCATACTTGCTAGATTGTGCTGGTTAAAGCCTCCCAGCCACAATCGTCCTGGTACTGTAAACGAGCCATTGACCTTAATAAGGATTGGTCTACGTCACAAGGTAGGTATGAAAACATTCTTGCAATTTAAGGATTTGTTAAATTCGTCCATTCAATCTTGAAATATTCAAAGAATCATTCCGATAGGATACGTTTCAAAATTTGTGTTGCTACCACTATCCAATTTCCGTACTTGTATTTTGCAGTATTATATATTTTCCGATGGTAGCTACCTCAACCACATTCTTAAACAGTTTGCAGAATACAGTTTTATTTACCCCTTGGATTCATGTTACTGAACTAATCTATAAAAAACATACTTACTCTTTATATTGTAACCTTTCATCTGGTTTGGGCCTTGGATAGGTCATGTAACGTCATGGGCTTGTTTCTTTGCTATAACCTTAAAAAAATAATGCGAGTCATGCATTTCCAAGAATTTTTAGGTAACCTTAAAATTGTTCTTATAGTTTCTTCCCTGAACAATGTATTCTGATTAATTTATTTAGTTTACGTTACACCTGTTTTGGGTAATGCTATTACATCACTACACCACGTTAAATTCTGCTTAAAACCTTCATTTTAAGATCCTTCCTCGTTGTGAAATTTAGCATGAGTCACACCCCAATTCAACTTCATTCCTTTTTGCGTAGATAATTTCTGTAACTAGGATTCGTATAATAACGGATGAGTATTACCTTCATAGGAGGTTTTATCAACGACACTTAAACCTATTCTGTGTGCGAAAGGTTACAAGTTGCAAGCTAGATATAAACCTGTACTTGAGGTTGATGTGTTACCAGAACTTAACCTTGTTTGGTTCTATCTTTATGTCGTGGGTTTTTTCTTGGTGAAGACCATGAAAAGTTTAATGAGTCATGCGTAAGCTTCTTGGTTAAGGTCTTCAAGAGATGAATGGACGGTAGGTATTAAAAAATAACGCATAGTACAAAGTAAACAAGAACTTTTTACTAGTAGTATAGAGTTTTTAGAGAACAAATGTCAGAGTGCATAGGGTGTAAAGGAACAGGGTGTGTGAACAGTTGTTCTATTTGTCCGTAGTTTACTTGTCTATTGTCCTAATTACAGTCTTTATCTTTCTATCTTTCTATTAGCGGAAACATACTTACTTCAGACCTCTCTCATTTCAGATCATTTTCAGTTGTCTGTTTTGCTTGCGATGAAAGAATTGCAAGTACGAGATTTATGATTTGTTACTAGTACTTTTTAGAACTTTGGTGTTTCTTTATCTACTTCGTATCTAACATTAACTTTCAGATTGATGAGTTTGTTTCTTTGCTAAGACAGTAATTGGTCATGCATCTGTAATATTTTTCTTGGCTAGCGCAATATAGCCCTGAATGTGTCACGGGCATTTTTGTACGCTAACTCATTGAATAGACTGCGCATGCGTTTTGTATCTTGCTAGTGGGCTTTTTCAAGATAGAAACCCCTTTTAACTGAAAAACATACTCTCACCTGAGGAAAGGTATAAACCAGCACCTGTATGAGAGAAGAACTCCCTTTATCAGGAAAGAAACCTCAGCCTGTACATAAACCAATTCTTCTGAAGTTACATCAAAATGAAACCCGCTCAACTTTAGCTGAAAAGTAAATTCTTACCTTGCCGGGATATGAACCAATAGGATATTGAGAATATCAGAATATAAACAGAACAGGATAACAGGGTATACACAAAAATTTTCTGAACGTAGGTTACTTAGTTCTATGTCATTCTAACTATAGACCTAAACAATCGTTCTATCCTTCTTTCTCCCTTTACCAGAGATGTGCTTACCTTAGGTATTCCTTATTTCAGATAATTTCTTCCGTAGTCACCTTTTGCTGGTGCGTTAATAATTGCGAGTAGGACTTCCTCTCTTTTAACTAGCACCTTTATCTGTTTGCTGTTTTTTTAATATGTATATTCATGAATCTATTGATGTCCGGCAGTTTGAAAATTATAAACTGTGATAAGTGATACATTTCTGAAATTCCTGGATAATCCCAATTCTAAGAATTAGAATTGTTTTTTTATAGGTTAGACTTATTTCTTGGCTAACACTATAAAAGGGTTTGTGACTATGCAACTCACATTTATCCCCTTTGCTTAAGAAACATTTCAATTTTAGCCCACTTCCATTTAACCGAAATAAGAATTCACTTCAGTTGAGAAATACACCTTCACCTTAGCGGAGATGAGCAGCGACCCTTTACCTCACTTTAGCCAAGGTATGAATCTATCCTTCAGCATAGTTGCACATATCTGTTTTTTCTTGTCTGAAATATAGACCATTACCTTAGCCAAAAATAACTCTTTTACTGGAGATATACAGTTATTCAAGACAAGAACAGCTTCTGCTTTAGCTCACTTCCATTTAACCGAAATAAGAATTCACTTCAGTTGAGAAATACACATTCACATTAGTGGAGATGAGGAGCGACCCTTTACCTCACCTTAGCCAAGCTATGAATCTATCTTTCAGCAGAGTGGCACATATTTGTTCTTTCTTGTCTGAAATATAGACCATTGCCTTAGCCAAAAATAACTCTTTTACTGGAGATATACAGTTATTCAAGATAAGAACAGCTTCTGCTTTAGCTCAAAAGCAAACCTTCACCTATCCCAGATGGGAACCAACACCTTAACGATGCTACACTTACTCCTCTAATTTACCTGGGAAGCGAACTCTCACCTGTGTATGAACCAAGCTCGTCACATTTAGTCGAGGTAGAAATCCCTTTGACTTTAGCAAAATAGCGAACCTTCATCTTCTATATGAGCTATCGCTTTTAGTAGAGGCGCTACAAGGTATGGTTTTCTATTTTAATATGGAAAGAAACCCTCCACGTTAGCTAAGAGCTGAAGCCTGCTACGCCTTATCCTGGAAACTAACTAGACACACTTAACCAAAACAAACTCCCTTTTATCTGAAGAACTAACCTTAGCCAAGATATCAACCAGACTATAAACTTATTTCAGGTGATACTCCCCCCCCCCCCCCGTTAGCTGAGAAAACGTATCTTCTATTTTGATACGGAAATAAATCCTTATTTTAGATAAGGTCTAAGCTAGGAAACCAACTATCTAGTGGAGATACACCTAGACGAGATATGAACCCCCTCTAGTTTAACTAAGAAACATATCTTAGCCAAGATATGAATCATGGATGAGGTCTCGGTCTTGAGTAAGTCAATAAAGTCTGTGATCTGGCGAGAAGGCGTAACCTGAGATAAGGTAACAGCCTGGAGTGCTTTAGGAGTGGTGTAGCTATACCACTCTACTACACAACCTAGTACTTAAGATTTAACCGGTAAATAATGATACCCAATCCGTGGATTAGAAGCAAACAGCATGCCTATTCTAGTAACTTGAAAAGTACAGTCTACTTGCATACTTTCGGGAGGTATGGATTTTTCACATTAAATCTTTTATTTTACAAACTGTAGACATTGTTTAAAAATTACTATATGATCGCTTCACGATTCTTTAAAACCGAAAGTTCAGTTAAAATACATTTCAAGAATAATATTATTTAAAGCAGTAAACGAGTTTTATTACTTATTAACCACTTTTTTAATTGTTAGAGTTGAGAATTAAGAAATTAAGGCAAATGTAGAAAACTATAACTAATATTACCAATGTTATAGCTTAATTGAAACAAGTTTAATTTTCGCTTTAGTATCTTATGTGATAAATTCTAAATGCTAATAATAGCTAGGTTTTCCTGTGTGCGAGTGACTAGTATTTAGGTTTGTTACCATTATTACTAAATTCTGTACCATAACAAGTAAATAAATGCATACTAAGGTCATGGGCTTTATGCAGTAGAACTAAAAAAGAATTTGATTTCGTATATATCAAAATAATTTTTAGTTTTCTGTGTTGCTTCGTGTCTTTCCCTCATTATGTAACATTTGCATGTACTCCTTTAGTGAATGTATTATAAACTATTGGCTATAAGGGAATAAACCTATAAATCACTCTTGTATTAAAACTTAACGTGCAGATGTCGCACGTAGTTGAAATTTACAGCTTTCCAGCATTAACAATTGTCAGTGTTATTAGCACCTGTGTTTATTGAAAACTGCTACAGGCAGATATTTCATTTTCGTATAAATTGTCTATTTTCAAAATCAAAATTATTGAACTGTTCATAAAGTTTCTCATAACTAGGTTAGAATATCCGCAAGACGGTTCCTACCTGGCAAAACTTAATGCTGGGACTGCATCCCTTTCCTTTTAAAACCAACAATACAATTCAGACGAAACCCTTAAAAGTTTTTGCATGCTCTTCAAAAACAAATATTACATGAATGATGATCCAAAGCACTTATACACGAAACACGAACATAATACAAACTGAGCCGGTATGGCATAACCTATCCCTAAAACGTACAAAAGGAGAGTTTGTGAACGAACTTTGCGATCCTGGAAGACTCTAAGATAATCTAAAGATACTCATTTTTTTTTTTCGTAGACGCGCACGCGTGTGTGTGCGACTGCGTGTGAGTGCATGTAAGTGCACGTGTATATGTGTGCGCGAAGGTGTGTTCATACGTGCGCTGTGAGTGTGCATGTACGTGTTTGTACTAAATCAGCATGCTACACCATTTTTTATATGTGTGCGTGTGTGTGTGAGTGTGTTTGTGTGTTTGTGTGTGTATGTGTGTGTATGAGTGTGTGTGCGTGTGTGTGTGTGTGTATGTGGGGGGGGGGGGGTATTAACAGTCGCATCCGGAACGGGGGGGTCAAACAGTGACCCCAGTTTACTTTTTTTGACTTTATTGACCTATTTTTAATTTTTATTTAAAAATATTTCAAGACATTTATTGTACGTATTTTTTCAACCCGTAGACATAAATTTGTCAGAATTAATGAAGTGTTTGACCTTCAACGGGCGCTTCTAAATGTATAGTGCAACTGACGCGCATCAAGTGTGCCGATTTGTTCCTCTCTTGTTCGACTGATTATCAATAACCAGAGCAATTTCAGTAGTCACAAATGCAGTTTGTTTTGTGATACAGTATTGACACGTGCGTTTTCGTTTTGAAAGTGTTATTTTTACAATGGAAGGAAAATATTTGACTGATAGATATTTGGAAGAAGCTCTTTATGAGGACTATGACGATTTGTGTAGGGATTACATAGATCTAGACTTGCAAAGTTCAGATGAAGAGTCCGATGTCGATCAAAGTGAAGCGCAGGGTAGTTCTTTTCAAGAAACAGAAAATGAATTATCTGGTGAGTATATAAGTAAACAAATAACTAGTTTGAAAATAACGTGAAAATACAGCGACGTGGCAAATATTTGGCAAGTTTTTGGTATTGTTTTAGCTCCAAGTGCTGAACCAGACCAATGCGAATCTTCGAAGAAAGCAGCACTACGGAGGAAAACAATGGTAAAGTATATATCTTCTCAAAATGTACATTAGTATTTTTGATTGTGAGTTTTCTGGATAGATACTATAGCAAGACGTCGTCTCAGACCCTAAGCTATAATAAATAAAACCAATTGTGACATGATTTCTGCATCAGGGCTTACTTGGAAACCTGTTCCTATTTCTCGCCGAAGAAAAATTGCTGCCAATATAATGAAAGAGGCCTTAAAACAACACTTGATGCGTTCCGACCCTTTTTCTATGATGACACCATTGATTTTATTTTGCAACATACGAACCGGAAACTCGCTCTTGTAAAGGCAAGCACCCCAAAATCTTCTTTTATGCAAAAATCAAGGAATTTTGTAAAAGAAGAAATGTTAGGCTTCATAGGTTTTTTGATAACAGCAGGCGCTTACAAGCAAAATAAAGATCCAGTTTTCGACTTATTCAGAGAAGAGGATTTGCCTATTTATAGGGCTACGTTGTCACTCTACCGCTTTCAACTTTTACAAAGGTGTACGAGATTTGTTGATAAATCTATTCGAGATGTTCGTAAGCAATATGACACCTTTGCTGCAGCAAGAAATATATGGGAGCGTATCACAGACAAATTTCCAGACTTTTTGGTTCCTTCAGAGTCCATTTTTATTGACGAAGAGCTTAAAACATTCCATGGTAAATGCAAATTTCGTTTATATATTCCTACAAAATCTGGTAAGTATGGTATTGAGGCTAATATGCTCTGTGACACAGAAAACTACTATTGTTTTGCTGCAGAACCATATGCAGGAAAAGTAATTCATCAACCCAAAGATTACTATAGTGGCTCTGAAGTTGTAAAACGTCTTGTAGAATTAGCAACATTGCGGAACAATGCAATGGACAGAAAATTTACGCCAGCTGCAACTGAAAATGCTTTATTGGAACAAAACCTTACAGTCTCAGGAACTATAATGAGCAACATAAAAGATGTTCCACCAGAACTAAGGCCACTACACTTGAAAAATGCAAGTCCTGGCACTATTCGTTTTGCCTCCCGGGACCGTGAAACACTTGTAAGTTACGTGCCAAAAATGAAAAAAGTCGTCACTGTTCTTTATACTCAACATCATAATATGCAAGTAGAAAATGACAAGCCGGAAATTATTTTACACTACAATTCCACAAAAGCCGAGGTGAATACACTTGATAAATGTGTAAGAACATATAGTTGTCGGCGAGGCACTAGACGGTGACCGATGGCGGTTTTTTTTTTAATTTGGTAGATATAGTCGCCTATAACTCCTACATTCTTTTCATAAAAGCTAACGAGGACTGGGCAAAGGAGAATCCCAAACAAAAATCCGGGAGGAAACATTTCCTAAAATGCTTAGGCAAAGAGTTATGTGAAATTAATATGAGTCATCGCTCAAAGTATACGGGACTTTAAAAAAATATACAGCTGCATTGAAAATTCTTGGTTTCGAATGTCAACAGGACGTGCCCACGACAAGAGGCATTGTTCGTCGAGAGGCTTCCTGGGCAACTGCTAAATCCGCTGTGCAAAAGATTCCCAAAAAAGGAAGATGTTTTCTTTGTCCAAGATCGGCTGATCGAAAGTACATGAAGGCATGTTCTAGTTGTGAAAAGTATATTTGTCCCAAGCATATGGCCAATGAAAAAATCAATACAACTAGGAGTTGTACGAACTGTAATGTATTTTGAAAAATATTGTTTCTTTAAAGTTCTAAATAAAAATGACAATATTCGTCTATAATTTGTTTGCACTTAGATCCTGTATTTATCCACTAATGTATTTACGTCAATCAGTATAACACACTGTATACAGTGTACATGCACAGAAAAGTGGTTTCTCTTATTAGACGAGTTGAAGAAAAGCGAGGTCAGTCGCTGACCCTCCTGTTCCGAGTTGAAGACCCCCTGGGGTTAGTTGATGACCCCCCCGCCCCGTTCCATATTCTCCGGGCACCCATTTAGGATTCCAGTGCGACTATTAAATGAGTGGACAACACACGACCTTCGTACCTGTAAACGGAAATTTAAAAGAGATAGAAATACAAATGTAAACTCTTTACGTGTAGTAACAGTTGTGCAAACGAAACTTTTTTAAATTAAGTTAAATTAAACCGACATATTACACCATTGTGCAACATATCACAAAATGGACATGATGTCTGTGTTCATGTGCGTGTGTGTGTGTGTGTGTGTGTGTGTGTGTGTGTGTGTGTGTGTGTGCGCGTGTGCGTGTGAGTGTGTGTGTGTGTGTGCGTGCGCATATGCGTGTGGTGTGCGTGTGAGTCTGCGTGTGCGTGTGCGTGTGCGTGTGCGTGTGCGTGTGCGTGTGCGTGTGCGTGTGCGTGTGCGTGTGCGTGTGCGTGTGCGTGTGCGTGTGCGTGTGCGTGTGCGTGTGCGTGTGCGTGTGCGTGTGCGTGTGCGTGCGTGTGCGTGTGCGTATGTATGTGCGTGTGCCTGTGCTAGCACTGTGCGTGTGCGTTTGAATTTTAATTGGTAGAACATCAATTTAGCTTTAGTGATATTACTGTTTCCGGTATTTCTAGCACCAGCGTAGTCTGTGTGACTGCATGGTTTGATTGGATTTTCGTTTGGCATAAAATTTACTTTAAAAATGTATCAGCTCAAGCTTGATTAAACCATGTCGAATATCGAGAATGCGCTATATGATCTCGTTCTTTGGAATAGAATATCTCTATTTCCCATAAGAATGACAACAGATACTGAAAGAGCAATATTCGAAGGCGAGGGCAACTGAAAACAATATTTAAGCATTGAGAAGTTAACATATAGTTCTCATAAATCACTTCATTTAGCTGATTTGGAAGACCATCACGTTTTATTAAAGTTGTTAACAATAGAAGTACTAGGGTTCCGATATATTATTTGTATTAGGTAATGGTCAGGTAGACCTAATTGAGTAACAACTGATGTCTGCGAAGATATGTAATATCACAAGTTCATTTGCGTGAGATCACAAGGTAACTGAAAGATTCCTGAAAGTTGATGTCATTTGGCGACCTTTAGATTCAACAGTAGAGTATTACAAATTTAGGACCAGAATGCTCAAACCAAATCACGCTAAATATTGTATTCTCTAAAGAAGAAAACATCTTCCATCTGTTGTTGATTTTCAATCAAACTCTGATCGCTTACTTAAAGCGAGTGTTTTTAAAAATGGCACGTCATTACGACAGCGTCTCCTTCCTTTTGCTCGAACTCATTTATGCACTTGCAACTGCCTCGTTTATTTAAATACTTTCCAATTAAATATGCAAATGACGTTGTGAAGCAAATTCAATATTTTCATCTTAATAGATTCAAATACCAATAACCATTCCTTTATCTAGGAAAATAAAATAACTAATTAATGTCGCGCAATTTAAAATGTTCTAAGGCACCCGTTACAGATTGGAATGAGGAAATTTCAAGTCGAGTGAATAGGAGTTTTCAGAGTTCAGACAGAGACAACATGTCCAGTTGTAATTATTCAAGGTGTTGATTAACAGCATTAAACTTATACCTGATACGCAAATGTTACAGTAATGAATCGTATGACTGAGGTGGCTTGAACCTTAGCCACCCATATATTTGAGCGGGCAGGATTTTGTGTTAGAAATTTTTTACCCTAGAGACCTCAGCCATCTGGACTCTAACTTCAATGGCAAAAGTACAGTGAGAGCGAAATGGGGAATAGGGTACGAACAGATTAAGTACAAGGGAAGTGTGACCAGCGGCCCTCGGTGTATCGGAGAACCAATATTAAGGAACTTATGGTAAGGGTGGTTGGCATAAAGTACACATGCATTCGACCTTCAGCCTATAAACTGTAGGTGTCACTTCGCTAATTCAAGTCTTACTCTACCTTTCCACTTAACCTTATTTTTACCAACTCCCTATTAAATACTTACATACTAATATCAAATTACCAACCACCAGGTGCTTACTCAACGGGAAAGTAATTCTAGTTGAATCGCTAAAATTCACCCCTAATCTTAACATTTGTCGTATATGTTACTTTGTATAGTTGCGTATTTAGCAAATTTCCGTGGAAGTTGAACTAAAAACGAAAGTTTTATTTTGGTGTGCATATTGAAGCATCACCTTTAAATGAAATGTTTGATAAAGCAAAAGTTGTAGTGTTTGCCGACTTCTGGTTTTAATTAACATCCATAGTTTATACAATAGATACCTAGTCTATTACACGGATCCCTCAAATTTTCATATTTACAGATATCTGCTACTAAACTACATGGTGTTTGCACGACCCTTTTCTGTACTGCCTAATTAAAACTATTAATTTACATACGTAGAGAAATGGATTCTACACCTCAAGCATTACCACAAATTTCAATTTTGTATTAAAACTGCTTCCTATCATTTAAACTTTTTATTTTTGAGGCTATTGCTTGAGCATTAATTAGAATACCAATTTTATAACATTTTGTGTACAGTTTAATTATTAACTTTACAAAGTTTAAAGAAGTTTTAACTATAGTTTAGCCAGAGATATAGTAGTGGTAGGCTTAGTTTAGGTTGCTTTGATATAATATCGTTGTGCTTGTTAACCTTAATAAAATTAGAAGTTTCAAGAGTGTTCAAAGGGTTCTAGGTAATGTGTTCTTGTTACTAAAATACCCAATTGTTTCAGATTATCATCATTCAGCGCTCACAGGTAAGCTTCTTCATTTGATTTTTTTAATTGTTAATTATGGATTAAAACAAAACCTAGACCTACATCCTGAATGTAAAACATCTTAAAAATTTAACAATTCCCAATGTTGAGTTGTCTTTCGGCGCTTTTGCATTATTGATTTACTAACCTGGTTCTACAAATTGTCTAAGCTACGTAACAAACAGATTGAATTATTTGATTAAGTAATTTGTACAAATTTAAATAAAGCCTGTGTTTATTTTGTTATTATAACTGGTACTTATTTCGAGTAGTTCAAGTATGCTATGTTATACATTAACGAATTTTACCCGTTATTTCTACCGTACACCTTCATCAGCAAAGTATGTTTAATACATTTTACTGTTGAACAAAAACGACAGATAGTTATTATATTGACAGTATTACCCATTCCATAGTTTAGAATTAATCATAAAAGTATATGTGCGTCTCGCAAAACTATATTTCAGCTCATAGTTTCTAGTTCTGAAATAAAATAAATAAATATAAGACAGGAGTAGAACATATCACTTAAGGAACAAAATCTTTACTACAAATAATAATAAAAAACCAATACGACAAAAGTGTTTGACAAATTTGTGAAAGATGAAACACTTAATTTATAACACTAATTAAGTAATTGGCGCCTTTTAAATATGATATGTCTTGATGTCCAATTTTAAAATAGTTTATTATGCAACTAGCACGAAATGAAGCTCGTTTTGCACTAGTACGAAGGTTCATACTAGTGCAAAATTGCTATTTCGTGCGTATTGCATACTATACTTTTTCTACTACTACCTTCTGCTTATATTGAAAATCTGGTATAGACAATCATGGATAGAAAGAAAACTAAATGCTCTATTTATTGCTGGGAAAATACAAAATTGTTTATTAACAAATTATAAATTATGCTGAACCTCTACCTATATATATATATATATATATATATATATATATATATATATATATATATATATATATATATATATATATATATATATATATATATATAGGTGTGGCGCGTAGAGCTTTGATTAAAAGCAATGGCGGATACAGCTATGTTAAAAATCTGAATTACGAAGCTGTAGGTTTTGGGTGACGCTGAGTTCAAATATAATACTGTCCTGAACGTGGCGCTTCCGGTTATACAGGAAGTAGACGTCAACTTTGTTATTTTAAATGTAACTAAATATTTTTTATTTTATTTTCGAATTATACATGAAATTTTAGATAATATTTGTGCACAATATCCTATACCAAAAATAACGTATTTTCGAGGTATTTCGATTTTTTTTTAAATTTTGAAAAAATCTTAGTCCAGATTGAATAACGATATATCCATCAGTAACGAAGCTAGTGACGTGAAATTGTAACCAATAAACAACAAGCGCCTGCCCGTTAACTACATATATCCATCTCATTAATATTTCAGACAGGGTGTTTTAAACTTAGCCCCCAACATGCACAACTTAAATCATTTATAAGTTGCTTACTTTAAATAGAACACCCTGTATTTCATTACATTTACCGCTGTATTTTTTTAAACCAATTCGTTTGGTATGGGTATTCCCTATACCTAAATCCAACCACTTTTGAGATATTTCATTATCTTGGTTAACACATAACAACACTTAATTATTTCAACATTAGTAAAGGGTAGGCCTTGGCTGTCAAAGATTTGATAGTTAGAACGGTAATTGTTTATGTTGTTTTGACAGTTTTCTTTACCATTTTGTATTTCTTAGTAAATAATGGCAAATGTAGGATTTACTAATGATGATTTTTTAAATCTTGTTTTTATTTACGGCGAGTGTAATAGAATTGTTGAACGGACTTGCCGTGTTTTTGCAGAAAAATATCCAAATCGACCAAATGCAACTGGCGATATTGTAAGAAGATTGCTTAAAAACTGCCGTCAGTTTGGTCAATTTAAGACAAAAATTAATAAAAATATACCACTAGTGGACAATGACATAAACGAAAGTAATGTTTTGGGTTAATTTACGGCCTCTCCAAATACCTCCATTAAAGATTGTGAGAGAGATCTTACTTTGTCGACGAGAACAATTCATCGCATTTAAAAAAAAACACAAATGGAAACCATTTTTGTATCATTTGGTGCAACACTTACAATTAGGTGATCTTCCTCGAAGGGTAGAATTCGGTGAATGGTTTTTAATGAAGACCCAAGAGGATGAAAACTTCATAAAAAAAGTTATATGGTGTGATGAAGCAAAGTTTAGCAAAAACGGATTATTTAATCGACATAATTCCCATTTTTGGTCTAATGAAGATCCACATGTTGGTAGAGAACGTTATTTCCAACATAATTGGAGTGTGAATGTTTTTGTGCAATAAAAGACGATAAAACTTTAGCATTAAAATTTTATGATGAAAATTTAAATGGTACAAGATATTGCCACATTTTAGAAGAAGCCATACGACCGGCGTTGCACTTTAAGAAATAGATAGGCTGCTTCAGCTTGGTATCAGCAAGATGGAACACCTCCTCATAACTTTGGGCCTGTTTCTCAACAACTTTACGGCATGTTTGATGATAGATGGATTGCCAATCAGGTTCCGTTTCGTTGGCCAGCTCGCTCTCCTGATTTGGCTCCTCTAGATTTTGATATTTGGGGTTACATTAAAAATCAGATATTTTCCAAACCTGTTACGACAAAGGAAGATATGATGCAGAGAGTCTTACTTGCTTTTAATTCTTTAACACCCGACCATATTTCCAGAATTACAAGACATAACTTAATGAAAAGGATTCATAAATATTTAGAAATAGATGCTGCTAATTTTCAACGCTTATTATAAAACTTTATTTGTTTAATATTATATTTAGTTATTTTTGTTTGATATCCACAATTAATAATCCTTTCAGGAAAAAATAACAAAATATGACCTTAAATAATGCAAATCATGGCCTACCATTTACTAATGCTGAAATGATTAACTGTTGTTGTTTTAACGAAGATAATGAAATATCTCAAAAGTGGTTGATTTAGGTATAGGGAATACTGATACCAAACGAATTGGCTTAAAAAAATACAGCGGTAAATGTAATAAAATAGAGGGTGTTCTATTTAAAGTAAGCAACTAGTAGATGATTTAAATTGTGCATGTTGGCGGCTAAGTTTAAAACACCCTGTATGAAATATCAATGAGATGGATATATGTGGTTAACTGGGAAGCGCTTGTTGTTTATTGGTTACAATTTCACGTCACTATCTTCATTATTAATGGAGATATTCAATGTGGACCAAGATTTTTTCAAAATTAAAAAAAAATATCTCGAAAATACTTCATATTTGGTATAGGACATTGTGCACAAATTTTATCGAGAATTTTATGTAGAACTCGAAAATAAAATAAAAGATATTAGGTTCCCGTTTAAAATAACAAAGTTGACGTCTACTTCCGGTATAACCGAAAGTGCCACATTCAGGACAATATTATATTTGAAGTCAGCGTCATCCAAAACCTACCGCTTCGTAATTTCAGATTTTTAACATAACTGTATCCGCCATTACTTTTATCAAAACTCTTCGAGCCACACCCTGTGTATATATATATATATATATATATATATATATATATATATATATATATATATATAGATACAGTATGTCCCCGGATCGACTTTAAAAGAGGGAAAATTCTCTTATTTTTGATTTCTCAGAAAATTTCATTCTTGATGACTTGCCTGCTTGTTTTCAAACCCCCGAAACACTTTCTATTTTACTAGTACGGTTCTCGAGATAATATCATTTTTCTTGAAAAATTGGACTTAGAATGTTTTTCCTAATTTTTAGAAGTAACTTTAGTAGGCGGATTTCATTGAAAAACACCACTGACAGAAATTGTCAAATGTGATAATTCTGTTGAACTGCAAATTAATTCATGCTAATTTGAATTGTATGCTATAATGTTGACTTTACAACAAAGAATTTATCTAATTAAATGTTGCAGAAGTGGGGAAGAGTGCTACCGAGTTATTATCAGAAAATTCAACCAAAAATACCCGGAGGTTTCCATTTCGAATGCCGGAGCAAAAAACTTGGTAACTAAATTCCTTCAAACAGGCTGGTTTTAAACCTAAAGAAGCCAAAGAAGTTGTTTGATGAAGAAGATGCTGCTACTGTTTTCGCCGTTCATTCCGCAACAGAAGTTCAAGGTTGTCTTTAAGAAGGAGGGCACTACGAATTGGGATAGGTAAATCTCATTTACAAAGAATCTTCAAGGAGAACAAAATTTTACCACTTAAGCCGCAATTTAGGCAACTTTAGAGAACGGTGATGAAGCCAAACGTCTGGATTTTTGTTTGAAAATGGGCAATAGAGTTTTGGAAGATTCAAATTTTTATAAACGAATAATGTTCTCCGATGAATCGACCTTTTCAACTAAAGAGTCGTTTCCTCCAACATTGCCGTTACTGGAGTAGGACGAATCCAAACGAATTGCTAGTCGCAGACAATGTTTGAAAAAAGTTAATGTGTGGTGTGCGGTTTCGTACCATGGAATTATTGGCCCATATTTTTTGATCAAAATTTGAACCGTTCTTCATACTTGGAAATGTTGCAAAATTTTTAACTGATAAACTGGATGAATTGCCATTGAACTACCAAATTGAAATGTTCTTCCAGCACGATGGTTATGCCGGTACTGTTCGCCAGTGGCTCAATACAGAGTTCCATGATAACTGGACTGGAAGAGATGGTCCCATTTATGGCCTCCGAGAGGTCCTGATCTCACAATAATGGGCTTTTATCTGTGGGGTCGTTTAAAACAAATTGTGTACAGTGCGCCATTAGACAGTGATGAAGAGCAATTGAAAAATAGGATATGGAATGCTGTCCAGTCCCTTTCAATCGAAGAAATAAGGCGCAGTTTCAATGAATTCAGAGCTCTCATTGAAATCTGTGCGGAAAAAGGAGAAGCATTATTCGAATAGAGAATTAATAGTTCAGTTTTTGAGAATTTCATTTCATTTTACCATCAATTGTTAAATTTATTAATTAAAACTTGTGAAACCAATTTGATTTTTCCTTTGAAACAAATCAATTTACCTCAAAAATTACGAAAAGCTCGAATTTTTCAAGAAAATGATATTATCTCGAGAACCGTTTGAGTTAAATAGCAAGTAATTTATGTTTCGGGGTTTGAAAACAAGCAGGGCAAATCAGCAAGAATGAAATTTTCTGAGAAATCAAAAATAGAGAATTTTCCTCTTTAAAGTCGATCCGGGACATACTATATATATATATATATATATATATATATATATATATATATATATATATATATATATATATATATATATATATACAGGGTTATTCACGCTATTCGACAAGTATTATAGCTAAAGTATTTGATTTTAAAAAGTTTTATTTTATGAATGGATAGGGACCAATTGGCTACATTTTAAAATTATTTTCATGTTATACAGGGTGTGCTAAAACATGAAAAGTAACAAGGTGGCTATTTTTAAATGGAACAGCCTGTATATTATTTTATTTTCAGTTCCTATGATGAAAATAAATGCGACTTTTATTAAGTCTTAACCTACTAACCTTATGTTTCTTGAAATATTTAATATTTTGTGAATATGTAGTAACAAATTTAATTCTTAATTCCTCAGCTTGTATTTTTGCATTTTCAACCAAATTAAGACTGGAGTCTACGAAATGATTAAGTTTTATATTGTCCGTGTGAAACATTTACTAACTTATACAAGGTGTCTTAAAATTAAGGGTCAATAATTACAGTCTTTAAACGGTAGTAACTTATTTAACTTGAATAGGACACCCTATATTTTATGGCAACAGCAGATGTAAATTTAGCTGTCTATCGAATAGTATTAGATATTCCTATGGCTAACTCTTCATATTTATAAGTAAAATGCACATTTTGTTTGTGCAAACTGAGTTCAAGAATTTATAATTGCAGGCGTTTTGATAAACAGAATTAATTGAAGCAGTCATCAAGTTCTACAACCTAATCTGAATTATTATATAGGTAATAGTAGTTTAAAATAAGAGAATAGTAGTACATAAAAATCACTTAATCAAATGTTCAAAATGACAACCGTCTGTCTTTAAACACAAACGTATTCTCTTTTTAAAGTTTTCCGCAACATTTTGCAACATACGTGGGCTTACAGTTTGGAAAACTTCTTTTACGCGCTGTTTTAGATCATTTGGTGTTGTTGGAGGTGTGTTATACACCATTCCTTTCACGTATCCCCATAAAAAAATCCATTGCCGTTAAGCCGGGGGACCTTGGGGGCTAATGTTGAGATCCATCGATAGGAGAAAAGTCTTTTGGCGGCGGTAAATTTGGACCCGAGAATTAGTTTAAGACAAATTGCTGTTGAAGTAGGTTTATCTAAAATACGGATATGGGGTATACTTAGGAAGCACAAATGCAGGAGCGCGCTAACGCTGATCGTCGCTTTTTGGATACATATCCTTTTACAGACGACTGTACTTTTACATTCAACTAGGTCCACGAAAATCTTCGAGTGAATATTATTAGTACGCGCATTCAGTATCCTCAAAGAATTAATATCTGGGCCGGGATTTTAGCAATAACATTATTGGTCCGTTTGAAACCGAATTCAGAAACTTATTTAGAATTATTGGTAACCAAAGTTGCGTCTGCATTAGAAGAAGTTGCAAGAGAAAATCAGGAGGTCTGGTTTCAAGAAAACGGCTGTCCTACATATTTGGTTTTGATGTTATACATTTTTTAAATAATTCATTTCGAAATCGTGGGTAGGTAGAGGTGGTGTTATAAATTGACCTCCCGGACCTCCTGATTTAGCTCCTTGCGACTTCTTTTTGTGGGGCCACCTTCAAAGCAAAATTTACAAAAGGCGCCACACAGATATCAATTCTACTACATAACCGTGTCTTTGTCTTAATTAGTTTAAATTTTTTTATCCATACCATTAACTTTTTTTAAAATCCTTTCTTCATTTTAAAGTTAATAACATGGACGACAATATTAACGCTAAATACTTTTTAACATTATTTGACACATTTGAAACAAATTGGAAAACAATACATATCGTATTTAGAAAACACCAATTACTTATTTAGTGTTTTAAACTAATCATTTCATCTTTTTCTGTGAATGTGCAATCACTTTACCTTTTGATTAATAGCAACAGCTATCCGTTGAATTCGCGACCAGGAACGTCTAAAAACGTTCATTCTAATGTTAAATCTCTCTGTTCGGGAATGAGTAAGAATGCATAATTCAAGCTTGACAAATTATGGTTAGTACAGCTAATTACAATAAAATAAGTATCCTGTGCTCAAGAACATGGACCTTACTTGTTGATCTAAAAAAATAAAATAAACTATATCAATTAACATATCTTAAATAAATATTCCTAAAGTGTAGAGGTTATATTCAACACACAAATCTTCACTTTTTGGCATAAGCTGTAGAAAAGGTTAAAAATAATCATTTAATTAGCAACTGTTAGATTTAGAATTTAGAATAAAAGATAAGGCTCGAAAGATAAGCTAACATGACTCTTTGTTAATATGTATCTATAAATCTACAATAAAGTATAAGATTACATGGACA
This sequence comes from Vesta saturnalis, assembly GCA_036346205.1. Taxonomy (NCBI): domain Eukaryota; kingdom Metazoa; phylum Arthropoda; class Insecta; order Coleoptera; family Lampyridae; genus Vesta; species Vesta saturnalis. The sequence continues at coordinate 2,905,567 of JARFJB010002254.1, read as the reverse complement.
CGGATAGTTTTAGTTATACACTTTCTGATTAATATAATCGTTTTGTTACACATCGTTCCAATTTTTAATCGTAAACACATGTTTGGATTGGGCTCTCTCTCTCTCTCTTTCTCTCTCTCTCTCTCTCTCTCTCTCTCTATATATAATATATATATATATATATATATATATATATATATATATATATATATATATATATATATAATCTTCTCGCTTTTTGTATTAAGATGGTTATATCTGGGCAGTTAGCTCTACACACCTTTTTTCTTCCAGCCACGTGGTTGAACGTTCATTAATTAAACACCTATAACAGCCATTTATATTACTAGTAACAGTAAAAAAATACCTTGCAACTACAATTTATTTTATTTCCTAGTGCTAAACTTACTTAATATGTATTACAGATACATTAAATTATTTTCATCTAAAAGTGTGAGTTATCGTATAACGGTTTGGTTTCATTCGATAATTAGTTTGAGCTGCAGCTATTTTTCTAACTTCTAGACATTCATACAAGAATTTGAAACTTTAGTCAAGAATCAGTTGCTTTAGTTAGATTAGCGTCTTAGCGGAATGAAAAATACTAATATCTCCTTGCCATAAAGAATATATTAAAAGAGTATCAATTATACCTTTTGAGCTTGAATTGCTTATACTAGATCAAGCCGCTGCTTATGGTTATGTTTACTACATATCTATTTCGGAGAGCATTTGCATTAGTTATAACTTAGGATAGTTTAGTGGTACCATTATTGGTTTTGGGGCGAAATATGTATCATTAAAGCTTATGTCGGCTTTCCTTTTGTTTATATTAACACATTAACACATGGTGGTAATGCCACTAGCGACTGATTATTTTGTTACATTATTGGCACAATTATAATTATTTAAAATGTAGAAATAGATATCTAAGGTAATCTGCTACTATCGTTTCGCTTAAGTAAATATAACATGTTTTAATCACTCGCAAGATTTTGATTTATTTGCCATTATACCAACTTTAGATAGGATAAAAGTATCAGGGGAGTTCTATTTATTTGAGTTATGCCTTTATACAAAGGCTTTTTACTTTTGAAATGAGATTAACAGAAGTATAACACGTTTTCTATATAACAAATAAAACAGTTGAGTTAAGTAACATTGAGCTTTACTTGCCTATTGTGTTGTATTCTTTTACAGATGCATGGCGATTTTCTACAAAGTCACACTACATACGCTTCCAGTGCACTACTGCATTAAAAGGGCCAGCTGTTCTACATGATTCTCTGTATTTTATCTGTAAACAAGTATCGTTTCGAACGCAATACTATTTAATACGTTAATCATCCCGTTTGACTATGTAAAGCTTTATTTCTTTGGCTCAAGCGTGTGTATGCGTGTGTGTGCATGTGTGCGCGTGTGCGTCTGTGCGTGTGTGCGTGTATGAGTGTGTGCGTGTGTGCCTGTGTGCGTGTGTGCGTGTGTGCGTGTGTGCGTGTGTGCGTGTGTGCGTGTGTGCGTTTGTGCGTGTGTGTGCGTGTGTGCGTGTGTGCGTATGTGCGTGTGTGTGTCGTGTGTGCGTGTGTGCGTGTGTGCGTGTGTGCGTGTGTGCGTGTGTGCGTGTGTACGTGTGTACGTGTGTGCGTGTGTGCGTGTGTTTGTGTGTGCGTGTGTTTGTGTGTGCGTGTGTTTGTGTGTGCGTGTGTGCATTTTATCTGAATAATATTCAAAGATATTGTAGGGATTATTCGTTTTTGCTATATATGAACAGTAGAAATCCAATTGTAACGTCAATGCAAAGTTTATTATAAGATTTCACTTTTTGAGTACTCTCCAAATAAGTGTGAAGTAATGATGACTAAAGGGGATTCATTTTATGTTCAACAGCATGAATGTGTCTGAGTGCAGGCGGGCGTTGAAAAGATATATCTCCACAGATGCGCATACCCGTACCACCAGAAAAAAAGGCTTGGAAGTTGAAGACGCAATTCAGGAAGGTGGAAAATAGTAGAATGAAGCAGAATAAAAAAGAATAGCAAAATAACCTTTTTATTAAACTACTCATGTGGTCCAGTTTCTGGTACTTGTACCGATGGCGATCCTCTCTGTGCTGATGGTACTGTGAGTACTTTGGCTATTCAATGTGTACCTCTCATTTTCCTTGACTTTTCGTGGTCCACCTCGATTTGATGGTCAGTTTTCCTTCCGAAACGGCGGGTTTCCGGTTTGGATTGGATGTATGCGATGTGCGATGTCAAACCTAGTGTGCAGCGGTGAAGTTGGTCTACGAGCCTTAGCCGCTAAACTGACAGTTTTTTTTTTGTTAATTAATTAACTTTTTAATTTTATTTATTTTAATTTAAGCGCTGGGGCACGATGTCACTTGTCGTGTTTCTCCAAAGCCGTGTAGTTTAACCGACGCGTTTTGAACAAATATTATCACTAGATGACTACATCTCTATCCCTATTGAGAAATGTATTCATATGAAGACGTCTTGGACATACAGAGCGAGTAAATGAAGATCTAATAGGATCTAGCCCTCCAAATTACAGTAGTCACGTTAAAATATATATATATATATATATATATATATATATATATATATATATATATATATATATATATATATATCTAGATGAAATTTTTCAGAATAGGTCCAATAGGATTGATCATAGTTAGGCGGTTCATGGTGAATAGTTTGAGCATCATCTATATAGTAAATTATTTTTAAACTTTGTTTTTTGCTTTAGTTTGTCTTTTCAGTTAAAATACAATTTTATGCTTTGAAATATGTTGCACTTTAACCATTGTTTGCATGTTGATAGTAATAAATACCTAATTATAGTTTACGTACTAGAACAAAATAGAACAGAATATACAGAATAACGCCACTCGTGAATTAACATTTTTCACTCGATATCAGAATACCGCTTTATCTTCTTGCATAATAAATTGCTATACTAGCTTGCTTTCCTTTAACAGTATTATGCGTTTAAAGCTGATGCAAATATGATCGTAGGTTGAATGTGATATATTTTAACTTCTGTTTTTAAGAAACACCTTATTCGGGTTTTCTAACGACCATAAATCTAAAGCAAAATATTTTGGGACACAATTTACAGTTTGGCATTAAGGACAGTCCGACCCGCACATAAACTCAATGTTAACTTTATGCATGATATCTCACAAACTATAACAGGTAACAACTTAATTTTTTTTTTGTTTTGAAGGTTGGCACTTTATCTAGTTCCGTACAGAGGGTTTTCAGAGTGAAATAAAAATAATATATTTTAAAACTTTGTTCAAAAAGTACTTAAAGGATTATTAAAAATTTTTTCTCGCCCTAGAATGTAAATTTTGTAAAACCCTTCCTTGCGGAACTAGTAATTGTCAAAAATACACAAAAAAAATTTTGGTAATGATATCTTTATTAGTATTAGCTACAGCTTACATCAAAGTTGTCAAAAAGCAAACGCAGAAAACAGTGAGGGCTGAACAAAAAGTAAGCATACTTAGAAGAATAGTTATACTAGTAATGCCCACAACTGGAGGATGGGTTGTCCTGGTCCTCCTCATTCTCATATAAGTCTTCTAACTTCCTTTTTTCCAAACCTCTGGCCTGTCGGATTTTTTCTTCAAGGTCCAACGCAGCTTTCCCGCCTTACGAACAAGTCTTTCCATAACTTTTCAAAGGCAAATATTTTTATAGTAAGCCGCGACAGGTTAATTCCTTTTTCCATTTTGCACAGTAAGGGCGTAAAATTTTCATATTTTCAGTCAATAAATTACAACTTTTAAAGCTATTCAAGTATTAAATCTAGTACCACATTACAATCTATTCAATATTACAACGTAACAGTTATTAGTGGAAAGTTTATAATAACCAAATTATAATTATAATTAAAATGACTACATGACCAAATGACCACATAACATAATTATATAAACGTTAATCACATACTCTAAACAAATTAATTTATGCTTTTGTTGGATGAATTTTCAAATTGTATGGTTTTAATGGATACGGAAAGCAACACGTAAATAACACAATCAAACACTTACAATTTCGTTAATGAATTAGGTAATTTATAATTTAGTTTAATTAATTGTAATTCACAGGACCATTCAATTGTAACTGTTTTAAATAACTGATTTCCAATTTTCATTTGTAACAAATTAATTAATGTTCAGCATTTGTTAATTATACTAAAATGTAGAATTGAAATGATTGCTTTACTTTGTTAAATAATTTATTTAATTTGGTATTTAGACTCGCTGAAGTCCACCGTTTTGAAGATATTTATTAATAAACATATTCTCAATAGTCAAGGCTTTATCTCCGAGTTTGGTTTTTATGCTAAATACCTAATCCCTGATAGTTGTTGTTATGCCTGATAATTACGCTAGAATTTTGATTCTTGACGCTTAACACTTTACAGTTTAGATGTTCGATGCTTACCCTTTATGTTTAACACTTGCCATTTGATCCTTGATGTTGAAACATAACGATAGCTAGGGTTCAATACTTGAGCCTCAGATTTCCAATCGTCAATTCTTAAGGCGGCCACTCACACGCCTGCCGCAGGAACAGTCTAGGGTGTAGGAGTGGGGTTAACCCTTAATTGGCCCCTTGATTGTGTTGTATGTAGGTAAGCAGTGGAAATTTCCTAGCTTGTCTCCTTGGCAGGACATCTGGTGCTCCGGACCTTCCTAGCTACCTAGATCAGCTCAAACCTCCCTGACTCAACTCGTTTGTGTAGCGTGATGTGACAATTTCAACTCAGTTCTCTAGCGACTGCCATGTGTTGGTATTGTGGAGCTCGTTGCGGTAAATACGAATATTACTTATAATAGAAAAAGGTCAAGAGCATGAAGTTTGGACACGGGTGATAGAAGTTTATAAAGACCGGCCTCACATGTGGGATAAAAAAGACAAGCATTATTCCAAAAGAAATATGAGACAGCAAACCTTTGAAATGATGTTTGAAATATTTCGCAAACTCGAAGATGACGTTAATATGCCTCATAAAAAAAAAAAAATTTTGAAAATATGCGTACATCCTTTGCGCGGGAGATGAAAAAGGTTAGTACCTATTTTTATGATTTGTAGTGTTTTGTTTGGTATTTGTTATGGTCTGTATCTTCATAAATCTTTTTTTTTAGGTAAATGTTTCAAAACAAACGGGAACAGGAAGCGACGATGTGTACCTGTTCGCTTTTTTTTGAAGGGAGCAGTGAACCATCTCGGAGAAGGATACTGTAGAGGTCAGTAATTAAAACAATAAATTTAATATTATTTTATTCATATAAGTGAAGAATTCACATTTGGTTGATAGGTACTTTACGTATATTTTATCGTTCTAACCCATTGGTATTTTCACATGATATCACTTGCAACATGTCTTCTTGGAAAAGGACACTACTTTGCCCGTTGAAATAAGTCATAAATTTATTTCGTTGCCTTCATCGTTGCGCTGTTTTTCATTACTTTGCACAAGCATTTTCAACGTCTACACATGAATCTGTCATATAGGAATTAGATTTCTTTCGCAAATAATTATGTAAAGCACAGCGTGCTAGCACAATAGGATCGATGTTGTCAATGTTGACATTTATTTTTCAGCGGAGAATCCTAAAACGTGTTGCCAGTATCTCAAATGCATTATCAACTACCCTTCTTGCGCTAGATAACCGATAATTAAATACCCTTTTTTCCTGGTTTATGTTTTTGAATGAGAACGGCTTCATAACATGCGTTTTGATAGCAAATGTGCAGTCGCCGACAAATGTGTATCGCACTATAATATTTGTGTCTGGTAACATAGATGGTGGCGGTAGGTGTAACTGATCTGTCATTAGTTTTTCATAAAATTCTGTATACTGTATTACACCACTATCAGAGACGCTTCCGTTGTTGCCCGTGTACATAAATTCGTAACTCGTATTAACGATAGCAAAAAGTACTGCACTGAAAAAATCTTTATAATTATAAAAACACGACCCACTGCCAGGTAGCTTTTCTATAGCCATTTGCTTTCCGCACATTGCCCCAACACAGTGATTGAAGTTCGACTTGTCTTCAAACGTTTTTGCTGTATTTTCCCATTCAGCTTCCCACCAAGGCACCTGAAAGAGAAATAATGTGAAGTTTTTATTACAGGTTTCACAGAATTGCGAATCGAGTGAATCATATGGTAGTTAAACAACCGACCAATCTGCAAAGCTTGGAAAGTCAAACATCCAGCAGTCAATCAGTCAACCAAAAACGTTCAAACAAGCCAGATAAAACAGAAAAAGAATCCACACCGTCAAGAAAACGAGTGAGCTTACAAAAAATGCAAGAGAAACTAATCGATACTCCTCAATAACTGCTCACGACTATAACCACAGGCGACTGGGAAGTCATAGGAAACAGCATTGGTCTTCAATTAAAAGGTTTGAGTAAACAGCAGCACATTATTCAAAAACTTACACCAGACGCCGTTTATTATGGAAAACTTTGCTGGTCAGGTTGCAATATAATCGATACCAGCTTTCTCCAGATTATTCTTCTGTTACATCTATTCCTACAACATCCCCTCAATATCAAACCCAATCCCCTGTGCCATTACCATCCCCTAAATATCAAGCCCAACCCTCTATTTCTATACCATCCCCTAAATATCAAACTCCATCCCCTCAATATTAGGTCCAATCATCTATTCCTATACCATCCCCTCAATATCAAACCCCATCCCTTGCCAATACCATCCCCTTAACATCAACCCTAATCATCTATTCCTATACCATCCCCTCAATATCAATCCCAATCCTCTATTTCTACACCATCCCCTGTGCCATTACCATCCGTCTCCGGAATCATTGTGAACATTAATTGTGGCGATATGATAATAGTAAATTTTAAATCCTCATGGCGTTTTCCGCTAACCAAAAACCTTATAGTATGTATCTTTTTTTTCTATTAATGGTGTCACCATTATCTTCCAAACATTTTATATCCATTCGAAAAAGTTTTTAAGATCATTTACTTCCAATTCCTGCATGATGTTCATGTGGCACAATTCTTTTCGTTTTTGTAACTACTTCTTCTCCCAGTACTTCCTTTTTCTTTTTTTATGGTAGCACGGCGGAAACAGCCAATCTTTTGATGTTTTGAAAGTGATGGCGCCATCTTTACAGGTTCAAGCGACACTTCTGTTTCGCGGTACGTTCGCTTTCACACTGAACGACAGGCACGTGAGCAGAAGTCTCCTAGATTGCCCTGTCTGCCCTGCAGCCTTGATTGTCCCTGCGGTAGGGGTGTGAGTGGCCGCCTTTAGCACTTAGCATTTGAAACCTAATACGTGGAATTTAATATTTGACACTTATATTGGAACATTAACGCTTGATGGTAAATGACAGTTAGTTTTGTTTCTGTGATTCAAAAGATGTGTTTTTGAAGTAAGTGTTAAGTAATGATCATCAGGGATTCGATAAATCCTATTGCGCTGCTCTGGAAAGATCTGGAACAGAACGTGTGCCTAGCAGGGAGTGTTTCATGGTGAGTGGCATTATTGTGTGCGTAAGCGTGTGCGTGTGCTTTTTTTGTATATGTGCGTTTGCGTGTGCTTGTGCGTCTGCTTGTGCATCTGCATGTACGCGTGCGCGCGTGTGCGTGTGTGGTGTTTTCAGATTCGGTTGCTTCGGATTACTACCTTAGACGATAAACTACAAGGTTTCCCTAAATAGTGTGCGCTACACCGCAGCTGATATACTTTGGTGTGGCCGACGGCTTGCGGCAGGTTGATCTGTGACATACTTCACAGTTAGGTTATCAGATAGTACAGGTAAAGCAAAGGAATCAAATCAAAAGTCTCGTCAGAAAGAATATCCATTATTCACGTGACGGATCACGCAGACAATGTAGAGAAGGTTTTACAAAATATGTATGGCTGAAGTTGAACGTGACGTAAGGTTTAATGATTTCAGGGAGGTGTATACGGACTTTCAGGAGGTGATGGATTTTGGGATATTGCGAAGGCAACATACCCAAATAGTAGCTTGTGTAGAGCTGGCTGTATGGTGTAGGAGTCCAGGAGGTCGTGTGAATTTCTGAGGTTTGTGTGCGCTCACTGAGGTATGTGAAAATGTAGATGTAGTGCAGATTGTACAAGTATTAGACTTTGCTTGTGTACGTGTGTGGTGCGTGTGATGCGGCGACAACCACGGTAGGCATTCAGTGTTGGTGGTCAATCGTTGGGATGGTCTAAGTGGAAAACAACCTTGATGATATCGTAGTGGCGGACACGCTCATCTATTACGAAAGAAAGGTGGAAAACAAACAAACAAACAAAACAACCTTTTAATAAACTACTCCTGTGGTCCAGTTGTTGGTGCTTGTAATGATGGCGATCTTCTCTGAGCTGATGGTACTATGAGTACTTTGGCTATTCATTGTGTACCTCTCATTTTCCTGAACTTGTCCTGGTCTCCTCGGTTTGATGGTCGATTTTCCTTCCGAAACGCAGGGTTTCCGGTTTGGATTGGGTGTATGCGATGTGCAATGCCAAACCTAGTGTGCAGCGGTGAAGTTGTTTTACGAGCCTTAGCCGCTAAACCGACAGTTTTTTTGTAATTAATTGACTTTTTAGTTTTATTTATTTTAATTTAAGCGCTGGGGCACGATGTCACTTGTCTTATTTCTCCAACGCCGTGTAGTCTAACCGACGCGTTTTGAACAAATATTATCACTATATGACTACATCTCTACCCCTATTGAGAAATGTATTCCAATGAAGACGTCTTGTACATACAGAGCCAGTCAATGTAGATCTAATAGGATCTATCCCTACCAAATTACAGTAATCACGTTAAAAGGTATATCCAGATGAAACCATTTTTCAGAATAGGTCGATAAGTAGAGGTTTTCCAAAAGAATTGGTCATTGTTGGACGGTTTATGGTGAATAGTTTGAGCATCATCTATATAGTAAATTATGTTTAAACTTTGTTTTTGCTTTATTTTGTCTTTTCAATTAAAATACAATTATATGCTCTGAAATATGTTGCACTTTAACCATTGTTTACATGTTGACAGTAATAAATACCTAATTATAGTTTACGTCCTAGAACAAAATAGAACAGAATATATAGAATAACGCCACTCGTGAATCGACATTTTCCTCTATTTCTATACCATCCCCTTAATATAAAACTCCGTCCCCTGTGCCAATACTACCCCTCAATATCAAGCCCAAGCATCTATTCCTATACCATTCCCTCAATATCAAACCCCATCCCCTGTGCCAATACCATCCGTTTCCGTAATCATTGTGGACATTACTTGTGGTGATATGATAGTAGTAAATTTTAAATCCTCATAGCTTTGTCCGCTAACCAAAAATCTTAGAGCAGCAGTTAACCGTTATCTAGTACTAATGGCCGCATTAATGTACCTTTTGTTTCTATTAATGGTGTCACCATGCTAAGGATCTCTTTATATTCTCTCTCTCTCTCTCTTTATATCCATTCGCAAAAAGTTTTTAAGATCATTTACTTCCAATTCCTGCATGACGTTCATGTGGCACTTCTTCACCCAGTACTTCCTTTTTCTTTTTTTGTGGTAGAATGTCGGAAGCAGCCAAGGCTATGCCGATCTTTTGACGTTTTGAAAGTGAAAGTGAGCCATTTTACATATTCAAGCAACACTTCTGTTTCGCGGTACGTTCACTCTCACACTGAACGGCAGGCACGTGAGTAGTAGCCTCGTAGATTGATCCGTCCGCCCTGCACCCTAGATTGTCCCTGCGGCAGGTGTGTGAGTGGTCGCCTTTAGCACTTGGTATTTGAAACCTAATACGTGGCATTTGATATTTGACACTTATATTGGAACATTAACGCTTGATGATGATTAATTTAACGCTTGAACCTTAACCTTAGCGAAATAACATTTTTGATTCATGTGTGACGCTTGATGTTTTACCATTGTATTCCTAATTTTTATACTTTTATTATTGTGTTTGATTATTATCCTACTTGCTTAATCCTTGCTAGATGATAAAGTTGATAATGATTAATGCGCGATTATTTGCATTTGATACTTAAAACTATAACCTACCTTCTTCATGTAGTGAAGGAAGTTATAAAACTAATTAACAAGGGTTAAAGTTTTCATAATCCTAATAACTAATTAATGTACCGGGTATACAAGTAAAAAAGGCGGAAGGCCGTAACACACAAACTACTTTGAATTGAGCAGTAAAAAATCCCGTAAATTACTTTTAATTTCCTACCATTTCCGCCAGAGGGCGTTTCACTGATTTCAAATCGAAATTCCCACTATTTGGGCAATTTTCCTTAGTAAGGTATTTAAAAAAATATAACCGTTTTAAACTACTGATCAATATGTAAAATTTCGTGCTGTAAAAATAAAAGGAGGGGAACCATATAACGAGTTACTGGAAAAAATCGTGTTACTTCGAAACGGGTTGCTTGAATTAGTCAGGATTGGTCCCGATGTTAAGGAAATACTTACTATTACCAAACAAATCCAAAACCACAACAATTTCTTATCTCCGTTTACCAATAGAGAACGAAACTTGTTGACGGAACCAAACGGTCGACTTTTCTATTAAAAAGATACCAATTGTTTTTTTACTGCTATTGGAGGAAAATTAAAGAGAGAGGGTTTAAAAAAATTAAATTATGTCAATAGCTCCTATGGAACCAAAGAAATAGTCAAAGATATAAATAGTCAATATGAGGTATAAACCAATCGTACGCTTAAAATAAATAAGTAGCCTATGAAGACTTTAATTTCTTCCAAAATTTCTGTGGTCCAGAAAATGACCGATTTAATATATAATACTTTTAATGACGTCCGAAATTCTCAAACTACCGACCATCATTTTCAATACACAACTGGATCTTATCTCTTGTGGACTGCACTGCACCTTCAATTTCTGCCACCGGTATTGAACGTATTCCTTCTTGAATTCTACTTAGTAGGTCTTCCCTTGTCGTCACTCTAGTTTGATATACCATACCCTTCAACCAGACCTATAAATAGAAATCTAAACAGTCCAGAGAACGAGAAGGTCAGGGCTTCCTCTACCTATCCAACTGCCTGAAGATATTTCCTCAAGATGTCGTCGTGCATTTAACGAAAAATCTGCTGGACACCCATCATGTTGGAAGAACATTGTCCTTCGAGTTTGGAAGATCAATACCTTCAAGTGAACGGGTAGTTGTTGTTGAAGGAAGTGCAAATAGACCCTACCAGTCAATGCTCTTTCGAACACCACTGGTCCTAGAATTCTTCCGGCAATTATTGTATACCATACATTAATTTTCCACCTTACTTAGTGCTGCACCTCGAGTAGCCAATGAGGATTGTGTCTCTATCAGTAATGCTTATTATATAAATTTAATTTTCCGTCACAACTGAAAGTGGTCTCGTCTGTCCACAAAATTCGAGATAAAAGTTTAGGTTCCTCTTGTGTCATATTGGACAGCGAATACAATAGTTCAACCTTCTATCAAAATCTTAAGGTATCAAAACTTGTTGAAGAATAGTATGATATGAATGGAATCTAAAATGATAGGAATATTATGCGTGAGAATGCAGGAGTATTATAAGTAGAAATGATCAAGATAATGGTGTTATTTAAAAGACGTTTAGACCAAATGCTAATAATTAGAAAGTTACAACCGTTTAAAGTTCTTATAAACAGTTGTTACAGGCTAAATACTCACTAGAGCATTCAGCTCGTAAATTAAATTTGTACCACGGCATAGCTCAGTGGTGTGGACAGGGTTCATACTTAATGTTGTGAAAAGAGCACTCGTCCAAAAATGTCAAAATCGGGTTGTTAAAAACTTTTATAGCTAGAAAACAGATCTTAGATTGATCTAACAGGAAACCAAAACGTTCACTCGGAAGTAATCTAATCCACTACTAAAATGCTCCTCCAAAAATTTTTACTCCAAGTTCACCTAAATTTCAATAAAATCTTAAGCTTTATGTATAATATATATATATATATATATATATATATATATATATATATATATATCGAAAATTTATAAAATCCTCAAATTTAATAACCGGGGACATAATTCCTAAATTCAAAAAATAATATACAACAATAAAAAATCAGCTTACCTTTACGCCGGATCATTTAACGACAGATGATCAGCTGGTCGGTTATGAAACTCAAACTACGTTATCTAAATGCATTACGTTAAACCATAATGAATCCCATATCTCCAAATTTACCTTTAATTAATTACTTTAAAAAAACTTTAATAACTTTCATTCAAATTTACACACAGAACTAAATAAACGATAAAATCGAATATAAAATGCTTGACTCAAATGAGTTCAATTACTAGAAATTTTAAATATGAATCAAAAAGTTCTAATCTTTTTAATTTATTACTTTACGTCAACAAAATTGTAGTACTGAGGACGAATCACAATAGATTTATATCGATCAATAAAACAGTTATAAACATTAACAATGGTCGTATATTATGACGTTTGTACGTATATTAAATTTTAGTACAATTACAAACACACATTGAAGTTAGCATTTCAAAACAAGAAATCTAAGATAATAATAATTAAATTCGGGCAGCGCTTGCAAGGCCGTTTAAGGTCAGTTACCATATATTATAAGCAAAAACTTTTCATTATATTCAACAGAAATCATATAAAATATCGGTAATATAAGCTTTCAATATACATAATTTACACAAATAAAAAAATCAGGATGTAAACAATAAATTGTGAGCATGGATACACCTGTTTGTAAAATTGCCTGAAGGGCCTTTATACGATAGATTACACAAAGCAAGCGCTTCCATCCGCCACATAAACACAAAAAACACACTTTATTTATAGCATAACAGCATAAAAACACTCCATTCTCTGGATTACAATCACATAGATCATTCATTGCGGCCCAGGTTTGGTTCGATCGAAACTGGCTCGTTGAATTTCTACAGTAACGCTCTTCAGCTAATCTCCCACAGACGGCAACGTCCCATTTATAGTTTCACAAAACAACTTCTGAATTACAACAGTTAATATAATCAACCACCACGTTAACTAATTCTTCATTTGGTTTAACGTTAATGCTCTATCTACAAAGCGTTATTTGACTTAATCAACTCATTCCAAACGTATTATTAAAATTCCATATCTGTATTTAAACGGTATCTTCTTATTAAAGGTATTTAAAACTTATATACAAGGTGAGACTGGGTAAGGCGTTTGAAAGTAAATGAACGACAACCAAGGAATCGGGAAAATAGCACATTACCACGAAATTATTCAAATCTGACGAAGCAATCTTATACTCCACAGATTAAGAAGCACTTAAAAAACACTTCTAATCTGAAAACGATAACAGGGGTCAAACACCACGATAACATCATATAAAACTACCCAGACCTGGCGAATAGTCCACTAAAAACCCGCCACATCGCGAAGAAAATGCTTCACACAAAAAGGTAGTTCTGATCGGGTATGCCGTTGGTAAATTGTGCTACCCTCAAATTTCCACATCACGCGCCTCGCGCTCTTACTAACAACATCCACCTTCAATCACATCGTAACCCAGACTGTGGCCATTCATTCAAAAATTCCTCAATTACGCCATATTCAATTTTAAAAACGACAACGAATCATACTGCTCATTACGTTCAAATTATAGACGAGGTAGAAACGGATGTCCTTTCCGTAAATGATCGAAAGAAGTTACGTCGCGTTTTTACTTTCGCTTAGAAACTGCATGGGAAGCTTTTCAAGCAACCAACGATTATTTACTCTACAGTGAACATGCACTTAATTTTACTGAGGTCGTATTGTAGTTCAGACAAATATTGCCTTCTCCTATAAGGATAATTCTTAATTGAAAATAAATTGGTAAGCTTTACTGAAAAAGAATCTTGACTTCATTCCTGTATTAAGAGTGGTTATCAGAAACTTAATACAACACAGTTTAGAATCTTATATCTCAACAACAAATGGCGTTTTTTAATTTTAAAGCTTGGGAAAAATTATATGATATTTACGATCCTAATTTAAATTAATCCTAAAAAAAAAACAATTCGTTTTAAACTAAATACGACTAATTCTAATCCGAAATACACCATAAAGCTTTTTATAACAACAATAGCAAAAGTATGTCAATTTAATTTTGACTTATGAAGACACATAAAAACAACAAATTTCGTTCTCGTGAAAGCGACAATTGAGTATATGGAAAAATAAACGAAAAACAATACGTCCAACACCATTACACAGCTGAGTTTTTTTTACAAAATACGGAATTAACATAAGTTTTGAATTAAAATTTGGAATATTTAAAAGCTAAATAAACAAAGTTACCTTACAGTTTTAATAAATCCTTTATAAGACGAAAGTTATGGCTATTTAAATTGTTCTTCAAATTACCCATTTATTTATGAGTCTTCATTTCTTGAAGAGCGCTGGTTTATTTAATCTAATCAAGTACGTCGAACTTACCTAAACGCCAGAAACGAAGTACTTACTTTAATTGTTGTTGTTGACATATTTATTAATTATTCGTTACTAATTCGTCTGAAATGGTGAATTACAGTACTGAAGAATACGTAGATATGATAATCTTGTATGGAGCTGCTGAAGGAAACGCTGAACGTGCAGACTTATGTATTTGGAACGATTTCCAAAATTAATTTATCGGAGTGTGTGAGAAGTGTTTGTGTTTCTATGTAAACGTGAATTATAAAAAGTCAGCGGCACTGAATACGTGAGCTCTAACTTATAAGAACTATATCGTTGTAACTTCCTTATTATTAGCGTTTGATCTAATTTTTTTAAAACAACTTTATTTTCATCCCCTCTACTTGCCCTTCCAGTTTTCTTCGTAGGTTAGAAATCATCCTGTATAAATAAAACATAAATAGTGTATAACATTTCTTATCATGCCTAGAAAATAATTTAAAAGTTTTACAAATAATACTTTCAAGAAACTTACTTACTTGTGCTTTTTTAAAATATTTGACGCTTTCGTGCGATATCCCCAATTTTTGCGATATTGTCCTAATGCTTAAATACGGATTAGATATGCCAAGACATTTATGGAATTTCCCTAGGTACAACCTCTAACTATTTAGGACGATGGATGCTACCCGTAGCGCGTAAACGTTATGCTAATCGGACAGAAACTCGGCGGTTGTATCTCCGTCTGCTGCGATATCGCGTACGATAAATTCGTGCTGCAACAGCTGCATTTTGCATGCATTCAAAATATGCGGCAAGCATATAAAATGCTTCTTCATTGGAAATTGACATTTTTGCTTATAACATCACTACTGAAATACGCTTAATGTCACTTTGTTATCTAGTTTGCAGCTTTGACATAATCGATACAAACCATTCATTTTTCTTTTCATAACCTACTTATTAATTTTAAAAGTAAGATTTGTTTCTGCCTCAGATTACCTGTTATATTACAACATTTGTGACTATATCTTTGGTTCTATTGAAAATAATTTTGTTTAAATACTCCCTTGTTAATTTTCTTTGCAATAGTAGTTAAAAACACATTTGGTATCATTTGAATTTTTTTTAGAAAAGTCGACAGTTTCTTCCTTCAAAAAGTAGCACTCTTTATTGGTAGACAGAAATAAGAAATTGTATTGTGGTTTTGGATTTGTTTCGTAAAATCAAATATTGCCTTCACATTGAGACCAGTCTCGACAAATTCAAGCAACCCGTTTCGAAGTTACACGATTTACTCCAGTAACACGTTATGTGGTCCCCTCCTTTATATATATATATATATATATATATATATATATATATATATATATATATATATATATATATATTACTTAGGATAATTGCCCAAAAAATGGGAGTCCCAATGTGAAATCAGTGAAACGCCCTCTGGCGGCAATGGTATGAGATTAAAAATAATTTCCAGCATTTTCTCTTGGCCACATTTATTATAAGATTTTACTGCTCAATCTGAAATAGTTTTTGAGTTATGGCCGGCTGCCTTTCTTACCTGGGACATACAGCGAAAGATTGCCTTGACTTTGCAAGAGTAGAGCACTACAATCTGTGCTATCTAGAGAGCTAGATCCACTCGATTGAATCCCACACTATATGTACTTCACAACTTAGATGTCATAATTTTTAAATTTATGTAACCAGTCTCTTTTGTGGCAAGGTATTTGTAGGCAGGTAAATAATATACATTAAATGAAGGGGGGTATTTGGGCGATGATCTGTAATAAAATCATTAATCCTCCCCAGTTATTTGTCTATGCGATTTGATCCTTTATATAAGTTACACTTTCTAATTATTAATTTGTTATTAAGAGAGATTGATAAGTTTTTATTCGAATCTAGGTGAATTTGAGTTCGTTTTATATGGTCTCGTAAAATAAAGTGGCATACTTTATTCAAAGCGGTGTAACCAAACACTGGGGTTGAAAATTTGTGAAAATATGGGTTTTAACGATATTTACCTACTTTTTTGGGTGATCTTATTTAAGTTGCAAACAGAAAAATTGGTGTTCTATGTAACTTGAAGTGTATGTATCAAAGGGAAAAAGCATCGATTTTATATGAATTATATTCAGCAATAATTTTTCTTTACGAGGAAATGTTTATTTAAACGAATCTGACTTGTGAGATGTTGCAATATTCGCGGTTGGTTAACATAATCCGGCTGATTAGATACTTTATGAAACGGAACATGTTTTAAAATAAAATAATTTTAGTCATTAAGTAATTTCTGGGAATTCAATTTCTTTAGAGATAATGTAAATTATATATGCAAGAGAATTAACTCTATGGTTTTCGATAAAACAATTTTATGTGAAAGTTCAAAATAAATGATTTTCTCGAAAACTAAAATCGATTTCTGTAATCAGGAAATAATATATCTAGGTATATACAGTACGAGTCTCAAATTGTATGTTTTTCAATGTGTGGTGTAACTGCGTGTAATTGTCCGGATAATAAGTAAAATTTTTGAGGGACAATTTTGAGCCTTTAGCCTAAGTTTGCAATTGTTTGGAGCTGTGTGGATCAAGAGAAATGCACGACTCTAAGACTTACGAGTTTGTTTCTAGGTACGTAGTTGGAAGCAACGTATAGTTTGTATGTATGTGTCTGAGACGATTGAATGTGTACTGGTGGTGGAATTTAATTGTGGACTCCGGTGTTTTGGTGTATCAGGTTAACAGTCAGGTATCGGAAATGATTGTCACATTTTTGAAGAGACCCGGGTCTCTGAATCGGAAGGGAGAATGGTTTTTATAGGAACAGGGACGTGTGGTTTGCAAATTGGATTAGTAGGAGTTGGAAGTGGGCGGATTGAAATTTCTGTTTCTGCCATTAGAAACTTGATTCTGGATAATTATTTGATCTTTGATGATGATGATGCTTGATAATATTGCGCATGGATTGTCACTTAAAGATCTGACGTTTTTCCTTGTTATAAGACCCTAAAGGGTTTTTGATTTTGAAAACAGAATTAATGGCCAACGGAGCTTGGAAGCTTAAGGGTGGGTACGTGAGTTCGATATTCAATAATTAGATGCTTGATAATTGACCATTTGTAATCAATACTTAATATATGTCTATTGATGTTTCATAATAGTGGCGCGTGCAACATTTGATACTATATAGTTGACGCGTGAAACTTTGAATACTTAACGACCACCTTAATACTTGATACTTGACAATTTCATTTTAATATGAGTTGACGCTTGATGGCTGGACATCGATCCTTGGTTGCTGTCGTTTGATAATGATGCTTGACGCTTAACTTGGCTGTTTAATCCTGATGTTTGTCACTCTCTGCTTGAAACGCTTGACACTTCTGACTTAAACCTTAACACGTACTGATGCCTTATACATGACATTAAAACAGTGAGTAATCATGTTGCTTTATTTCTGACAGGTTAGTGGTAATGTGTAGTACTTAGGACTTTTGACGTTGATGATTAATGCTTCATACAAAGGCTTTGAAAAAAAAGCGATATCGGATTTTTCATGTCCATCTTTCAATTTTCTTTAGGTACTGTTCTAAACATTACTCGTGGATTGAATATTTACGGATTGTTATTTAATGATTACTCGTTCCTTATTTCGCTAAAATAATTTGTCTAAATTCTCTGTATCTACTTACCTTTTACTCTATAGAACAGTAAATCTACAAGTGCCATCTATGGAATGTACGTGGGTTCTGGATAGTTTCAAATTCTCACATTTTGAAGGGATCTGTTACTTTGCTGAATTACCAATAGATGTAGGTAACCGTAAATAAGTATATTTTACAAACAAATTCTTACTTGAAATACATATAAAATTTGATTTGGGAAAAATGATTTTTGATAAGAAAATTTGGGTTGAAAATATTCTTGAGGCGTTTCTTCTTTTCAAAGCAATCATTGTTGTGAAGTGGAAACATTTTGAAAAAATCACTCTTTTTGCTGTTTCGTTGATTCTTAACATCATTTTTATAAGGAAATTTTCATATAAAATATTACTTTAGCTTGTAAACTAATATAATCGCTATTGATGCGGATGAATAGAAATGTTACGCTACTGTTTTCTTAAAAGAATTATAATTTAACCAGATCTACAGATGTAAAACAGTTTATGAATAAGCTGCCATTATATACGTTACCTTATCTCTCTCTCTCTCTCTCTCTCTCTCTCTCTCTCTCTCTATGCTCTCATCTCTGGAACTTCTCGTAAATGGCTGGTATCTGTACTTTAAGTACTTTGTCTCGTTAGTATTGATATTACATTGTCACTGCAGATTACCATGATGGATTCTAACTGTCTGTGGGCTACCGACCGGAACTTTTACGGCTCACAAACCAAGGCCCAAGTATTCGTCAACTCCAGGTCAGACTATTCAATTATCGCACGTACTAATAACCACCGGTTATACGTTATAAGCCGCTTTCATCAGATATCACTACAGCCTCTACAAAAGAAAGTTAACCATATTACAAGGTATTTTCAATTAACTGCTTATCTTTGTTCCAATTCCTTTGTTACATTGACATCCGAATCCATTTAACTTTCATAAAGATTTCACTAACGTACAGCTGTGGGTGTATCCATTTGTGCATGTGTGCGTGCGTGTGTGCATGTGTTTGTGTGTGCGTGTGTGCGTGTGTGCATGTGTGCGTGTGTCCGTCTGTGCATCTGTGCGTGTGTGCGTGTGTGCGTGTGTGCGTGTGTGCGTGTGTGTGTGCGTGTGTGTGTGTGGTGTGTGTGTGTGTGTGTGGTGTGTGGTGGTGTGTGTGTGCGTGTGTGTGTGTGCGTGTGCTGTGTGGTGTGAGCGTGTGTGCGTATGTGCGTGTGTGCGTGTGTGTGCTGTGCGTGTGTCGTGTGTTGTGTGTGTGCGTGTGTGTGTGTGTGTGTGTGTGGTGTGTGTGTGCGTGTGTCGTGTGTGCGTGTGTGGTGCGTGTGTGCGTGTGTGCGTGTGCGTTGTGTGTGCGTGTGTGCGTGTGTGTGTGTGTTGTGTGTGCGTGTGTGGTGTGTGCTGTGTGTGTGTGTGTGTGTGTGCTGTGTGCGTGTGTGTGTGTGTGCGTGTGTCGTGTGTGTGTGTGCTGTGTGTGTGTGCGTGTGGTGTGTGTGTGTGCGTGTGTGCTGTGTGTGTGTGTGTGTGTGTGCGTGTGTGCGTGTGTGCGTGTGTGGTGTGTGCGTGTGTGGTGTGTGCGTGTGTCGTGTGTCGTGTGGTGTGTGCGTGTGTGCGTGTGTGCGTGTGTGCGTGTGTGCGTGTGTGTGTGTGTGTGCGTGTGTGCTGTGTGTGTGTGTGCGTGTGTGCGTGTGTGGTGTGTGTCGTGTGTGCGTGTGTGCGTGTGTGCGTGTGTGGTGTGGTGTGTGTGGTGTGTGCGTGTTGCGTGTGTGCGTGTGTGCGTATGTGCGTGTGTGCGTGTGTGCGTGTGTGCGTGTGTGTGTGTGTGTGTGCGGGTGTGTGCGTGTGTGCGTGTGTGCGTGTGTGCGTATGTGCGTGTGTGCGTGTGTGCGTGTGTCACTATCCGCTCCAATCGTTAATCTGTTATAGAACACCTCCCAATGTATTTCCTTTTGCGTCCATTTTCTTTTTAGGTTTAGTTGTATTTTATGAACGCTGGTTGTTAATTGTTTTTGAAGCTGGTTTTTGTGAACTTTTTGCAACTTTTTGTCTTCAATTTGATTGTAGTCAAAGTGCAGGTCCATCTGTTGAGCGGCATAACATTCGCCCATCTTTGCTATGACTTCATCGTTTCCTAACCATTTGTCGTTCATAAAATCTGAAAGTGTCTTCAAACCTGCTCTGGCCCAGTAACTCACGAATAATGGTGGTTTGAATCTTTCTATGCGTTGAAAATCTGTGGTTGGAATGTTCCTTATGTCATCCATCCCTTGGGAAATTTGCAGTTCTATTTTACTAATCTAAAAAGATTTTACGATACACTGAACAAATAAGGAAACTTGGTTGTAGTCTAGTATGTTCGGATTGATGATAATTTCCCACGAGACTCCAAATCTGTTTCCTTCCATTATTGAACGCTCAAGCGCAATTTTCCAGTTTTGTGTTTACGTGTTTAGAGTTGATCAGTTTTTGGACGGTTAGCAAACGAAAGGAATGTGACTTTGAAATCAAATGAACTAATCCAATTCATCCAAATTCAATGGCTAGAGAAACACGCTTTTTCACCTTCCTAAAGCACTTTTACTTTAAGATCTTGAAACACCCACTCTGCATTTGCTTTTTGGCTTCCAGAAAATCTTATTTCTAATATTTTTATGAATTGATTAGTCCATTGGTAGTCGATAGGCCGATCTTTCCTGTTTTTCCATCTCCCCGTCCAGTATCCTACAGATTTTCAGTTATTAAGTTTTAACCCGGATTGCTGCGAAAATGTGCTGTAAATTCTCCGAAGAAGCGGAAAATCACTATTGTGAGTAATAAAAACGGATACAACGTCCGCATACACGCTCACCACCAATTTGAAATACCGAGGGTTATTACAATTGTTATTATTAATGCCGCCAAACATCACGCCTTTAAGGGATTATCTACATGTGGAAAGAAATAATTCTATGGCTGGACAATACAGAGACCCGGACAAAGGACATCCTTGACGGATACCTCTCCGAATTAAACTTCACTAGTTAGAAACCTGTCTATTTTTACATGGTATCGTGCGTTGTTATACACAGTTTTAATGGCATCTATTAAATAAGTACCAAAATTAAAAATTTTTAGAGCGGGAAACAAATACTCATGGCTTATACAGTCAAATGCTGTTTTTTGATCTAAATTTAAAATAGCTAATGGGTTATTCTTGTTGTTTACATAACCGATCAGGTCTCTGTGTAAGTGAAGAGTGTCGTATATGCATATTCCTGGTTGGTATGTCGTAACTTTAGTCAGGGTTAATAATTCTGTTAATAACATTATACAGCCTTAAAGATAGGGACCTTGCCAAGATCTTGTAATCAGTTGTTAAAACTGACACCGCCCTCCAGCCCTCTAATTTAGTTAAGTCCCCATTTTTCCGCATTAGATTAATTACTGCTTTTGAAATTGACTTAGGTAGTTCTTTCCTGTTTAAACATAAAGTAGCAACTTCACAGTAGATTGATCCAATTTTATCCCAGAAGGCAATGTAAAAATTTACTGTTAGTCTGTCGATCCCTGGAGCGCTTCTTTTATTAAGGGATTTTAAGGCGCTTCTGAAGTCATCTTGTACTAAAGGAATATCCAATAGCAATTTGCGTTGATTTTCCAACTTTTTTGAGTTTTTAAACAGTGTAGAATCTTTATCAATATTTTGCTTACTGTCTTGAAATTTGGTAGCAAAGTCACTCCTCACAATCGTGCAGAGCGTTAAAGGACCGGTGACAGAGACTCCTTTGTCAGTTAATTCACCCAGTGGTTTATAGTTTGTAAATTACCTTCTGTTGAGCGATGGTCTGTCAGGGTTGGCTATACCTTGCAGTTCCTTCCGCTCTAAAATTTTCTCGATTTTTCTATTATACCAATCCTGAGCGTTTTTCATTATTTGTTTTGTGTTTAAAACACCTTAGATAGTTGAGTTTTTGTTGTCGTGAACCTTTTTAATATAGCTTTGTAAACTTCTTAGCTCTAATTGTTCAGTATTTTTCTTTTGTTGTGTATATAACGTTATTATATATTTTAAATTGATCTTCAAGCTGTCCCACCAAGATAAAAGGTCACAATCTGGTAGTTTTTTTCCAATCTCTTTGTCTAAGAAGTTGTTTGTCAACGAAATTAGAATCATCAAGCAAGAAGTTATTAAATTTACAATAGGCAGATTGACCGGAAGTATTGGCGCTATTTGGTTTCAGCACGCTAGTTACTGCTAAATGGTCCGAAAATGAAAGTTGTGATGACGTGTCATGTCATTGGTCAAGTATATTTTGGGATATGTAAATTCTATCCAATTTAGGTGCTGATCGTGAGGTAAAAAGGTGTAACCATCTATTTTATTCAGAATTTCCTACATGTTCTAATGAATACATCTCTATCACTTGTAGTAATAATTTAACAATGGATGGGTAACGTCCATTTGAATTACCACGGTCTGATTGCTGCTCCAATCTAAAGTAAAAATCTCCTGATAGTACTACAACCTCATCAACGATATTACAACTTTGTATGTTACTGAAAAGTGAATCTATTATGTTCTTTGCAAGTGTTAAATTGCGCGGCACATATATATTCCAAGGAATCTATCCCTTGCTGGCAATTCGCAAATTAATTTTATGAAGGTATGATGGAAAAACTATTGTATGATTAAATACTTTTAGTTTAGAATTTTTCCGTATTGCGATTGCTGTCCCAGAGTATTCACCTTGTGCAAAATTGTGAAAAAGGTCATACTTGGATGATTCGTGACTTTGCAAAATGTTATTTGTATTAGTTTCTTGTACAATCAATAAATCTGAATTATGAGTGTGAAGAAATTGCTCAAGATTTAACCATTTGTAATATGATTTGATGCTTTTAACAATTAGTGTCGATATTTTCAGGAATTGTAGCTGTGTTTGAGCATAATTATTATAGTTAAAAGAGTTGAAGGAAGCCATGATTAATTTTTGTTTTCTTTAAAAATGCGCTCTATTGAGGTTGTTCGTTCTATAATGATCCTAAAATTCATTACCTATTAATTATCCAATCGTAGTACAGAAATTCCTATCAAAACTTCTTTCCTATTTATTTCCTTAAACTGAATGTAGTATTGTTTATAAATCCTATCAGTTTCCCACTCCTTTTCCCTCTTCTAGTAAATCCCCTATAAATACCCACACTCGCCTTCACTCATCCTATTCCATTTCAGTTCGAATCTGATTTTACTTGATCTAGAAATACTAACCAGAAAATCTCAAATTACCTGCCTGCTTAATATAACCTGCCTGTCATTAATTCCATTCTAACCTGCCTGACATATTTCCTGCTCTCTGGATATCCTAGTGCCAGTTCAACATAATTCTCCAGAAAAGTAAGTAGCTATTTGTACTTTCTCGGTGTTTGTACCACGAGGAGTAGTAATAGTTACCCAGTAACGTGGTTCTACTACTGGTGACTTCAGCCCCAAGAAGTAAGCCTACTTTACCAAGCCCCTTCCCTGTCTAATCCTAATATCCGAGAAACAATCTAAGATCTGCCCTATCGGTGTACGTACCTCGAAGGATAGGTAAAGATTGTTAATAGAATTGCTTTATTGATGGTGGTTTCGACCCCAATTATAAGGTAATGCTATACTGTAACATCCCTATAATTTTCCCTATTACCCTCGTATAAACCTGATCCCTATCTAACATCTGTTCTGGTTACTACCATGAAAGGTGTGTAGAAACTATTAAATATCCATTTAATCCAAACCCTCAATATCATACCCATACCGTTGCCAGCTTAGTATAAATCACATCCCTATAATATTCCCTATTACCCTCGTATAAACCTGATCCCTATCTAACATCTGTTGGGGTTACTAGTACGAAGGGTGTATAGAAATTATTAAATATTCATTTAATCCGGATTCTCAATATAAAACTTATACCGTCACCAGACCCTTATCCGAATACCATTTACCCCTATATCCTCTCTCTGTTACACACCCTCTTGAATCCTGGTTCGAACTCCTACCATCTGATATCTAAATCAAATTATCCACTCACATGGTCATGTAATTTCAAGATAACATCTCAGGTTAAACTTGACACTCATTCTATTTAGTCCAACTCTAGTTCTAATTATTAAACATAATTTAGTACATCACATTTCCATTTCACATGGTTTACACTTTATATTAACATTCCTACATTTAGTTATCCGATTAATCTTAATGCACCAGAGCAGTTAAATAAATCACATTGTATTATACATAGTTCGTTTAATACAATTGTGTGCAATCCACTATAATAACATCCATTAAAAACTAATTCTCATTTCAATGGCTCAGTTCTTAAGTTTTCAGACTCTATTACTCTGTTGGGTATGACTGTATCTTCAAATCTCTCATGGGTTGACCATCTTCTGTCAGCTACCAAAACTGCTGCTAGTAAAATAGGCTTTTTGTACAGATCTAAGCAGTACTTTACCTCTCGACAACTCCTTCCGCTGTATAAGGCCCAAATTCGGCCTCATCTAGAATATAATTCTCACCTTTGAGTTAGTGCTCCCCAATACGCTCTCGATATCGTTGATCGTATTCAAAAGAGAGCGATTAGGCTTATAAATGACCCGTCCTTAACTTCTCACATACAGTCCCTTGAGCATAGAAGGATGGTTTCAGTTCTTTCTTTGTATTATCGTTATTACAACGGCTATTGTGCTGGTGAATTACATTCTTTGATACCATCTCCGGCTATCTTTGCGAGAAACACTCGGTTCGCTCATTCACATCATCAGTATGCAGTACAAATCTCCACTTGTCGTACCAAACGGGCGCAATCCACATTTTTCTACACGGCTTCTAAACTCTGGAATGATCTCCCTAGTTCCTGTTTTCCTCTCACTTATGATATGAGAAAATTTAAGGTAGCTGTTCATAGGCATCTATTGGCAATTCATTATCCCTCTATCCATCCTCCTAAGTGTTCCTGAGTGCTTTAGCGCGATAGGCGTTATTTAGCCTGTTCAGGTCCACAATCATAAAAAAAAAAAATCCCGAAGCCAGATACCGACGTCCAATCTCAAACTACCGAACGGAGGTTAATTGTAGTTTAAGAACCAGAATAATTAGTTTTTTTTTTTTGTAATTAAAAGTATTACATTTTTGTTTAATTCCTAAATTATATTATTAATACATTGTTATTTGATTCTAAATCGAGGCAACCCAACATACACTGAAGTGTTGAAAATTGCAAACTGGACCTCACCTGAGATCCGTGAGCTAGCAAACCGTGGCAATTAATAAAACAATTATAGTACACACTTTAGGGGGTTACAGTTCCACAGAGGCTCCACTTATAGATTCTGGCAGGGAATTTCCCATGCCGTCTTTTTCTAAGTCCCTTTTCAGATGATGAACGAATCGCTTGCGTCTTTCATTCTGGGTCCTAATTGTTAGATGTGGAACTACATTTCTAATTAGGTCAATAAGGTCGTATACATCATCGGTGTATCGTTTCGCTATCTCCATTGCGTTGTTATTACCTTTCACTTAATTTAAAAAGTATGTAAAACTCAGACAGTCCTGGACAGCATTGGTATCAGCTTCCCATAGGGGTCGCAGCTCGTCAAAGTTGTCTGGTGATGGAGACTGACTTACTTTCCTTTTTTACGTCTTAACATTAGAGTTGTTACTGTCTATTCCTAGATGGATAAACTGATAGTTGGGAGTTTTCCAAATGATTAACAACTTTATTGATCCTGTATGTAGCGTTTCACTTGTTCGTAACCTCTTGAGCACTTTCTGATAAAGTGGCATGTGACGAGGATGTTGTGGTTGAGAGGGGCAGTTTCGCGGTCGACATTGATATTGAAAAACTGTTTAACTCATCTTAGTGCATTTTAAGGCCATATGTGCGTAGTCTTGCCACTTAAAACATTTAACCTTCTCATCTGTACTCTTCATCTCCGAATCCTATCACTATTGAAGTAGGAATATCAGTTAATATTTCAGAATTAGTTGCTTCCACAATAATACCTCCATCTACAATAGAGATGGAGAAAGATTCGAACAGTTAATTTCCTATAAGGAATAAACATATCATTTACGTTTACACCAACTTCCTCATCTACGAATCATTGAACTAGTTTTTTTGTTGCCAATACACGCAGGTCCTGTATTGCTCATACGTGATGCGAAAAGTATATTTTTGGGGCCCAGAATTCTTCCCGTACATAATCTGTAACTGGCAGTGAATCGATGTCTGGGAAAATTATTGCCTGCTCCTTTTTGGGAAAAGTACAAGCAGCTACTACAATTCAAAAAACGATCTTTTATCATTAGGTATAGAAATTTCTATAGGTACCTTATTTATGTGTACTCCTTGCATATTACTGTGATCAGAAATATTGGAAGATGACGCGTGATTATACATTGTAAGGTGTTAATTGTGAAAGGTGAATTACAAAGAAGGTAAATCATATTTAGAAATATACATACATACAGCTTGTGTGTGTGTGTGTGTGTGTGTGTGTGTGTGTGTGTGTGTGTGTGTGTGTGTGTGTGTGCGTGTGTGCGTGTGTTATCATCCACGTTAACTCTACAACTAAAGCACCTACTTACTTAATATATTGTATCCTTTTAATTCCCAACGTTCCCTTTTTGGGAACATTTTATAAAGCATTGTAAAATATTTAAAATAATGCAATGAAACGTAAATTTTTGATAATTATTATTTAATAGTGTTCAAAATACAGGAATATCTTTTTAATTTTCAATTATCGTACATGGTTTATAGTTTATAAGGTTTTAAATTATGTAAAATTTTGGAAAAATAAGTTTTGCTTATCAAAAATTATTGTGCAATGAAATCATATTTTATACAATAAGATTTTTCATTTCTGGTGAAGGTTAATCCCCTTATTGTGATTTGCAGTAAGAATTTTCTTTGGATTTAATTGTTTGGTCGTAAAAAATTTGCATTCTTTGTTATGTTCCCTAAATGGGAACGTTGGGGCGTGGATTACCCCCTCTTACCTGAGTATGAATTTCTATGCAAGTGAACACAGTTTGAGTCAGTCACACTTACGTTGCTTATAAATAACCACGTTGCTTACAGAATACATTGTGATACGTATTATAATAATAGTTTATGTTAGTGTGGTGTACAGAAAATTGTTATGGATACTTCTACTTTCTACGGGTAAGTTATATCTTTGAAAATGCATCCACTTATATAATTATATATGATTATATAATTGCATTCTTTTCGTTTTCAGGAAGAAATCCGGTGTATTGCAAAGGTATAGATACCTTTCCGATGCTACAGAGGATGTAGCATCAACATCCCACAAAAACTTGGACATAGCCATATTGCCCCCAGATGCTGGCAACCGCAATATTGAAAATGACCTGGACACAAGAGCCATGCCATCAGATGTAGCAGGTGAACTTGAAATTCACGTGGCGGAATATAGTGATTCAGAAAGTTCAGATGTTGAAGAAGAACCACTTTCCATACGTTCGCGTACTCTGGACCTTCCAAAGTGGAAGAAGACAGATGATGTATTCCTAAATACTGAACCAAGTAAGCCCGATAAAGTTGGTAGCGAACATATGCTGAAGACAGAAAATGAAATATTTAATCTTTTTTTCACGCCCGAAATGGTAGAATCAATTGTTATTCAGACAAACCTTTATGCAAATAGAGATAAAAATAACCCCAACTTCAAAACAACAGATCAAGAAATTCGCCAGTTTTTGGGATTGCTCTTAGTGAGTGGCTACCATAACCTCCCCGGCGAAAAAGGTTACTGGCCCACTTCAGAAGATTTACAAGCACCGATATTCTCAAAAACCATGAGCAGGGACGCATTTCAAACAATCAAACGGTACTTTCACCTGGATGATAACAATAATTTGTCTGCCACAAAAGTCGCAAAAGTCGAACCTTTGTATGAAAGTTTGCGCCAAAATTTTCAACAGTTCGGTGTATTTCATCAGACATTGAGCATCTACGAACAGATGATACCCTACCACGGCCACCACTCGTCAAAGATGTTTGTAAGAAATAAACCCATACGATTTGGCTTCAAGTTGTGGGCACTTTGTAGCTCAGATGGTTACCCATACAATTTCGACATCTACTGCGGAAAAAATAATGGAGAAGTAGATACAAGGCCTTTGGGTTACCAAGTTGTTGACAAGATGCTGTCTATCATTCAAGAACCTTCATTACATGTTGTGTATTTTGACAATTTCTTTACAAATTATCAACTACTAAGTGATTTAGCAGACCGAGGAATACGTGCTTGTGGAACTGTATGCGAAAATAGAATCAAATGTCCGCTGCTTCCTGCAAGGGAAATGAAGAAAAAAGGGCGTGATGCTTATGACTTTCGATCTGACGGGAAAGTTGCTTGTGTTCGATGGAATGGTAATTCCATCGTTACACTAG
This sequence comes from Vesta saturnalis, assembly GCA_036346205.1. NCBI lineage: Eukaryota > Metazoa > Arthropoda > Insecta > Coleoptera > Lampyridae > Vesta > Vesta saturnalis. The sequence goes on along the minus strand of JARFJB010002254.1, from coordinate 2,876,997 downwards.
CTAGTAATCACCATCGTGTGACTCCAATACAAAAATGCAAACGTAGAGTCAAGAAAGAAAATAACAAGGAACTTCCTCAACCTGTTATGATCAAGAAGTATAATCAGGGAATGGGTGGCGTAGACCTATTGGATCGTATGCTTTCTAGTTATAGGCCTCGTCTAAGATCAAAGAGGTGGTGGTGGAATCTGTTCGCCAATGGACTAAACATGGCGATTGTTGGCGCTTTCCGATTTTATACGTATCTTCACCCAGAACAGAAAGTTACACACTTATAGTTTCGTCGTTCTGTTGCAATGTCTTTGCTGAAGGTTCAAATGGTACCACGACATCGCTTGGGAGGACCAACTGCTCCAGTTGTTCAAGATATCAGGTACGACAATGTGAACCATTTCCTTATATCAACTAAACAAGGAATGTGTGTGGTTTGCGGAAATAACACTCGCCTCAAATGTGAAAAATGTGAAAAACGCTTACATAAAAGTTTTTTTTCTGAGTCAGACCATAAAAAGTAATCTTCAAAAATTATAAAATGAATAACATGTAAAATTTCTATCGAAAGTAAAAGTTCCAATATTAGATTTGTGAATTTTATTATAGGTACTTCAACGTTTGGTGTTTGGCAAGAAATTGTAAATGACACCCCAACGTTCCCATTTTGGGAACATAGCAATACAAGGAAACTGAAACTCAGAATTTTCTAATTCCAACGAAATGTCATTTACTCAAGGAACAGTAACATATACCAAAATAATAGTAAAATATCAATTATAAATGGGGTCAGGAACTAAAAGGTTAAGTCCGTTTTCATTTCACATGGAGGAGATTGGATTTTGGGAGAAATTCAGCGGCGGTGAGAGGGGTTTATTAGGAGCTGTTTTCGATTTTTATAAAATATTTCTGAAACAGCTATATATTTCAAAAATGTGAAAATACCAATGTATAGACCTTAATCATATAGATTAATTATGTTCTGTGCAATTTTTTGATTCGACGCGTAATTTAGCGACAAAAAGAATTCCTAAGGTAGAATTTAAGTGTTAGTTCAAATTTTGTCAATATCTGACTAATGATTTATTTTATAGGAACATGTGTAGACATATTTTTTAAACAAAATTGAATTTTTGACAACTTTTCTTTATAAAGATTTTTAATGTAAAGCGAAATAAATATAAAAATTAAATAAATATGTTTGAAAATGTTTAAGCTGTATTATCGATATTTTTATTGAAGCGGACGGCATTCCAATTTTTTGAAGTTAGCATCTAGATGTCTATTAATCTTTATCTGACATAAAGTTTAAACGTCTGTTTGATATAAATTATTGTTTTTGTTTTTACAATGTTGCCTATTTTCGTAATGAACTTATTATTAAAAAAAAATGTTTTTAAGTTGTTTCATTTCTTTTAATTTCCATCTATTGAGTAGGTTGGAAGATCGAGTATTGTTTTCCTCCGGCTATTTGTCTTTTAATTCAAAATTGTAGCATTAGCACTATTAACCGTGCTGTTCTTCTCGACAAGACTATCCACTTGTGCTCCTTCGGGTGATAATGACCGGAACTCCTGAAATATGAATTAAAACCAAAATAACAACAATTTTTATAAATTTATTAACTTTATTTCTCTAACGCAATATTTTTTATATGAAACGTGATACTTACAATAAATTCAACCAAATTTAAATAAAAAAAAGAAAACGGAATAAAAAATGTCTAATAATTGATATGATCCACTACTTCTTACGGTCGTGTTCTTTACATAAATATTTTTTACAGTTAATGCAGGTCATATTAGTTTGGTTATCACACTTAGAAGGGCAACATTTGTAGCGTGCTCGTTTGTTTTTGTTGCTAGTTCCAGGAAGAGGTGCGGTAGAATTTTACATCAATGGTTGTTGAATAGCTGTTACAATTGTAGCTGCTTCTTCATTATGGGGAAGATGTTTTCTGGACAAAATGTAAGGATTTACCAATTGTTTGCCCAGTTGTTCAAAAAACAGTCTTCTTGTGAACAAAACATTTTTATTCCAGTCTGGATTTATTTCGCACCATAAGACGAAAGCATTATAGGCACTGGTATCTAAAATGTTGTAAAATAAGATTATGGGCCATCGATTTGTTTTTCGTTTGCATGTGTATGCACCGATTAGCTGATCTTATGTATCAACTGCTCCTTTTGTAGAATTATAATCAAGTATAATTTGTGGTTTTTTGTCTTCTCTGTCGCTTGTTTGTTTCTGGTTATATGAAACGCACTCATTAGAAAGACCTTCTTTTTTTGGAATTCAAGACACAACTGCGGTATCTTTAGTAAAATAAAATTTGGAACTATGCACAACGTTATTTACTTCCATGATAGGTAGCTCAGACTTGCTTCTCCTGACAGTCCCTAACATAGTAAGATTTATTTTAAGAAGCATTTGGCCCAATTTATACGATGTAAAGAAATTGTCACAAGTTACATTCTGCCTTCTTAGTCCATAAGTAAGGTCTAAAACTGCTCTCAGACCCTGATCCTTCTCAGGTTTTCCCCCAGGTGGTTTTCCGTAAATACTTGAACTTGTGAAGCATAAGAACTTACACTATCACAAAGCGTCCATATTTTGATGCCATATTTTGCTGGCCTGCTTGTTATATACTGCTTGAATGTACAGCGACCTCTAAATGCAACCAGCTGCTCGTCCGCAGCTACGTTTTGCCCAGGATTGTACAATTTTGGTAGTATTTCAGCCAATTTGTCCCAAAATCCTCTAATAGGAGCCAACTTATTCCGTAGCCTCCTTTCTTGACGTTCTTTTTTATTATCAAACCGTAACACGCGTGATATATAATAAAATCGTTTCAAGGACGTTGTTGCGCGAAAAAGAGGTCTGCCTGTTTCTGCATTCCACAAACTTCTGGTAGATTCATCATGCAATCTATAAACTCCACCTAACAGTCACAAACCTATGTACGCCTGCAACGTAATGTCATCTAATTCTTGCCACTTGTCACCGTATACTCTACGACTACTATATTTTCCAGAGAACTATTGAAAAATAGCTGAAATGTATATTTTACATCCTGGACTCGTGCATTGCAGTATCTAGTTGGACCCGGAGCGACTTTTTTGATATTAACACTAGTTGCACGCCCTGATTGAGGAAATGGATCTAACATCCAAGTTATGGCATTATCTTTAGATTGAACCGATTGAGCAAGTGGCATCAATTGCGTAGGATTTGTCCGTCCAGCATCGTCGAAAAAATCATCGTCTGACCGTTCTTAATCAGTATCTTCACTGATATGATCTTCCTCTTCAGAAGCTTCATCGTCACTAATGTCACTCAAATTATCAATAAGCTTTTCTAAGTCTTCACCACTAAGATATTTTTTTGCCATCCTGAATTTTGACGTCACAAGACCGCCCACGTGGGGGACCGGATTTTCCACCCTTATTTTTACACGATTACGTGTATGACGTATTTTTTCACCCCTATTTTTACACATCCACGAGTGAGACCGTGTTTTAAACACTTATTTTTTATACGCTTACGTATGAGGCCGTATTTTTTACCCTTATTTTGAGATGGTGATGTTTTAATTATTTTTATTAATATAAGATGATGATCTTTAATTATTTTTATTAATTAATTATCCTAGGGAGATTCTCAATCTGATAGTTTATAAGCTGATGATGATCTTTAATTATTTTTACTCGCTTACGTATAGGGCGTGTACTTTCAACCCTCTGCATCCCTAATTAAGGTCTATTTAAGGTGTATTTTAGGGTTAGCGTTGAGCTTGGGGTTTGGCCTGTATTTAGGGTAAGGGTTGAACTGAATCTAGAGGTAGGGTTGTTTTTCTGGTAATTATCTTCAGCCTTAATTAAGGCCCTTTTGGTAGTTTAGCCCTGGAGGTTAGGCAGTTGCACGTGTTCTGATTGAAAAAAAGATTTTTATTTAGTCTATTTAAACGAAGCTGCTGATGGAGTATCTGTTAGTATCGTTTAGCGATTCAAGATGGAAGGTCAGTTTAAGCACCCCTTTTCGGCGACAGTTGCGGGTCCGTCGGGTTGTGGGAAATCGTATTTTATCGTTGATTTTCTAAAAAATATCGAAACCGCTTGCGGTACAGCTTTTGAAAAAATTATCTGGTTTTACAGTGAGTGGCAGCCTTTATTCAAAGATCTCTCTGTGGAGTTTCAAAAGGGTTTACCTGATATGGAACAGTTTGACGGGGAAAAACCTGTCTTAATAATAATTGACGATCTAATGCGCGAAACTAACGGCTCTGTGGTTGATATTTTTACAAAGGGCTGTCATCATCGAAATCTAAATGTGTTTTTCTTAACGCAGAACATATTTCATCGAGGACGTGGACAGCGAGATATTTCTCTCAACGCACATTACATAATTTTGTTTAAGAATCCACGTGGCAGAGCACAGATACAGCATTTAGCAAGACAGATTTCGCCTGACAACTCAAAATTTTTAGAATCCGCATACCAAGACGCTACTTTAAGCCCACACGGGTATTTATTGTTCGATTTAGAACAGAATACACCGGATGGGCTACATTATAGAACAAACATATTCGGGCCTCAGGGTATTTGCCAAGTATATATAGCGAAAAAAGGGTTTAAGTCTCAAAGTCATAAAGATTACATCATATATGATGGCTGACGTTTTAATCGAGAACACTGATATCCTACTTGCATTAGCCCGATTAAGTAAAAGTCAACGTGACGCTTTATTGAAGTGTTTGGATAGTAAGCAGGTAGAGTGTATTTGCGACTGTGCACATAACATTTTAAAAGGTCGTGTACCTCTGTCAGCTGAACAGAAGCAGCGACTCTCTCAACATCAGCACACTTTAAGACGCCTGGCACAGAGAGGCGAATCTATAAAAGAGAAGAAACAGTTTCTTGTACAGAGAGGTGGTGCATTTCTACCACTCCTGTTAGGACCATTACTTGGCGGAATTCTGGGTAATCTGTTTCAATAACCATGCACCACACTCTGAAGAAGATGATTATTCTACCGATGGACTTTATACAGCGCTTACAAGCACCAGATGTTACACAAAACAACATTTTAACGCAGCTGGGTAACGATATGGATAAAGTTTTAAAAACTAAAATGACCGACCATGACAAATGGCAGCAGTACAATCAAGTTCTTCAAAGGTATCTACACTTTTCCAATCAGTTACGTCAGCCCACCAGTATAACAATTAGCGGTGACGCAGTTGCTAATGATGTTAGAGGTTTGCCGCAACGCAGAGGTCTGACAGACGACGAGATAGTATCAACGCTTCCGTCTTCATATAAGATAAAAGCCGCGAATTTGTTACATATACTGAATACGAACAGCGACGTTTTTTGGGATAAAAGGGGTACTGTCACAATAAAAGGCGAGATCATACCACATTCCAACATTATCGATCTGGTTCACGAGACGTTAAGAAAACGAAAAACCACAAACCCGCGCGGTTGGCGTCAGTTTGCGACGTACATTAAAGAGATAAATATACCACGAGCGTTTATCGGAAACACGCAAAGGTATGATATTTCTGCATCACCCAGCGTTGAACGGACCCTCACAACTATAGGTGAGAATTACGATGCTGATAGTGAAACGCGAGAAACACCGAGAAGAATCTCTGAAAGAAGAAGAGGACTTTCACTAGATTGGGATTTGTGGCGGTCATAACATGGATGCTGTATACTATGATCCCTCTCACCCTGCAGTGTTCGCTGGTATAACACCTTTAAATAATGCTGTAAAGGGTAGATATGGTGAAGTAAAAAACTGGTTGCAGACACAGGAAGCTTATACGGTACATAAACCAGTCAGAAAAAAGTTTCCACGAAATAAATATATTGTGAGTAACCTTTACGAATTGTGGCAAGCGGATATTTGTGATATGGGAACTTTAAGTAAACACAATAGCGGATACAACTACATACTAACGGTAATTGATGTATTTAGCAAGAGGGCATGGGCGAGAGCACTTGAAACGAAGACAGCCTCATCTGTAATTGAAGCATTCGCGGATATTCTTAAGGATTGCGACAATACTCCGGCAAATCTGCAGACGGATAAAGGTAAAGAGTTTGTGGCGAGCAGCGTACAAAGCTTTTTCAAGAAACAAAATATCGATTTCTATGTAACAAATAACCCTGGTGTAAAAGCATCTGTGGTTGAAAGATTTAATAAAACATTGAAATCAAAGATGTGGCGTTATTTCACTTACAAAAATTCCTACAGATATATTGATGAACTCGAAAGACTTGTGACTGCCTACAACAATAGTCCTCATTCAAGTATAAAGATGGCCCCCTCGGCTGTAAACGATAAAAACATTTTGGAAGTGTGGAATAACCTGTACGCGAGAGGTTTAGGTCCAGTATGCCATCCTAAATATAAAGTCGGTGAGCATGTCAGAATCGCCAGAACTAAGTACACCTTTGAGAAGGGATATGAAACGAATTGGAGCGAGGAAGTTTTTACAATTAGTGCTGTGATAAAAAGAAGACCCCCAGTTTATAGAATAATCGATCTTAATAACGATACTGTTGAGGGCACCTTTTACGAAGAAGAATTGCAAGTTGTTACGGTTGATAAAGATACTCTATTCAAAGTCGATAAGATTCTAGCAGAGAAGGGCCGTGCGCGAAATAAACAATACCTGGTCAAGTGGCGTGGATACAGTGACAAATTTATTAACTGGGTGATAGCTTCGCAGCTGAGAGATATATAAAAATGGAGTTTTATCTTGCCTTATTGAGTAATAGCTCTATGACATATTTTCCAGGTAATATGACGTCAAGTTTTATTACGCAACTGCCAAAACGAATAAGATTAACAGGGTCGTGGGTTGTAGGGATATCGGAAATTCAGTACCCATGTTCTTTTGCGCTGTAAGTGCAACAGATAATTTAATTTATTATAGAACGGAGGTACCTGACGGCGAGAACGCGTTAGAAACGATATTAAAAAAGGCCGCAGAATATTTTCAACTCGACAACGAGAAGATCATTTATATTGAAGATGGCTGGTACGTGATACGATTCGCTTCGGGAAATTACGCTAGCATAGAAGAAATTATCAGCGAGCTAAATGACCATGCACTAATAAGTAAATTGCTAACAATCGAATATCATAATCTAACTAAACGCGTCACTACGAAATTAAAAACTCGGCTCTTGCTATTCAGATTCTCACAACGTCTAGCCTTACAAATGGGTTATCGACCGTATCAGAACATATCTATGGAACCGATACCCCCTCACCCAGCTAGTATATGGATAGGCCTACCAACTCAGATGTTTGTTTATTGCTATATCGTTGAACCGCAAACTGTAGGTGATGTTTTATCTCCGCTTATGCGTATAATAAATATTACTTCAGAAAACTATGCTTACGGGGGTCATAAAGATGTGGTTTTTTTCGCCTGCACACTGTATACCGGTAATGACGCGGGAATTTGAAAACATTGAGATTAATATAAAAACAGATACGGGTGCAGCAATGCCATTTGAGTTTGGAACGTCGTGCCTGAAGCTACACTTTAAGAAAGTGCAATAATCGTTTGCCCTTATCAGCAATATTACATGAATCAGGCCGGTAACGGTATCGGCTCTATTTACAGAGGTGCGCCCTATCAACGCGGTCATGGATAGGGAGCTGGTTAGGTGTCATATTTAGAAGTATAATACCGTTATTTAAGTCTGGCGCAAAGGCTATTGGTAAAGAAGCTCTTGGAACGGGTGCTAATATTCTTGGTGACGTCATAGAGGATCGACCTATTAAGGATTCGTTTCAAGAAAGATTTCACGAGGCAGGTAGAAACCTTAAGCGTAAAGCCGACGAGAAAATCGATAAAATGATGGATGGTTCGCGTTATAAAAGAGTACGTCTGACCGATAATAATCAGTCTCCACTGAGAGCTGTTGCTAAGAAGAAGTCTGCTTACGACGATATATTTTCAAGATAATGGCTTTTTTATATGCCCAATAGTGTGAATGCGTCAAGTCCGAATTGGATTTGTTCGCTTTACCATCGACGCAGACAAGTATCGAGAGCGGTGAATGGATATTTTACAAGCTCTTATCAGCCCTGAGTGATGACGCCCCAATATAATTTATAGTCCCCGGAAATGGAAACGATTATATAGATTTAAGCCAGACTATGCTGTACATTACAGCTAAAGTTCTAAAGCATGATGATTCAGCACTTACAGACGCTGATGTTGTAGCACCGGTAAACAATTGGATGCATTCTCTTTTCTCACAGGTGGAGGTTTACTTAAATCAGAAGATGGTGTCACAACCAAACAACACCTGCGCCTACCGTTCATATATCGAAACGCTGTTAAATTATGGAAAGGAGGCTAAGAGTTCACATCTAGGATGTACCTTATGGCACAATGATACAGTTGGACAGATGAATACACTGGGAAACGCTAATAACGGTTTCTCAAAACGTCAGGCACTTGCGGCTACCGGGAAACAGATAGAGATGATTGGTCACGTGCACTCGGATTTGTTTAATCCAGAAAAGTTTCTCATAAGTGGTGTTGAGTTAAAGACTAAATTTGTACGATCAAGAGATACATTTAGCCTAATGGCGGCACTCGCTTCAAATTACAAGACGCGAATTATAGACGCTAGTTTACTGGTGAGACGTATGCGAATCAACCCCACTATTCTAATTGCGCACGCTAAAGCTTTAGAAACAACAGCCGCAAAATACCCTGTTACAAGGACCGACGTAAAAGTGTTAACTATACCTGCGGGCATGCAGCGAAAATCATTGGATAATCTTTTTCCTAGGTCAGTTACCTAAACGATGCATCGTAGGCTTTGTAGCAAATAAAGCCTTCAACGGTGACTACCCCTCAAATCCGTTCAATTTTCATCACTGCAATATTAACTACATGTCATTATACATTGACGGACAACAAATTCCTTCGAAGGCCTTACAACCAGACTTTACAGCTAATGGTTTATACGTAAGAGCGTACCACACCTTATTCTCTGGTACGGGTATTCATTTTTTGAATGAAGGTAACGATATATCAAGAAGCGATTATCCCAACGGTTACTGTTTAATGGCCTTTGACCTAACACCTGACCTGTCTGCAAACGCTAGCACGCACTGGAATTTAGTTAGAAACGGCTCCCTTCGGCTAGAAGTCGCGTTTGAAGAAGCCCTCACCGTAACCGTTAACTACTTAGTGTATGCAGAATTCAATAACGTGATCGAGATCGATAAACATCGGAATGTCGTAGATTTTAGCTGTTAAAAGTGGTAGCTCTAACCTGCAAGCTTCAGTGTACAGCAGCAACCGATAGAAGATGGACGCATACTTGGACGTACAAGGGTTTAGTGGTGTTAACAACGAATTCATACCGAAAGAAATTGCCGTGGTTACAGATCACGGTCGTTTATCGTTAATGCTAATAAAACCACCACGAGGCTACTTTATATCAAGGTCCATGTCACGACAGATAAAATTTATGGAGGATAATTATCATGGATTGAAATGGTGGTGGGGTCATGTACATTACAACAATTTCCGTGAGGAGCTGATGAGTGTTGTGCCCATTTAACAAAATTCACGTTAAGGGTAGTGAAAAACAACAGTTTTTAAGGTTTCTTAACAAACCAATAGTAAACCTGGAGGAGAGTGGTTGCCCGTCGATTAAACAGTTGAAAAAGGAAGCAAAAGCATATAGCTGCCTAAACCATAACATCACTGAGCCTATGTGTGCACTGAAAAACGCATTACTACTGCAAGACTGGACGCATACCAATTCCAAAGATGTATGCGGTACAAGTGTTCAGATGCTTGAAATCGATCCCCAGCCACAAAAGAATGTGTTTCGGCTTGTATGTGCTTCTAATCAACTACCGAGACTCGCACCTCGACCGTGTGCAATTATCGTAAACACGAATCCTGCAAACAAACTGGGTCAGCATTGGACCGCAATCTACATTGACGAAAATGGTAATGGGGAATATTTTGATTCCTTTGGACCAGCACCGTATAATAAAACAATACTACAAGACTATTATTCGGATGTATGTGGACGTTATACCTTAATGTTTCTATATTTTAGATTACATAATTTACCTATGTTTGATTTTGTAAAAAACTATTTTAGTACATGTTTAATTCTAAATGATGAGATAATTAAAATATTGTTTAACGCCTGTAACCCAACCATTCTATTCTGATAAATAAAGATATTTTTTTAGTACCTTACTTTTTTTTAATTAAGAATAGCGTAATACCTACTGTTTTTCTTTTAATTCGGTATGTGTGTTTTTTTAAAATCGTGTTATATAAAATTTATTATTTAGTGTTTTTAAAAAGAAATTATTTATATTATATTGGTAATCAATTTTTTAGACTATTAAAATTTAACAGTATTATATAATTACACGGTAATTAGTTAAAAGTAAACATGATCAGTGATTTCTTTCTTACTACATATTGTTATGGAATTTTAAAACATTCCAAACCCTTAATATGGTTTTTATAAAAAAAATTTGTGTGTCCGTATATGAATATTTTTTCAAATAGTTGATGACCTCATTAATATGATGCGTTTAATAATTTATAGAAGTACGGCTGTAAATAAAAAATACGCTGCATAGCGATTGTGTTATAAACTAATGTAGCTCGTGTGTTGTCGTTATAAACTCGGTGTATATAGGTAGAAGGTCGTCGTAATCGGGTGGTATCGTTATACATTCGTGTATAGTCAGAAGGTCGCTGCATGCAATTAAAAAAAAGTGAGCCACCATTTAACCTAATTAGACAATCGTTTATAATAAAACATATTACAAATTACATTGTAAAGTCCCTGTTATACTCCACTTATTATGGTTTAATTATGAGTTCTTGAAAAATCGTATTAAAATGTAAAATAAAATAAACGCAATATTCATTCCTTTTTATGTTTGCTATCACTGTAAAGCTGGTTAATTGAATAGTTAGTTACACGTTTTAAAGCAGTTTAATTTAAAACTATGTATAAATAAAATGTTCACATAGATAAAAGATCTCAATCTGTAAAGTGAGAATTAAAAAGAAATCTAACAATTTTAATAACAACAATTATGCAATCTCCTTTGATAAAATTCAATACAGAATCCTACTAAATTTTAATAATAAATACATATTAAAATATTCGCTAAACCGTACATTCACATTGTATGACAACAACAGGGTAATTAACTGATTATGCAAATACCATTAACTGTTTATTGTCATTATAGAATTTAATAGTGTATTTTAAAAATCAAACGTATACGTTACCTTTACCTTGATTAGTTTTTTTTAATACCAGAAAAATATAAAGTATGCCCTATATGCGTCATAAAATAGGAGGGTGAACATACACTTCCTATACGTAAGTGAGTATAAATAATTAGGGATGCAGAGGGTTGAAAGTACACGCCCTATACGTAAGCGAGTAAAAATAATTAAAGATCATCATCATCTTAAAAGCTATCAGATTAAGAATTTCCCTAGGATAATTAATTAATACAAATAATTAAAGATCATCATCATCTTATAAACTATTAGATTGAGAATCTCCCTAGGATAATTAATTAATAAAAATAATTAAGGATCATCATCTTATATTAATAAAAATAATTAAAAGATCACCATCTCAAAATAAGGGTAAAAAATACGGCCTCATACGTAAGCGTATAAGAAATAAGGGTTGAAAACACGGTCTCACTCGTGGATGTGTAAAAATAGGGGTGAAAAAATACGTCCTACACGTAAGCGTCTAAAAATAAGGGTGGAAAATCCGGTCCCCCACATGGGCGGTCTTGTGACGTCAAAATCCAAGATGACGGAAGGTGTCTCACTTCTACTGCCATTATTGTTGTTTCAGCACTTTAGAAGAACTAGTAGTACGTACAGCAAACCGCACTTTACCCTGCAACGTAGCAAACAAAACTGTCGGTTGCATACTGCGATATGATATTTATACCTACTGCAAGTTGCAAGTCTGGCTACAGACCTGCCGAAAATGCTGTACTAACTCACATAGGTAGGTACATTTGAACAAACATGTGATGGTATGCCTATTATCTATCCTCAAATTTCAATATAAAATAATTGGAAATACAAATGTATATGTCCTACTAATGTATTACAGTCTCGGGTCATAATGACCCGAGGAAAATCAATGTAACAATCATGTTTAAAAAACTAAGGAAAAAAGAATTTATTAAAACAAACAAGCCACCTCATTCTTCAACGGATTAGAAACAAAGTCATTAAATACGAAGTTCATATATTAATAAACAAAAAGTTATCTCAACAACAATTTGATTTAAGGTCATATAGACCCGAAGGTAACAGCAGGGTTAAACGAATAGAAGCAAAGATAAGTTTTCAAATAAAGTAATAATAAATATACTTAGGAAACAACTACATAGGGTGAGGATTAAGAAAGTAATTACCTTAGCTAATAGAAACACAGTACGTAATTACCTGCTTATACATAGGTCTGTCTAAAATACTTTCCAAAGTTAATCTGAAAACAGTCACTACGTCAGATAACAGTTTGCAAACTCTTTTAAGCAATCCAATAGATCGAGGGACAAGCTGGATAAGTCAGGAATTTATATAGTTAAATGTACAAAAATGTGAACAAGTATACGAAGGCAATCTAAACGAAACGACCTATTAAAATTCGCTTTAAAGAGCATTTAGCTAAAATCAAATACAAAAGTAAACACAGGTCTTCAGCAGCCCGACATATGTCTGATAAAGGTCGTGTAGTAGATAAGGCATCTTTAATGAAACATTATAATAATAGGTATGAATTTGATAGCTATGAAAGTTTAGAGATCTTCAAAAACAAACGAATAACTACTTAAGCTTCCATAGATTGATTTTTCACTACCATAAGCAACGAAACGTTACTTACATATATTATATATATATATATATATATATATATATATATATATATATATATATATATATATATATATATATATATATATATATATATATATATATATATATATATATGTATTCATTAAGTATTAGGAGTTCCAGCCATGGCTGATTTCTGAAAGTTTGTATCTGGACTAAGTGATTCATATTCTATTTAAGGAAAATATTTTCATGATGACTACACTTCCGGTTATACCGGAAGTAGCCATCAACTTTGTTATTTTAAATGGAATCGTACCCTTTTTATGGCATATTCGAATTGTACTCGCCATTTTAGTAGAAATTTTATCAATGTTCCCTATACTTAAATTTAATATTTTTTGAGATTTAAATTTTTTTTCGAAAATTATTGGTTGAACACTATGATATTTGACAATGCCTACTGGCGCCATTTTTAGTACGAAGCAAGTAATATTGACGTTATGCACAGGAGTATCCTTAAGCTTTACGCTGATGCTTCCGGTACTGCCGAATTACCTACAGGGTGTTAAAAATGTGACTTCCGTCTTTTGAAAATAAAAACCATCAAAACTTAACTTTTTCAAATACAATGCCCAATATGTTCTTCCTTTAACGGATGCAGAATAAAATTCTGCATTGATTTGTATTAGCATTCCCTATACCTATCTTCAACAGTTTTTCAGTTATTCAGGTATTTCTAAAATCTCGTCCGAAATTTGGAAAAATTAGTTCGATTTCTCCACGGCCGAAGCCTACTACAGGTGCAGAAACCAATTACATTAATGTAGTTTATCAAATCAAACAGAACTGTTAAATTTCGTCAACAAATAAGATGAGAATAAAAGTAATATGCAAATAATAACTATTAATATTATTGAAAGTAAGAAAAACAATTCAAAATTTTATAAATGCTCTATGTGGCCTCCATTTTGTTGAAGACAACCTAAAAGTCTTGACTGAACTTCTTTCGTGCTAGCTTTTTTGACGTGATGACGATTTAACTGGCGTAATGCCGTCGTTACTCTTAAGCCTAGGTATTCTCTTGTGTGGACTGGAGTGGCGTATACTTGATTCTTGACTTCGCCCCACACGTAGAAGTCGAGTGGAGTTAGATCGGGAGATCGGAGAGGCCACGCCATGGTCCGTTTCGACCAATCCACTGATCACCAAACATAGTGGTGAGCTCTTGATCAACGTCACGCGTTGAATTTGCAGGAGCTCCGTGCCATTTGATACCAGCAGTATTGTAAAATATTAAGAGGCAGATTTTCTAAAAATTCAGAGACATCCGTTCTCAGAATCTCCAAATATTTTATATTTGTCAAATTTTCATAATAAATTTGAAAAGAGACACGACCATTCATTACAAGACAAAACACGTTAAAACTAAATTTGTTTTGAAAATTTGATTCTCGCTTGAAATGTGGGTTTTCCGACGCCCAATAGTGCCAATTACGTCGATTAACAATTCCTTCTCTGGTAAATTTTGCTTCGTCCGTCCAAATTATTTTTCGTAAAAACAGCGGGTCTTCCTGAATTCTGATTAACATTTGCTCACAAAATTCCACTCGCTTGAAATTATCGCCTGGATCAAGTGCTTGAACCAAGGTAAACGAATAATCATGCATTTTATGCTTCTTTAAGATGTATTGTATGGAATAGTAAGACAGGCCCAAATCTTCTGCAGCAGATCGTATCGAGCCGTGGGGATAGTTATTAAAATATGCTAGGACATTAACTTCATTAGCTTCTTCGCCAGTAATAGGCTTTGATCGTGTTCTGGCAGCTTTCTCTGTTCCATACCGTAACAATTTTGACTCTATTCGCTTAAATTTATGCTTGTTCATTGGTGTTAAATGATGATATCAGTCATTAAACAAACGGCAAGTTCTGCTAATAATCTTATCACAATCTCCATGAATATAAAATAAGTTCAAAATATCCCTGTTTGAATACTTCCCATTTTCCATTTTGATAAACCGAACACAGAAACACAAGAAAAGGTATTGACAGTTACTAGCAACAAACTTAGCTGTGATTTCCATGGCTATCCATGGAAAAATCAGGTAAATCGTTTTGAATTTCAGAAGAAATGAACAAATGCCTCAATATGAGAAAAACTATCGAAGATAGGTATAGGGAATGCTAATACAAATCAATGCAGAATTTTATTCTTCATCCGCTAAAGGAAGAAAATATTGGGCATTGTATTTGAAAAAGTTAAGTTTTGATGGTTTTTATTTTCAAAAGATGGAAGTCACATTTTGAACACCCTGTAGATAATTCAGCAGTACCGGAAACATCAGCGTAAAGCTTAAGGATACCCCTATGCATAACGTCAATATTACTTGCTTCGTACTAAAAATGGCGCCAGTAGGCATTGTCAAATGTCATAGTGTTCAACCAATAATTTTCGAAAAAAAAATTAAATCTCAAAAACTATTAAATTTAAGTATAAGGAACATTAATAAAATTTCTACTAAAATGGCGAGTACAATTCGAATATGCCATAAAAAGGGTACGATTCTATTTAAAATAACAAAGTGGATAGCTACTTCCGGTATAACCGGAAGTGTAGTCATCATGAAAATATTTTCATTAAATAGAATATGAATCACTTAGTCCAGATACAAACTTTCAGAAATCAGCTATGGCTGGAACTCCTAATACTTCTAATGAATGGTTTCGACCAATCACCCTGTATATATATATATATATATATATATATATATATATATATATATATATATATATATATATATATAATATATAATATATATATATTATATATATATATATATATATATATATATATATATATATTATACATGACTTCCATAAAAATTGCAACATCTAGAATTTATTGAACGATTTTATTGAAATTGGGAAAAATGTTGATGTTGACGTACTCTTGGCATTGTTCCCAAGTTCAGAACGAAATTGTGAACAAACAATTTGCAAAATTGCAGTTAATTACACACTGATTGGTTTATTTCTTAAAATTTATGGTTACTAAGTGTAAAGGAAAAAACAAAAAAAAAACACTAGCTAGATTTTATTCAAATTTTAATCGTTTGTTTGTTGTAATGAAAGACATCGTTGATGAAAATTTCAATAAAATCGTTCAACAAATTCTAGGTGTTGTAATTTTTATGGAAGTCAGTGTATATATATATATATATATATATATTATATATATATATATATATATATATATATATATATATATATGGAAATCTCTTTAGTTTGTCCCCGTCGACTGCTGATAATGATAGCTTAGCTAATAAAACTCGTTCTGTGTCGTTAATTTTTGTGTGGAACGTGGGCGTACTTTGTTTGGTATATGTTGCGCTACTGACCTGAATTTTGGGGGACAACAGTCCCAAAATACTTCCTCCAAAAATATTTGAAGGATATTTTTTATTGTTTTAGAATCAATCGTAATAATTGAATCAAACCTTTCTCTCAATTTGTATAGTAAACCAATTAAAATGTTTAATGTTTGTCTTATAGGGCAATGAGTAAAGACAGAGATTATTGATTTTCATGGCATATTCTGGAAAAAAATATTTGCTTAAAATGTCTGTTTTGTGTATTAAATTAATGTGAAAAAGATGTTTTTGTATTTATGAATAGTTGAAAATAAACTTTCAAGCAATTCTTATATATCTAAAAAAAAATTTCATAATGTCACTTAACATTCTTTCGTGACATGTTTCTATGTTTTTTATTCTAATCAGTGCTACA
Source organism: Vesta saturnalis (assembly GCA_036346205.1). NCBI lineage: Eukaryota > Metazoa > Arthropoda > Insecta > Coleoptera > Lampyridae > Vesta > Vesta saturnalis. Next base: position 2,860,310 of record JARFJB010002254.1, on the reverse strand, counting down.
AAATGAAAGTTGTTTCCGATATTTGAAATAACTTTGCAGTAAATCTACAACTTGCTCGCATTCCTTCCATTCTTTTGTAAGCAAACAAAAGAAGGCTTACATTATAGACATCATCGCTTAAAAATATTTCTAAATACATTGCATCATAAACCATTCACCGTACGTCGACTCTACTTTCATGAAATGAAAATAAATTTGACAATGAAGCGTGATACGAAGTATTAAAGAATAAGTTGAAAGATGAATTTTTATTGATTTTTAATATAGCTTTTACGCGTCTACACCATACAAAGCAATGTTATAAAATGTTTTGCTCTAGTTTTACTCTCGTTCGGTCAAAATGAAAAGTATTGTTGTAAATTCATCACTCTAAATGTACCTCTACGTGTTCTCCAGTTCATACCTCATGCCAACAGAGGCGCTGAAGTTGAAAGGGGTGGGTCTGGTGGTTTATCGATTTACCACGCTACCGTCTCAATGCTGATATTGACATAACTTTTCGTTTCAGTCTTTTACGGAGCTGAACTTATCATCGACATTTATCAATATTAACCCCACCCCCGCCCCTTTCCCTTGCACACGTTACTCCTTAAAACAAAAAATTATAGCGATTAATAGATGTTGTTAAGAAATTAAATCAACGAAATACTAGGATGGAGTAAAAAGGTCTTGCTCAACCTAGTGCTTTTTATGGTGGAATTTGATTATAACTACGAAGCTGTTTGTATGATAATGAAATTTTGCACAAGGTGAGGCACGTTTTGTGGTGTGAAACAATTTTATTCTGAAACATTTTGACAAATTGTTACCAGTTTGTTTTCAGCTTAAAGGTTTTTTTTCCTAGATGGGAGAGCTAATTACGCGTGCCGCTTTCAAATTTTAGAAAATCACAATGTTTTGTATTATTAATAATCGGCTTTATAAGATCTCATTTGACTTGAAAATGATTACAGCATACGGGCAAGCGAATTCAGACGATAAAAATAAGCTTATTCAGCAGCACTTTTATTTTCAAAGAGAAGGGCTGTTATATAACTTATTTTTACTGCTTCTGGAGCTCTAAGATAATCTGGCATGAACTCTGAAAATACCCTCGGAATGAATTTTTCTTTTCCTTTTTACTAGCGCGATACGAATATTTTTCTATACAAACATTTTGTTTTATTCAAAATTTAATTTTTGTACCCCTTTTTTTATATATTAAAGCATTTGTTTGTGGCGAAAAACTTGACCTACAGTAAATTGATGCGCGTGCTTTTTGATTAGTCACGTTCATGGCTTGTTGTAAGAAAGATGATTGCTTCTTAGTGATTTAACATACATTCTACTTGACTTGCTCAAGAATTATCTAAATTGTTTATAAGTGCCAATTTTTAAAATTAATGAACATTGAAGATAATTCTATATAGAAGCTTACACAAGAGCGTCTAAATAGCTTTGTCTGCATAAATCGTTACTTGAAGGCAAATACGGAAATAATAACGTAATACAATAGCTCTAGCTTTATTTTTAAACAATGGATATTGTGCAGCTAATCCTTTATATTTGAGCTCAAATAAAAGCTGTATATAACACGAATATAAAATAGGCTATTGAAAGAGAATAAAAATCTGATAACAAAACTAGAAAATTTTATATGCCTTGTGCCTAATATAGAGACGTAACTTAATCTTCTGCCTTCCTACCATTAACCCATTAAGCGTCAAATTTTAAATATCAATAAGTAGTTTTCATATGTTTGTAATGTTATCAAACAGAAAAACATGTCTATTTAAAAAACGAGATATGAAATCGGAATATAAAAGAAATATTCCCATTAGGGAATCACGGATGATAGATTTTATTTTTATGCAAGAACAAGAGCCTTTCATTTTTGAACTCACTTTTATGAAATAAGAGATGATGGGTGTAATTAAGCTTAGGATACTTAACCAATAAAATATCGGCATTTATATGATCTTGATTTCTAAGACCCATTATATAAAATCAGGTATACTCAGAATAGAAACAAAGTTATTGAAGCAAAACTTTATCTATCTATACATATACCTTACAAACTAAGATTAAGGGATTACGTGGACTTCACGTTATGTGATTTTTCAAAAGATTTATCGCCTGATTTCGTCAAAATACCAATGTAAATGTTTGCAACTGATCATAAGGGGAGTCACTTAAAAAAAACACGGAATCACAGCTTGGATTTAGAATTAGAACCAGATCTATTCCTTGTAAGAAAACGGTGTGATTAGCGTTAGTATTACCGATCCGTTTTATCGACATTTGACGTTTGGTTATGGAACATAACCACAAATTTAGTTAAATCTCCCCACACGTGCCCACACGATAGTTGGAAATCGGAACTAATAATACGAGTGATAATGGTAGACGCATTTTGTTTTAATGCAATATTTGGCGAAAGAAATCATTTATACATATTTTTTAGGTGGAGTGGACTAGAGCTTTAATCACTGCTTTAATTGAGCGGTATGAATTGCAACCCTGTTCGTATGGCACAAAAAACAAATTTAATAGCAACAAGCACGCTAGAACTGATGTCCTGCATAAAATTATGAACTAATTGGAAAAGATTGATGATATAATCGAAGTAGATGATGTGAAGAAAAAATTACCAATTCAACGCAGCAATTTTCACATGAAAATAATAAAGTACTAGCTACCAAAACATCGGGTATGGGAACTGAAGACATTTATGAACCATCTGTTTGGTGGTACGAAAAACGTTTATTTTAATACCCCATGTTAAAAGCAAAAAAACAAGAAGCACAATATTTTCACTATCAGAACCAATAAATTTCGAGTCCACTTTTTCGAACCCCCTACTGCTCATTACAGATATTGTTTTTACAACGAACACATATCATTGTGCTTTTACAGTCAATATTTGCGGGGCACACTGAGCATCTCTTTCTCGTAATTGTTGCACTTCAATAAATCTACTTAGACACTCCCGGGCACTACGACATAGGTTAGGGTTAGTAGATCTTCTCTGCATATGTGGTATCACTAGTTCCTTCGCTAATTTTTTCAAAAACAATGTGCGTTTGTGAGTCACTCCTATGTTGTAGTTTGGATGTCCCTTCGTAGAGACTATACAGTGCTAGTCAAAAGTCTGCTCCCCCCCCCTTGTATCTTTTGAACGGTTTTACTTATACTAATGAAATTTGGAGGGTGAATATAAACGGATATAAGCTTCTCAACTAGTCATGACAAGTGACGTGATAGTCATATATGACGTCACAGGGCCTCAGAGACCAATAATTTTAAATAGTACTTTATGGCAAGTGACATCTCGTTTGAAAGGTATTAAAATTATCTATTCAGTAATACTAATTCTGTTAGGGTTCAGGTTGATTTTGATAGAAAAATTAAATAAACACTACAATTATAGTTTGGCATTTAATTAATCAAGATTCAAGGACCAATTCTTATAGTAAATGTTGGAAATGTGCTCCATAAGATTCCTGACAGTAATGCATCCTATTGCTAAACTCTTGTCGTACTAGTTTAAATGTGTCTGCGGAAATTGCTCAACATTTTTCAACAATTCTTTGTTTCAAAATGTGCATACTACCAGGTGCTGTAGCGTAAACCTTAGATTTTAAGTATCCCCAGAAAAAAATCTAATGGTGTTAGGTCTGGTGACCAAGCTGGCCATTCTATCGGACCTCGTCGTCCAATTCATCTGCCACGATATTCTTCATCCAAGTAACGTCTTACTGCACCATAATAGTGTACAGGAGCACCATCTTGTTGGAACATTATTTCCAAGTTGCCGAATTCATCTAGATTATCTCCAAAATTTCAAGAATTAACGGTTCAATTGCGTTTTGTAACATCTCCAGATACACTTAACCGGTTAAGTTAGCATTGAGAAAAATAGGTCCAACTATGTGGTTTCTCAAAATACTTGCCCAAACATTCACTTTTTCTAGAAATTGAGTATGTTTTTCACGAAAGATTTGAGGATTTGTGTCACTCCAATATCTCACATTTTGTGTGTTAACGTTTCCATTGAGGAAGAAAGTAGTTTCGTCACTAAAACAAATTGATTTTATGTAGTCTGGGTGTTGGATAATTTGATTGGACATATTTTCACAGAATTCTAATATTCGGTCGGGGTGATCATCTGAAAGATGGAGCACCATTTTTAATTTGTATGGATGAAATTTGTTTTTAGCCAACACCCTATGTACTGTCCTTTGACTAACTTCACAGATAGACGCAACTTGAGCTGTAGAAGAGGTAGGATGTACTACCATTTCTGCAATTAGGTCGATTTTTTTGTCGTTACTAATTGTTGGTCGACCAGATCGTTTGACATCTTGAACACTACCGGTTGCTTCAAACTTCTGAAGAAGTTCCCTCAAATAAGTCCTCGATATAGGGCGATCGGGGCACCTCTCATTAAAAAGACGTTCCGCTGCCTGGAAATTGTTTCTACATTCACCAATTATTGAGATAGCTGCTACTTTGTCGGCTACGGTACGTACCATTTTGTCTGTGTAGACACTTAAACGTCGCGTTAAAGAATAATTAAACTGAATAGTCAAGGTATAAAAACTTATCAAAGTAAAAAGAACGAGAGAATTAAAAAACGTCAACTTTTTTGACAATTAACCAGATGCAGACTTTACAATCTTGATTAATTAAATGCCAAACTATAATTTTAGTGTTTATTTAATTTTTCTATCAAAATCAACCTAAACCCTAACAAAATTAGTATGACTGAATAGGTAATTTTAATACCTTTCAAACGAGATGTCACTTGCCATAAGGTACTATTTAAAAGTATTGGTCACTGTGGCCCTGTGACGTCATATATGACTATTAAATCACTTATCATGACTAGTTGAGAAGCTTATATCCGTTTATAATCACACTCCAAATGTCATTAGTATAAGTAAAATCGTTCAAAAGATACAAGGGGGGGGGGACTTTTGACTAGCAGTGTGTATGCGTTGAGTGCTGCAATATTAATGATGTTGAAAAAAAATGTCATGGGCCATCGTTTACTTTGTCTCTTGCACGTATGTAGCGACACAATTTGATTCATGATGTTAACACCGCCTTATGCTTTACTATAATGTGTGATAATTTCAGGCTTCCTTTTAGCGTCATCACTGATAGATGCGTCGTGTTGCATGGTTCTTAGTAAAATTAGGCATTTCTTCTTTCTATCTGCGTAACATACCATGGACACGTTATTTCGAAAGCAATAAACAATGAAGAGCAGGCTACACGATCTTTTGAGGCTTTCATTTCTTCCGAAATGTCATGCTTATTCTGACGTAGTGTACCCACAATAGTAATATTTTTATCTATCAGATACATTACTATCGGAACACTAGTGAAAAAGCTGTCTATCGTGAGATTGAGGGCAGAATTATAAATGCCACGCACAAGAGTTTGTACTAATTCAAGCCCCAGGTTTTTATGTGGAGATCTCCGGGCTGGCGATTATCCAGAGCATAACCAGACTTGGATTCATACATCCAAAATATTTTAAGCCTATATTTTATCGGTTTACTTGGCATATATGTTGAAAAAAACCTGCATCTGCCTCTACCCAGCTAGTTGTTCATCTAGTTACATTAGTGTCCGGTATGACGCCGGTTTTGCGTTGCTGAATGAATAAATCCCAAACTTAGGACAAGATTGCTAGCTTATTGGTTTCCAAACGCGCATTCCGGGTTCTCCTGTTGTCAGATGTGACGAATCTTCGTGTTTCTCAAAAGCGAAATATGGACATTATAACTCGGTGTATAGGATTGGCAAATTCACTACAAAATAATTCTCTCGCAGGAAAATCCCAGCATCTGTCAACTTCCGCATGATTAAGTAAACCACAGAATGCAAGAAATGTATCAACAGTTACACTTTTCCACGGTTTTCCTTTTTCTCCGTAGACACCTCTCCCCTCTAAATTAGTGCAGTTCAGAATTTCTTGTACAACTGAGGTTACCTATAAGTGAAACGCTTTGTTTGGTGTTGCAGCAATATGTTTTCTTGCTAGCCCTAGCTCACGCCCACTAATGTTGTGTGCTTGAATTTCATTCTCTGTTGGAGGTTCCAAAGTCCAATCCTGACCACTTGACCATAATGAAAATGAGGTGCGCCTACTTTTATACATACTGCAGTAATGCAGGTTTCAGTATGCACCGACACGTGCTGTCCCGCGCAGCACTGCTTGACAAATTATAACTATCACCCTTGAATCTGGTTTTATAGAAACTAGGTGTACACGGGAAGCTCGGTTTGTGTCACTACGGAGTACTAATGGAATAGATTATTATTTTTAGATTTCTAAATACACTTGAATGTTTTTGAATCAAGTGTGTATTGAATGAAGACGTGTTCAGAGCATATCTGAATGCTCAGGTGGATTAAAATTATTTTAAGCAAATTATATGTAACTAAACTCTCTCCGGGCCTGTGTGCGTGTGTGCACGTGTGTGCGCGTGAGGGCGCGTGTTGGTGCGTATGTGCGCGTGTGTGCGCATGTGTGCATGTGTGCGTTTGGGGTGTGCGCGTGTGCACGTGTGCGCGTGTGCGCTTGCGCGCGAGGGCGTGTGGGCCTGTACGCGTGTGCGCGTATACGCGTGTGTGCGTGCGAGTGCGTGTGTGTGAGTGCGTCAGAGTGCGCGCGCGCGCGTGAGTGAGTGCGAGCGTGCGTGCGTGCGGGCGTGAGTGCGTGCGTGCATTCTGGCGTGCGTGCGCCCGTACGTGCGTGCGTGTGTGTGCTTTACATAAACCTGTTCTATCATCGCACAAACAATTCTTAAACGTATTACTATTACTGAGAAGCATTTTAATTATGCATAATAGTAGGTAAGATTGGAGACTTTTGGAGCACACCATATTTCCAAGATCCCAGATTTCCAAGGTCACCACAATCTGAAGGTCCCACCCGCCCAAGGTTACGAAATAAGTAGGTCATGTTTACAAGGTCGCACATTTCTAAGAATACCACGCTGTAAGGTGTAAAAAATACGAAGGTCACTAACACTCAACACATTCAGAAGGATATTTGCACACCCTACCTACTCATATAGACATCTCACTTTTTCAAGACTTGCTCATGTAATTTTTTACACTTCTCTGATACCACACTTAGAACCAAATAAAAAAAGGTAATGATATGCTGATACATTTATTTGTTGTATGCAGGAATGTAATCAGTGTATTATTCAGATATATGATTTTCTCTAGGAATAAAACATTTTGATTTAGTACAAGTGCAAAAGGTCCTTTCCACTTCTGTATCATTACACCTGCGAGGACGTGGTGCAAGTAATTGAGCGTACGTGCAGTGTGGTGCTCATTGGAGAAGCTACTGTAGCGGAGTGTCAGATGACCGCCATTAGTTTATTCGAACTCCACACATGAAGCATTCAACAGTATCGTCTGAAGGTATGGAAATGAACCCTGCTGCTACAAGCGATGTACGTGAGTGTACTCCAGACCATGCTCGATGCGTAAGTAAACGTTTATCGAAACAATTGTCATACAGAGGATAATAAAAGGTTGGCGTCACGTCGCACATCTTCTCACCGTAGAACACAGTAAGATACTAACAGGAAATAATTTATTATATACAATATATACATTATAAAAAAACTGATTGTCCAAATAATACACTTCTCCGCAGAGTATGCATGAATCATCTTCATATACCTCGTACAGCATTGTTAGGGGCGCTCTACACGATGAGCACCAGAATTCTTGGTGTAGCATGTAGAAAATTGCGACCCATCTATCCATATGTGGATGATGGTCAATAACTCGGTATTCACTTGGTTGCAATGCTTTGTAGCAGTCATAGCATAAATGCATATGGCCAGCAGGATGATAGCGAGTATGAAGAGCAAATGTGTGTGAATAATATTACCCATGAAAGCATGATGGTGGAAGTAGCGATTTCTTTTACCTAAGTAGACAAACCATTCAGTATTCCATTGCACATCTTCATACGTATTCTTTAATACTTCTAATATGGTAGAAGGCAATAGCCCTTTTTTTGCAAATTGCACTCAGTTGGGAATTAGCTTACATGCTCGCCGCATACTTAGATTAAAAAGTGATAATGGATGGTAGCACTCCCTATCATCCCAATTGTTCTGTACTGGGCTAGCAGACATACTGACGCTGGTGGAGATAACACGATACTATATGTGTAGTTATCCCTACTTTTAAAGAAAGGAAATACCTTGTGAAACTATATGTATAGTTAACCTTGAAAAATGACATGATTGATATCAGCATTGTGTAACCTTGGAAAAGTGGTAAACGTGAGAGGTGGAGGACATTGTAAGTGTGGGAACCTTGTAGGTGAAGATCTCGCCAACCTTGCAGAAACGGCGCGAATAAAGGCCTTGAAACGGTAGCGTTGCTGAAGTAACGTGCAGTGGAGACATTAGGATATAAACACAGAGGGAGTATACGTGAAACCAGTATTGTATGTAATGGAGAACATATTACGTCAAGCGGTAGAACAGACGAAGATTGTGAGTGTTATATATTCAAGTAGATATCGTGACATTTTAATTAACAATGTGCAGTATTTTTTAAATAAAAGTAAATCGAAGAATGTTAGTGTCGGCCTGTCACCTCAACTCAATTTTGAACCAGTCGTGAAACTTGGTGGATCTAAGAGTAATGGAGTGGTGTTTGATAAACACGAATGGCACGTACTAAAAGACAATGAAGGAATAATTACAAATTATTTCTACACACATGAAGGGACATGGCTACCTTCTAAGATGGGTTCGAAAACGATATCGTATGAAACCATTAACGAGACGAAAATTATACGCATCTCTGATTGTGAAGAATCAGAAATCTATTTAGGATGGGAGTCTACAGAATAGTTATGGAGACTTCTTAAGATAGTTAGTTATCAATTGGATTTAGTACCTACTATGGAATTTCCTGAATTTTACACTAAAATAATACATGCGGCAGCGGAAATGTTCCACTGTAAAATATATTTGATCTAAATGTAGCATGTGTATGTAAATTGTAGAATTTGCCAAGGAGAAAATTGATATTGACGTAGAAGTTGCGAAAGCCCTTAAGTAATAAGTGATGGTAACGACCAAAACGAGAATAGGGATAATAAAAGAGTTTAGTAAATATGTGGATGTGTTACAGTGCAGCGTGGTGGCCTAAGGATTTGGATTGCGTTAGTGCAGTGCAAAGACTAATATGTTAATTTCAATCAATAGAATTTGATGCTGAACATGAAAAAGTGCATGGGCGGGGTACGTTTAGGGATGACTGCTTAGATAATCTAGTTTATAAGTATGGTAGTGGAATACGTCTGTGTGAGAAATATTTTCTATCGCATGACGATGGTGTAGGGTGCATCTGTTGTATTAAGCGGTTAATAGACGACCTTAGAGAAATATCTCTGGAACAAATTGTACATGAAATAAAATGTCATTTACCGAATTATACTTCAACAGATGACGTAGTTCACGATGTAGTAGAATGGGAGCGAAAATGAGAATGGGTACAGTTAACACGAGACTGCACGCTTTAGGAAAAGAATAGAAGGGTGTAGTCAAATACTTTCAGCTGTCCCGAAAAAGCAACATCATGATTACGTATTTATGAAACGCTTTAGTAGTGTATAGTATTGTATGTGTTCATAATAAATAAAAAAAAAAATAGAAAGGAGAGTTACTTATTACATCATAATATTAAAATATATAAAAGGAATCGTACAGAGCGTAGTATATAATGTCTTTGTTAGAAATCCATAAATTGTGAGAAGTATCAAACCCTAACCATTTAACGAGAGACATATTTCTTCGACGTCGTATTACACGTTCAACTAGGTGAATGTCAGGATGTTTAACACTTTGAAGTTCTGGCTCATAGAAACGTCCCTGTATCTCTTCATCTCGACTATCACGTGATGTGTAGGTAATTGGACTGAAACGTTTCACTGCTGATATTCGAAAGACTTCGTAACTCCAATTAGGTGTGTAACCATTAGAGAATATGCTTCTGTATTTGCTAATACATACATAATCCTCCACTTTAAATTTAGGTCTCTTACGGTCAAGAACTTTACATATTAAATTTTTCAAAATAGAGGCAGCATTATTTTCCGTTACTTCTATAGGTTTGTATCCGGTGGTTCTAAGCTTTCTTGAATTATAATCCACAACAATTTGAGGTAATATTGGTAACCATTTATAGAAACCTTGCATACTGAATGTTTTCCACATTATTGCTTTAAGAGTGCGATTTACACGTTTAACTATACTACTCTTCAAGTTAGAATAACTACTGCAATGATTAATATTAAGTTTTTTCATAACTTTTTTAAATTCAGCATTATAAAACTCCGTTCCCATGTTAGTTTGTATATGTGTAGGAGTCCTTTGCAAACCAGACAAAAGTTTACTCGTTACATCTGCGACTAGTTTACCATTCTTGCGTTTGATGGGAAAAGCCCAGACATATTTAGAGAAAGCATTTATTATCATTGAAATGTATCCAAATCCTTTATTTACCGGAGCGTAAGGTATCATTTCCACTAAATCAGCTTGAATGAGACCATTTAAACCTTTTAGTACTACACAACGTCGCGGAAAATTTCTCCTTGCTGGTCAGTGCAGTTAATCAACAGTATCAGTTTTACTCATTTTATCGCTTTCGATTTTAGTAGAATCTCTATGATGAATGGTTGTTCTTGCGTAAATTGGCACGTTTTGGTATTATAGGTTGAATCACAGATTCCTTACGTATAGTTTGACTAATTAGAAGCATTGGAGTCGTATACAGTAGATAATCCACTTGAAGATGAAAAACTTGACGTGACCACATACAATGCACTGTTGCACACTCTGTATAAGGAAACAAATATATGCCATCTGTACCCAATGGAATATCTACAGCCTTCTTATGCAATAAATCTTGTAAGGTAAAATAAGTTTCGTAATATACATCACCTTGTTTCGTGGCATCACTATGATGATGTAATATGTTTACCAAATTTATCTATTGACATCAATACTGGATATGTAGTAGTATCTGTAGTGATGGTCGTTGTAACAATGGAATGGAATATAGTAATAGGTTTATAACCAGAGATCCTACTTTATTACTTTCGCTTTACGTAATTCGTCAAGTATATATATATATATATATATATATATATATATATATATATATATATATTTATTATTTCGTTGTGATTGCTAGTATATCCTGCCGACACTGATCCCAAAAACTCCCGCAACCAATCCACTAATTTATTCGGATCATTCCAAGGTTCAAACTCAATCGCTTTGTTATTATTCCGTAATAGTTGCATTCCACGCCCTCTTTTGGACTTTTGGAGATAGAAGTTGTGCGAGATCTTGTGGCAGGAGGTGCAATAGCTTATGTGGCGGGTCGTTTTTTAGGGTGAAGTAATGGTCTAGTGATCTCAATGTATTTTCTACTATTAATTCCTTGGATTTGGTCATCTGAGCTATAATTACATCAAGCAGCATTTGTGCGGCGCAAAATGTCATTGTATTGCTGCAGATAACTTTTTTTGTATCCCCTAGGAGCTTTTTTAAATAGTAGCTCATATAATCCCGGAGTTCCATCATAGTGTAATGATGATCCATCAGGAATTTCTTTCCAACAAAGTCCAGTTGAGTATCACCAACAAAAAATTTCTCTTTTTCGGGAAGAAAGTGTACACCGTATGTTAAATCATATTCGTCTTCGGTATCTCTAAATATATCTTCCAGATAATATTCCGCTAATCCTTCATACTGGCTAAGGTGCTCTTCAAAGGCCGGTTGAAATCCAGCAGCTAACAGTTCTGATTTCAATTGTTGTAAAGTAGGTATCTCCCTCTCGTCATCATGTGCGGTATCAGCAATCATACTTTCCTCTAAAACTTGTGGAATCGCGTCAGGAACAAGAATACGCGGTGCCTTCCGAGTTCCAGATGTTTTAGGCGTATGAAAATTCCTTTTCATGTTCAACAGGCTCAGTTTTTCCGAATTCTGATGTAAATGGTTCAGCTTTGACGAGAGAACCATCTTTCTTAGTAATCTATTGTTTCAATGATTGTGTTATAGGTTTAAAGTGCGCCTCCATTGCACGCTCTGTAATTGCAGTATATTCCTTTTTTTTTTCGTTCCACACTCTTGCGAGCATGCAGAATGTCTTGTACTAAGCGCTCCTTCATTACTACTGCATGTTTACATATCAAGTGTAGTGTTTATAATGCAACGTAACAGTCAAAACCCTTACAGAAACGACCTGCATTAACATCACTCTCTTTATCAATCACAAGAAATGCAAATTTGTCACGCCAGCAACAGAAACACAAGTCCTTAAATCTATCAAATGTCATATCTACATTAATATGATTACCACACACACGCTTAAGATTGGTACTATCTTGTAGAAACAGAACTAGTATATTCGCATTATCACGTATAAGCTGTTTTGGAATAGAAGAATACGTTTGACACAGATAGAAACAATCATTGTTTTGGTGTCTGCCAAAACAGAAATGATCCTTTATTTCATTCTGTTTATGGCATATTACATCATCAAAAATCATTTTTGAATTTTTACGTGAATCACTAGGGGATATAACGTCACTGTTACCACTGTATTCGAAATACCCGATATTTTTTAAAGGTGCAAGTAAATTTCGTAGGTACTGGTATTTGGGTTGATATAAATATTTGCAGTATACAAAAACATTTTCAAAACGTACACCATTTGGATGTTCTAATAAGGTAATCATAATATCTGTTTTTCCGCAACCTGATGGATCGACGATTATACCTCGTTTACAACCTCCTTTTAGTAGACCACTATGTTTTGGGTAGTGATTATTGTTAAGGGATGTCATAATGTTTTATAGGTAGGGGAGGTCCGGCTACAGTGGCCTTGCTTGTAGAGTGGCCACTTCTTCGTAAAATTTTAGTGGAATATCCGACAACACTGACATCTGGTTTGTGTGTATAGGTACCTTAAACGATTATTTTCAACGATCGATGATTCAGTTGTTGCTAAGTATGGTAATGAAACACATGAATTTTCTTTGTGTGCAGTCAATACTTATTATTTAATACACATTTAAAGTGTTCCCCAATAAACTTAAAAGTTGTTTTTTGTACTTTGCAGTTAATAGGTGCAAGTGTCGTCCTTGAAGGTATTATCTTCATACTCGAAAAGGTAAGAATTTTAGTTTTAATATTTTAGGTTACGATGTTTGATAAAGTGCGATTTGCGAACAGTGGCCACATTTTTTAAGTATACAGTGGCCACTGCTTTTCATATCTTTAAACCAGTGGCACTGTACACTAAAAAAATGTGGCCACTGCTTTTCATATTTTTAAACCGATTGCCTTATAATTATTGAAATTGTTAAAACAAATATAACTATATTCATCATAATGTTACTAGTCATTTATTATTATATTGTTGTTATATACCTAGGTACCGGTTTTAATCGGTTTTATATTTGTTTGCGTCAGTTTTTATGTCGATTGTTTGTAGTAGGCAGGTATTAATGGCATGTTCATATTATAGCTATATTTGTTTCTTTCAGAGGTTGCAGTAATGCCACGAAAAGGTTTAAAAAATACTGGCATTGGAAAAACCAGTGAAGAGAGCATGAAAAATGCAGTGTATGCAGTTTTTGAAAGAGGTTTTTCTACCAAAAGAGCTGCTATTAATTACAATATTCCTCGCACTACCCTACGAAGATATATAAAAAAATGTAGGGAATCCAGAGAAAACATAAAAATTAACTCCATCAACAAGTATGTTATGTTATCATAAGAACATGATATAAAATAGACGAACTTTTCCAATTCATTGGATAATTCAACAGTTACTAATGAGTTCCTAAAGTATGTTCGAAAAGGTGTTCTTCATACTGAGTACATAAATTTAGTCGTTTTGTTATGTTTTCCCTTACGTTTCGCAACATCTCCAGTGTTATCGTCCCACATGGGTCTCGTATTATATCTTTTATAGTGGGAAATGTGACATATACACATTCGTTAATATATTACCATAAGAATAAATCTAATGGGGTAAGATCGCACGACACTAAGGGTCACTGAACGAAGCCTCGACGCCAAATCCATTTTTAAGGTTAATTATCATCTAAAAATCCACGTACTTCGCGGTAGTAGTGCCGAGGGACACCGTTCTGTTGCAGCCACATATTCTGTCGTTTATTATCACTAAGCAGATGATGGAGGTCAGGCACAATTTCTTGGAGGAGCTGAAGATAGATACGACTAGTCAGGGGAGTGTTGAAGAAATACGGTCCAATAGTTCTATTGTGGAGAATGCTACACCAAACGTTTATGGACCAGTGGTTTTGGTTTTGTAGTTGTCGGATCCAAAATGGATTTTCTAATGCGTAATAATGCATATTACGACTATTTACAGCACTGCTGCTTCTAAATGTAGCCTCGTGAGAAACCATAATACAAGATAAAAAGTCTGCATTGATTTTAAATTGAGCACTAATCCTCTGGCAAAAGTTCACTCGTTGCGTAATTCCTGGTGTAATTCAATATGGTAAAAATGCTACTTACATTTTCTAGTTGAGACTCTAAATTAAATAACAAATTTCCATTTCTTGCTAGACAGTATCCCAATCTATCGTAAAATTCACTGGTGACTTTACTAAGAGTGCTCGGATGTACACGTGCAGATGTTTGACGAAGTTTCAAAAGCAGCTCTTCAATGGATCCATACTCATTTCCGCCGTACAATTGACTCTTAAAAAATGGCCAGATGTAATAATCTTATGGATTAAGATCTGGTGATCTTGTGCACCAATTTATTTCGCCTCCCCTACCAATCCATGTATTTGTAAATGTGTCTCACATTTAAACTATTATGGGCAGGACATCCGTTATGTTGGAACCAAATTTCCCCTTCTCCTACTATTTCTTCTACAGCTTTTGCATTTTCGTTTTGTAATAAATCTAAGTATTTTTCGGAATTTAAATTTCCATCACTAATTATGAGGCCCAATATTGTGTTTTTTAAAATGCCTATCCAAACATTTACTTTTTGGGAATTTGCTTGTTAAAATCTGCTTTAAAAAAAAGTTCGCTCATCGGTAAAACAGATTAAACTTGGAAAATTTTCTCGGGTGTTACACTTTTCCAACATTACTTCACTACAATTTACAAATTCTTCTGGTATTATTCCTTTCATAATACCACTTAATTATTTACACTATTTCACCGATGGTGTACACACTCATACTTTATAACAGTTTTGTGAAACAATAAACATGAAACAATCACAAATTGACAGTGACAATTTAATTGTCATGAAATTCGGTGTACTGGTTGCATTCTAGGTTTATTTGTTCCTTAACAATGTTTAGCTAGATGAACGTGTTGATCTTCTTTGCTGGTTCAAACCAGCAAGGAAGATCAACATGATGCTAAAAATTCCCAAGGAGCTAGAAGGGCAAGGAGTATACCGAATTCCATGTGGCAGATATGCTTCGGTATATATCGGACAAACAAACAGGAAGATCAGTGCAAGAATAGAAAACCATGCTAATGCTGTCAAAAAAGGCGAACGTACCTCATCTTTGGCATAGCATGTACAAACATCAGGCCGTAAAATTGACTTTCATAACATCACAATGTTGGCCAACATAGAACATTGCAAATTTCGGATCAACAGAGAGGTTGTCGACATAGAGAAGCACATAGACAACCGCAATGCCAGGGATGATGGATCAACATTACCCACAACATGGAAACCAATTGTAATGGATAAACACATAAAAGCAATACATTCAAACACGACGAACGAAAGTGAAAGTAGAGAAAGTGAAAGTGCAACGAAAGAAAACAACAAAAAAAAGTAGAGAAAGTGAAAGCGCAACAAAGAGACCAAAAACACGCAATCCAGCACGTAACAAGCGACTGGGAACTCTATATAACACAGAACCTTAACCAAATGGATACTTTTGTATTCAATACGAGTAACACGAAGCAGCAGCCGAAAGTTAAACGTATCCTAAAGATGGCAAGTAAAATATTGCCGAAATGTCTAGTAAACAGTCCCTTAGAGACTACTACAACATCAATGAACCAGCATCCGAAACACCTAGTATATATATATATATATATATATATATATATATATATATATATATATATATATATATATATATATGTATACATAATGTAGACATTATACAAATATACGATAAGTTGCGGGTAAATTCAATTAAAATTCGAATGGGAGCTTAGGAAGAAAATGTTCGGACCCGTCGATTTTTATTTTCAATTTAGAATTTTTTACGTAAAGGTGAAATATACAGGGTCTGTCAAGAAAAATGTATGCCGTCATCGACATTTTTGTAAATGTCAACCCCCATTTTCTAATGCAGAATTAGAAAGGGTACATCTTTTTACGTACGACAGGGTACATATGGATGATGTTAATACAGGGTGTTCCAAACTTGCGTCCGCAAGCGATACCTCCCTTATTTCATGGAATAGGAGAACAAACTTTTGAAGTGTAGTAGAAAGAACTGCGGCTACAGGGTGTTTCATTTATACAGCATGAACCAAACATGGATTTTTTTAAATAAGACACCCTGTATGTTATTCATAATTTAGATTCAGCTCACTTCGGCTATTCTTTCAATATAAGGTTTGATTGGATTATACAGGGTAGTTCAGAAGATATCGTCATTTTGAAGAAGAAATAGGAGCTAAATGGATAACATATACCATTTCTAATAAGAAATATTCAGATATTTTTTTTAATAAAATATATTTTGAAACAATTTTTTGAAATCAGGCCTAATTTAGTTGTAAAATGACTCCACTAATTTAAATTTAATGCTCGAATTGAGCACCGTTAACCATCTGACAATAGCCAGGGCGATTAACAAATAATTTTTGATATCTGCTGTAATGTTTCTAATTTTCTGGCGAATTCGCGCTTTTAATTCATCCAAATCGTCCGGTCACGTCGCATACACTTTACTCTTTAAGTATCCCCACAAGAAGTAATCTGAAGGATTTAAATCTGGCGATCTGGCTGGCGACTCAATTATTCCTTTCCTGTCTATCCTACTATTTGAAAAAACCTCATCCATATAAGCGAGAACAGGTAAAGCGTAGTGTGGCGGCGCTCCTTCTTGTTGAAAAAAGAGGTCACGGTGGTGTGTATTAGGCTCTTCTGAAACCGGATTCAACGTTGTTAAATCGGGGATGAGGTACATTTTGAAAAAGTCTATATATGTCACACCAGTACGAGTATCCTCGAAGACCTATCCGTCAACGTTCAATTTTTGAGGGTTTTTGGTGCGATATTCCGTGAACTAATGAGGATTTTCGGTTGCGCAATAACGACAATTTTGTTTGTTCATATGACCGTTTAAAGCAAGTGTTCAAGCAAATATTATTTTTACAAAATTGGCGTCAACATAACATAATTGTTGTGTTTGTCCCAAAATTCATTTCGACGATCAGAATCATCTTTCGGCAGCTACTGAAGTAAGCATATCTTGTAGGGATTGAACTTCTCTCTTTTCAATGCTTTATGCACAGTACATCGCGCCACACTAATATTATTAGCCGTTTCCATAATGATGGACTTAGAATAATCTTGCACTTCTAACGCAATGTTCAACTGATCTTCTTCATTTATCGACTTTCGACCAGATTTCTCATATCCCAAACGTGTCCAAATTCCCGAAATTTCGCCTCAACTCTGTCTACCACGTTTTGGTTAATGGACGGTTGATCAGGGTGAGTTGCATTAAACAATGCAACTACTTCTGGTTGAGTTCGCGACCTATCTCCGATACCAAGCATGCACAGGATATGCAAATAATTAAAATAATTTTAATAAAATGTACAATTTAATGTTTTCTTACATTGATAATGAAATTATCTCATTTTTAATGTTTATGATAATTGTTATTCAATATTTTCTTGTGTAACCATCGTCCATATTTACCATGTCTCATGTATAAAGATGTCCCTTTCTAATTCTGCAATAAATAAAGAGGGCTGATATTTGTACAAAAAAAGTGTTTCTTGCCACACCCTATATGTTTCACTTTAAAAAAAATTCTAAATTGAAAATAAAACTCGACGGGTCCAAGTGTTTTCTTCCTAAACTTCCCTTCGAGTTTTAATTAAACTTGTTCGTTTCTTTACGAACACACTATGTATGTAATACAGTGCTAGTCAAAAGTCCCCCCCCTTGTATCTTTTGAACGGTTTTACTTATACTAATAAAATTTGGAGGGTGAATATAAACGGATATAAGATTCTCAACTAGCCATGACAAGTGACGTAATAGTCACATATGACGTCACAGGGCCACAGTGACCAATAATTTTAAATAGTACTTTATGGCAAGTGACATCTCGTTTGAAAGGTATTAAAATTACGTATTCAGTAATACTAATTTTGTTAGGGTTCAGGTTGATTTTGATAGAAAAATTAAATAAATACTAAAATTATAGTTTGGCATTTAATTAATCAAGATTCAAGGACCAATTCTTATAGTAAATGTTGGAAATGTGCTCCATAAGATTCCTGACAGTAATGCATCCTATTGCTAAACTCTTGTCGTACTAGTTTAAATGTGTCTGCGGAAATTGCTCAACATTTTTCAACAATTCTTTGTTTCAAAATGTGCATACTACCAGGTGCTGTAGCGTAAACCTTAGATTTTAAGTATCCCCAGAAAAAAATCTAATGGTGTTAGGTCTGGTGACCAAGCTGGCCATTCTATCGGACCTCGTCGTCCAATTCATCTGCCACGATATTCTTCATCCAAGTAACGTCTTACTGCACCATAATAGTGTACAGGAGCACCATCTTGTTGGAACATTATTTCCAAGTTGCCGAATTCATCTAGATTATCTCCAAAATTTCAAGAATTAACGGTTCAATTGCGTTTTGTAACATCTCCAGATACACTTAACCGGTTAAGTTAGCATTGAGAAAAATAGGTCCAACTATGTGGTTTCTCAAAATACTTGCCCAAACATTCACTTTTTCTGGAAATTGAGTATGTTTTTCACGAAAGATTTGAGGATTTGTGTCACTCCAATATCTCACATTTTGTGTGTTAACGTTTCCATTGAGGAAGAAAGTAGTTTCGTCACTAAAACAAATTGATTTTATGTAGTCTGGGTGTTGGATAATTTGATTGGACATATTTTCACAGAATTCTAATATTCGGTCGGGGTGATCATCTGAAAGATGGAGCACCATTTTTAATTTGTATGGATGAAATTTGTTTTTAGCCAACACCCTATGTACTGTCCTTTGACTAACTTCACAGATAGACGCAACTTGAGCTGTAGAAGAGGTAGGATGTACTACCATTTCTGCAATTAGGTCGATTTTTTTGTCGTTACTAATTGTTGGTCGACCAGATCGTTTGACATCTTGAACACTACCGGTTGCTTCAAACTTCTGAAGAAGTTCCTCAAATAAGTCCTCGATATAGGGCGATCGGGGACCTCTCATTAAAAGACGTTCCGCTGCCTGGAAATTGTTTCTACATTCACCAATTATTGAGATAGCTGCTACTTTGCCGGCTACCGTACGTACCATTTTGTCCATGTAGACACTTAGACGTCGCGTTAAAGAAAAATTAAAGTGAATAGTCAAGGTCAAGCTAACTTATCAAAGTAAAAAGAACGAGAGAATTAAAAAACGTCAACTTTTTTGACAATTAACCAGATGCAGACTTTACAATGTTGATTAATTAAATGCCAAACTATAATTTTACTATTTATTTAATTTTTCTATCAAAATCAACCTAAACCCTAACAAAATTAGTACGACTGAATCGGTAATTTTAATAGCTTTCAAACGAGATGTCACTCGCCATAAGGTACTATTTAAAATTATTGGTCACTGTGGCCCTGTGACGTCATATATGACTATTACGTCACTTTTCATGACTAGCTTATATCCGTTTATATTCACCCTCCAAATTTCATTAGTATAAGTAAAACCGTTCAAAAGATACAAGGGTGGGAGGGACTTTTGACTAGCACTGTGTATATATATATATATATATATATATATATATATATATATATATATATATATATATATATCGTCATTAGTGTGTTACATACGATATATAAGAGTAGAAAAAGAATTTTATGTGAACTATAAAGTAATAAAACATGTTCTTGAAGGTGAAGCAAGAAGGTAAATCTTGTTATAAAAGTATTATCCTTTATTTTATACCGTAATCGTCATAAAGAAATGAGATTTATGC